>VZTB01008381.1:6313-99883 GCA_013397245.1 Thryothorus ludovicianus
ATAGTTTTGTACCTGCTTTTTTTTTTTCTTTTTTTTTTTTTTTTTAAATTAACTATATTCAAAGCTAAGTGTAGTGGGCTATAAATACAGATTTATGCTTTTCTGTCCAGTATTCTTTTGTTCATCTGAGCATTTTTCTCCTGCTCTAATAACTGCTCTGCTATCAGACTTGGTTTTTCTCTGAGTGAACTTCCTCCTATCCTCCAACTGAGAGTAGTATCATGGATTTCCAACTATCCATTAATCTTCCTGCTCATACCAAAGACATCAGGAAAATTATATATATGTGCTACACTTAGAGAAGTGATAGTCTATGGCTCATTATGCCCATTAAATATTTTACAAATCTTTTCCTATTACAGTTTATTGTTCCTCAGTGAATATATTTTGGTGCCTGTTGATTATATATGTATAACCTTTAGGTTTTAATGAATGATTTATTCATGTTATTGCTTCAGATGGATATTTTATGAAGTATATATATATATATATGAATGTGTATATAGACATATATATGTATATATGTTTTTTATAAATGTGGAAAACCCTTAATCATCTGGGGCAGAAAAATCAGTCTGAAACTATCTCTAGGCTGGCCTCTGAATTTAGAGGAAAATTCCATAAATCTTCAAGCTAATTTTTTAACATGAATATACTCCTGCATCAAATGGAAAATCTTAGTAAATTAAATCACAGTTGTCTTCTGTGTTAGAATAAAAACCACAGAAAATGTCTATTGTTCTTCTATATGAACAAGTTTTGAAGTAAAGGTACCTAAAACACTTGTGAGTCTGCAGTGCCAGTTCTATCATGCATATTAAATTTCCTAGGAATTCAAAATACTCTGAGATTTAAGGTTGTTTCCTTGTGAGAACAGTGAATAAGAAGTACTTGAGCATATTGTTCAAAAACTGCACTGCAGGCAGCAAGACAATACAAGCAGTACATACTCCTTGTTCTATAAATCACCCTGATGTGAGAACAAGGAGGCAAGAAGTTGGGAAGGAGACCTTTTGTCCACAAGGGGTTTCACCTGCAGTGAATCTATCAAAGGCCATGAAAATTAGGAATCACCATCAAATCCTGTGTAAAGTGGCAAATCTTTTAGTGTGACCTAGTTTTACAATTTTAACTTGAATGCATTGAAATATAGCCACATTGCAAGGAGAAACAAGAATTCTCCAGAAACAGAGAGCAAATTTTGGGCAACAGCATATTTCCTTCCACAGCACAATTCAGAGCACACCCAGCTCATGGGTAAATCTGCCACTCTGACTTTGTTTGTTGACAAGGTTGTTTGTTTTTCAGTCTCAGTATGGGACTGCTCAAGCAAAAGCAGTGCCCTGCCAGGACCCTGCCCAGTCTCTTTTGTGTCAGTCTACTGATGACACTGGGCCTGAAAGGTTGTATTTGATTTTGCTGGAAGCCACCCACTGGAAGTTTTTTTAATACATAACAGTTTCAGGATCTTACATTACCACTATAAAATTTAAATCCTCCCATTATCTCTCCTATTAAGTTTCCAAGGAATGGGTATGCAATAGTTAATTGTTTGCAATGGGTATGCAAAAGTTAATTGTTTGCAATAAGAGTAATGCTTACTGAAAGATGCTTTTTATTTTATACCCTAAATGCTTTCCATAGTTGAAGTTCTGTCTCAGTGAAAAAAATGATACTTCTGAATATATTTTTTCACCTCTTTGTATAGTGCATGAGGTTTTATTGCTACTGATTTGGATATATCATTGTCTGTATCATCAGTGTCATTAACATTATTATTTTTATATTTAGGAAAAAGTTTACATAGTCTTTTATGTAAAGACTCTGAGACTTTTTCTGATTCTGCTTCATATATAGTCTTCATTTTCACTAGGGCCCACGAGTTTGATTTGTATCTCATTTACGTCAGTAGGGTTTGATTTGGATAGGGAATCCTAGTTAAAATTGTAAAACTGGGTCACACTAAAAAGTTTGTCTGACCCTCTTTTTATAACTGTCACTGGTACAGGAGCCCAGTGGGCATATTAATATGGAATTATTTTGGTAGACCACATATACTACAGTATTTATTTATGGATTATGACAACGTTTCCCCTAAAAATCATTAGAGTCAAAGACTAGAACTGGCTTTATGGAGTTAATTCCATGAACTTGACTGATTCTACTTTACCCCATCTTCATCAATACCCAAACCCTTACCTAATCACCTTGTGTCTAATATTACAATGGAATACAGATTAAATTGCACGTCTTTCCAAGGAAAATAGATGATACCTGAGCTCTGAGATAACACTGAGGCTTAGGCTAATGGTTTATCTGATGGAAAGAGTGTGCTGCTTAAGTAACCAGAAGTAAACAGCAAAACAGGATTATAAATCAAATGTTCTTGACAAAGAGGTGTTCTTTTTAGAAATACTAGAGTGAATGTCTTCAGAAGCACAAGAAGTTATGCTGCAATACTAACTCATAGAGTAGAGAGTAAATAACTATATTATAAGAATGTTTCGCAGGAATAAATTTAGTGTTTGTAGGTATGAACGGCATGGCGCTACTAAAAAGGGGAATGTCGTATAAAGAACAAGCTTGACATATAAAATAATCCTTCTCTTTTAAATGGTACTATGTGAATTTGGTACCACAGTCAGGAAAGTGATGAATCCTTGGGACAATCTAGAGGAGACAAAGAATGATCCAAGATTTAGAAAGTGTGTTCTACTAAACCAAACAGAAAAGAAAGAGGAAGAATTTACTCTCTGTTGTCATTTGGAGGGAAGCAATTCTCTAAATTCACAGCAAATGAGAGTCAGACTGAGTATTATGAGCAATATTCTTAAAGTAGAACATATCACTGGGAAAGATAGCAGCTTCTGTGAATGAAAGTTTTCAGGAGCACACTAGGCAAACATGTCTCATGAGTAACACCAGCTTAGCTGGTTCTGCTGTGGGAAGAGAGGTTGGGGAGAGAATTTTCTGGCTTATTGGTGTTCCTACGATGCACTGATGTTATAAGGCTCATTCAACTTACTGTATCTTGACTAATCTTTCTCTGTTATAACACCATTAAGCCAAAATTTCTTTTTGATTGGTTACTACAGAAGTGCTAAGGGACAACCAAGAACCCACATGGTGGGCAAATATGCTGTGCTCTTTTGCAACAGCACCAAATAGTTTGCAATTTAAATGGATAGCACAGATGTGGGAGACTGGAGAGCTGTAAAACATACTAGGAAACACAGATAATTTGAAAACATCCATGTCTTTTAAAAGCAGCTGTGTCCATTTTGAGCACCTGCAAAACGTGATCATCACAATTCTCAGTGTCTTAGAATTGGCATCTGTATGATACTGAACAGCTGCAATGGGAAGAGAAATTATTTTGTACAGATGTCTATTGCTTGAGACCAACTTCCTTGTTCTGCACTCACATAGCATCTTGGCTGGTGTTTCTCATCATTATCACAATAGAAATCACACATAAAATGCTGCACTTTTTGAAAGTGAATAGCAATAAATCATAAAATAAATACTTTACCATGTAAGTAAAATTACAAGATTTAGATTTTTGAGACTTGTCTGAGCAACCATCTATAACCTCAGGTATGTTTCTGAAGGTTGTGCAGAAAAGAAATCACAGGGAAAAGTCTTTTTGATAAGATTTCAAGTAAAGCCTTGCTTTACAATAGCCTTGAAAGCAGAATACAACTATTCAGTTTTTCCCCACTTTTCATGGCTTTATACAAGTTCATATTTTTAAAGCATTCATCATTTACTTGTCTAGTATAACAAAAAGGATTGATTCTTTCAAAAAGTCAGAAAGAATCATACAATGTCAGAAAAAACATCAGCTAAGCAAATGGCTGTAATCTATCTAAGCATTCTGCATTTTTTAAATGAGAACCAGGTTCTCAAGTAATACAAATTGACATGGATGCCATTTGCAAAAATGTCACTTTTAAAACCTATGCCAAACTACACCCACTTAGGAGCTTTCCTTATGTTTTCCAAATTCCTAAGAAAGAGGGAAATGCTTACATTAGTTCTGAGTCTAACTGATATGAAAGTTTGGAAAGAATTAAGGTTCTGTCTACGGTTTTTGTAGCGTCATCAATAAGAAATAGGTGATCAATTGTCCAGTTGTCATTTTCTTGCTATTGGCAGTGCTGTGGCTCACAAAACACGGCATGTGACACCTGTCATGTTGATCTGCTGAGGCAGTTACATGAGAAGGAGCAAGAAACTATTAGCATAACATTTCCAGTACATATTTGACTTTGGAAATTTACAGCTGAAGTATGTGGGTCATAGCTCACAGTCACTTGATTTCATAATGTTTTACATATCCCCAAGATGTTTGGAAGTCTTATACATTCTTCAAATCAGTAGTTTTAATGTATTTGACAGTCTGAAATCTGCTGTGGATGGGACAATGTTTAACGTGTGAAAATACATATTCATAATACAAAAATCTAAAGTATTATAATTTTGGTTTATTCATGTCAGTGAGAATCTGGCAGGTGAAAGATGGCTAGAGGAGGTTAAGTGATGTTCTTGTAGATTTGCTATGATGTGTAAGATAAAAGAGACCCATTAAATTATATATCTTATTTATGGAGAAGGAGAAGTAGCCCCTATGGATTGTCAAATACCATATGAAATATAGCCAAGCATAGTAATGTGTTCTTGCTAATAGTTCCATTGTTTGCCTGGGACCAAGGAGTAAAATAGGTATTCAAAAGATATATAATATGTCTATATATTTTAAGCCATTTTCTGTGAGGCTTATTATTATTATTAAAATAGTACCTCTTCATTGCATTTATCTAGGATTCAAATAATTTTAAAGATAAAAATATATGGAAAATAAATTATTGTCAGACTTTTTGTTTGGAGCCAACACTTTAAAATAATTTTTGGATTATGAATTATATTTAAAAAGCTGTTCAGATTCAGTATTTTTTATTCCTTTAATGAAATATTTAAAACACAGTTAAACTCCATTTTCTGTTGGAAAACACTTCACAGCATAAAAGCACAGCACAACACAACTGACATTATCAGATGGTCTTTATTCTGAAGTGAACAACTGTTTGACCAGTCACAGAATATGCCCCACTTGTCTTTCCTAAAAGAAATGTAACAATATCAGAAAAAAAAATCACAAACTAAAGCAACCAAAAGCAAAACAGCCAAAAGAACATGGTCGTTATAAAGCAATCTATTTTGCTTTGGTCATCAGTGTTTGCAAAAGGGAACTTTCATTTCCAAAACTATTCTCCCAATACACTTAATTAGAAAGAAAAACTCAGAACAGAGATAATCACAAAAATAAAAAGTTCACAAGATAAAGCGTAGATCATAACTGCTCAATGAAGAAGAAGCTTATTCTTTTGTATTTACTGGTCAAACACTTACTCCAATTTGTAATTCTGCTGAAGAGTAGTGTTGGACAATAAAGACTATGTATTGCAAAATATTTGACTTACTAGCATTAAATATTTCCTTTTTAAGGGCTTATTACTTTCCAAATGCATAGTTTTTCATTCCTCTTCTTCCTACTAGGTTGCCAAAATCTTTTTGCCAAGTCTACCAACTCACTTCTCACTTGGAAATGCAGGTTAGGAATGTGAGAGCAAAACAGATGATTCTACATGAATCTCCATAGGTGCTGAGTATGTTAAAATTAAGTATAAACCTGTAAGGTTCACCTTAGAGTTTATCTGGTCCCTAACATCTTCTTAATTAATGCACATTGACATTTTGGCATGACAAGTTAATACTGATTTACTGCTTTTACTGGCCTTCATGTTTGTTCTTCTGTGGCCATATTGTTAGTGTAAACTTACAGTGCTTGGAAAGCCCTAGACATATTTCTGAGTATCTACCTCAATGTGCAATGAGATAAAGGACAAAAACAGGCTCTGATTCTAGATTTAAAAATTAGTGAATCAGCTGAAATCAGCATTAAAGAAGAACTAGGGCACTTTGTTACGTCTCCCTTGCAGGTAATGGTACTTTGTCTCTAGTGAAAACTGCAGTTTCAAATGCCTGGGGTGTGTTCAGCTTTGTCACTCCCACTAGTACCAACAATGGCTGTTAAGGCTGGGTGGCCAAGGTTTCACCACAGGATAATTTTTCAATGATGACTGAATAAAATTGATCAAACTTTTTTTTTATAAATATCTTGATAAGATGTTGTAAAAACCAAAAATTTCCTTTCCTCCCATCTCAAAAACTACTGCTGAAACATTTTGTCTCTTTTAGGCATATAAGTCTATAACTGTACACCTACTTTGACAACTAACCTAACATTTGGTTAGGTTATTTATAAAATATTCTAAAAACATTTCCATATTGAAGAAATTTTTATTACTTATAGAAGGTTAATTTAAATCTATTTCCCTCTTTTTGATCCTATGCATCTAGGGACTTTATTTTAAAATTATGATTCTTGAAGTATGCCCCTGCTTTAGGCTGTGCTCTCATGGTATGATTTAGCCTTTAGGTCTAACAATGAGTTTTTCAGCGCCTTTACATGATGGCATTTTTTTCCTTTTCTGCCCTCACTCTCCCCTGTAGATTTATATTTATATTATTTTCTGCTATTTCACTTTATGTGTGTGGCACCTGTACAACCTCTACATTTTGGATTCAGCTTTCTGTTGGAGATATTTTTAATTTCCCTACTGATACTTGTCATGTCAAGACCTTCACCCATGAATTCTCCTGTGACTTTTCTTCTTTTTTATAAGATGCTAGAAACAGTTCCCACGGGTCTTGAATCCCACTTTCTTGCTGCTCTGGAGAATAGTGGGGGGGGTTATGTGCTCTTTAAGTGAATGATTTGCAGAAGGGAGGGCATAGACACGTAAATAACTAAATTCATATTGCTGATCAGGGTGTTTCCCAGTGTAAGAAAAAAATGAAAGTGAAGNAGAAAAGAAAAGAAAAGAAAAGAAAAGAAAAGAAAAGAAAAGAAAAGAAAAGAAAAGAAAAGAAAAGAAAAGAAAAGAAAAGAAAAGAAAAGAAAAGAAAAGAAAAGAAAAGAAAAGAAAAGAAAAGAAAAGAAAAGAAAAGAAAAGAAAAGAAAAGAAAAGAAAAGAAAAGAAAAGAAAAGAAAAGAAAAGAAAAGAAAAGAAAAGAAAAGAAAAGAAAAGAAAAGAAAAGAAAAGAAAAGAAAAGAAAAGAAAAGAAAAGAAAAGAAAAGAAAAGAAAAGAAAAGAAAAGAAAAGAAAAGAAAAGAAAAGAAAAGAAAAGAAAAGAAAAGAAAAGAAAAGAAAAGAAAAGAAAAGAAAAGAAAAGAAAAGAAAAGAAAAGAAAAGAAAAGAAAAGAAAAGAAAAGAAAAGAAAAGAAAAGAAAAGAAAAGAAAAGAAAAGAAAAGAAAAGAAAAGAAAAGAAAAGAAAAGAAAAGAAAAGAAAAGAAAAGAAAAGAAAAGAAAAGAAAAGAAAAGAAAAGAAAAGAAAAGAAAAGAAAAGAAAAGAAAAGAAAAGAAAAGAAAAGAAAAGAAAAGAAAAGAAAAGAAAAGAAAAGAAAAGAAAAGAAAAGAGGAAATCCCTTTTGTATTCCTGGATTCACACCTCCCCTTCAAAACAACAATACTTCCAATTAATATTTGTATAAAATCCTTTTCTTCTGTATTGAAGTCAGCTTAAGTTGTGAAAAAACCTCCTATTACCCTCCTCAGAAGAAATGACAGATTTACTCTACCTGCACACTTCCTGCATAAAAAAAATGAAAATATTTTCTTCATCTGCAATTTGGTGTGCCCATATAAAATGGTGCCATAGTGCACAGAGTAGCAGAATCACATAGCTGATTGTTACTTTACTTGTGCACCATCCTGAAACTGCTTTATACAAAGCCTATAACAGGAATTGTGGTATTATAAGTCCCATACAAGAACTTTTGACAATTGTCAGATACACTGCTTGCACAAGAGTCATTGCTTGCTTTTCTAATCTGACTGTAAGCAAAGTAAACACAATGGTGAACACAGCTGTTGAAATCTTCAAAGTAGAAACTCTGAGCAAAAAATTTCAGCTGAAACTTAAAAATAATTTGCTGTTCATGAAATGAGTTATTACCAATAAAACATTAGTTAACTTCAACAAAAAAGGAATGGAACCAAAAGGCTATTTTTCTGCCTCCTCTGTATTTAAAGCCTTACAATAATATTTCTGTTTCTCCACTGCTTGAATTTTCATTGTATATATGGCATCTGCTGGCAAGTTGGAATGAAACTCCAAGACACTAGGAAAGAATCAAACCTTCTTTATAGTTCTGCCTCCCAGCTCCCAATGCCTGAGCAAACATGCCATTGTGCACACAGGGTCCCTGGTGAGAAACCCGGCTCCAGGAGAGAGTCCTTCCCACTGCAAGGTTTTATGGTGAAATTTATGAGCCTGTCACTCTATCAGTTGAAAGGGTTTCCGTTTTTGGCCTAATGCTGTGAGTTTAATATCTAAAGTTTTGGAAAGGAAGTGATTTGTTTCATTTTGCTTAGGCCTTTATGTAGCTGAATTATATTTCAGCAATCCCCAGTATCCATAGCTACAGTACTTTCCCACTGACACAGCGGCACTTCCTGATAAAGCTTCCCCTATAACTCAGCCAGCAAGCTTGTCTGAACTCCAGCTTCTGTTTCTCCAGTTAAAGCTAATTACACTTATATGGCACTGGGCTTTCCACTTCCTTCTTTTCTTGGGGTTCACAATTGCCAAGAAGATCTATATTTGCCAGGGGAAAAAAAATCCTGAATGTTAGTGCCAATTAACAAAACAAATATGTTGCAACTTAATGAGTACCCAGCAGATCAAACCTGATCTTGCTCAACAGAAAGGTGATGGAGGAGTAAATAAATGGCAGTGCTTAGCCACTGGCAGAAGGGGAGGGCATTTTGTTTTACTAGGGAATGTATTTCTACTTTGCTCTATTTAGTAGGACCATGCACTTTCTCCCCTTCAGACCCTGCCCACAGTGCCTAATTAATTCACATCAATTTTGAAAGAATACATGATTAGCTGTCCTAGGGCTAAGCAGTAGCATATTGAGTCACACACTAGAAGGCCTAGTTTGGGCACTGGCTCAGGATGGCAGGATCCATGCCAACATAAGAAGCTAAATTGGTTGCAGGGCAGGGGGTGGGGGGCTTGCCAACTAACTGCCTCGCCTCATGGCACCATCTGCCAATTTGTAGACTGATGTTGGCATCAGATCTGAAAGAGCCACTTATCCACTTGCACAGCTATAGGCCACAAGAGTGAAAGGAGAAACGTTTGAAAATAAAAAGGAAGTTGACTAAAAAGCGCATCTCGTCTAGCACAATGACTGTCAGGTTACTGTCTACAGTACTTTATCATCAGATATGGATATTTTTTAAGAAATTAAGAAGCTAATCCATGATTAGCATATCTTCATACCTGAGATCACAAACAATGTAAGGTTATTGCTCCCAGATGTAGTTACCTGCTTCACACATATAATGGCACATACAAAACTAAAACCTCTCAAATCTTACCCTGTGTGAATTAGCTTCCAAAGCCAAAAATTCATTCTTTTCTGATGTTGTCTACTTCAGGTCTTCAAAAGTAGACAGAAAAGTAAAAAGGTATTCTTAAAAGAATGTAAATTAATTTCAAACTTCAGGGGTAGCCTGGATAAGAACCAAGCATTTCCTGGAGGATATTATGTTCTTTGAAACCATTCCTTCTCTTAGGGTCTACTTCAATTCAACACTATGTAAACGGGATCTTAGTAGCTTGCACCTGGCCAGGAATTCTTCATCCTTTTCAATCTAACAAGGGAAGTGAACCTAAGCTTCTGAGATGCTCATTTCTGTGTAATGATTTATATATTGAGTTCAGTTCAACCCTATCATATTGAGAGAACAATCAAAAATGTTGATAATAAAGGCACCATCATCAACTATTAAAAAGAAAATTTACTCACAAAAAAATAAGAAAACAAATATTACATTGTTTAGATGTTACATTTATTACTATATGATTCTGACCCTGGCTTCATCTGACATGTCCTTCAATAGATTTTATCCTAAAAATCCAAGTATCCTTTTCTTTGTCATTCCTGTGAAACTCTATCAGCAAAAGAGGCAAATGACTAGAGTGAAAAGAGAATGTGCAGAAATCTAAAACAATGTAAAATCAGAGGATTTTTTTTTTTCTTGAAATTCCTTACTGCAGAAACTCAAGAGAAGTCCTGTTTGTCCCTGGCTTTCTCTGGAATATGGTGATAGCTCCATTTAGTTACATAAATATGCATAAATATGCATAAAGTAGCTTGAGATCAGTACATCCTATCACCTTTTTATTCTCCAAAAAAGAAATATGAAACTCTATCTGAAGGAGATAGAACATATTCCATTTCGTCTTCCTTCTCCTGTCCTGAAAAAAATCCTATGGTTTTATACAATTACATTTCTTAGTTTTGGTTACTGAAATGTCCTTGTTGAACTCCTGGGCTGGACTCAGAGGAGATCCAGTACTCCCTTTAGGTGTGCACATGCAGACCTGATTAACATTTAGGATCCCACCAAGAAAAAGGAAACCTTCCCTCATGTGGAGGCACCGCAAGAGTTCTGCACCGGTCCATGAGGGGAGGTTATGCAGCTCATGCTTCTACTTGACACCTTACCCATAAATTGGCCCCCAGAGGCCTTTGGTAACTGTCTTAAATTAGAGCAGCCTAGAGCAAAGTGCCTGAGGCTGCTTCCATTTCCAACCTAACTGATCCAGCACTAGGAAGGTCCTGGGACAACAGAAAAACAAAACCACCTTTGTACAATCTCCATCCTGCATAGAGTGCTGAAATAAGTGCTCAAAACTCAGTGAAGGATTTTGGAAGCTAGATAATAAATCGGAATTCCAGAGCCCTCTTTGTTGCCCTTTTTGTTCCTTCTAATGATTTTTATACATGAAAATGTAACCAAAAATCACAAAAATATCTAAATACCTTGAACTTGATGTTCTGCCATTTGCTATCCCACAGTTCATTATTGGGTTCTGTGTGCATTCCATCATGTGCACACTTCATGTCGATTATTTATTAATTAGCAAAGTTATTTTCTCTGTTTTAAGATATACTTTACCTGGATTTATTTACTATGCTGGTTAGGGCTTGTAGGCATGTGTAGTGTCCCAAAAGGATAACATTTTCTTTCTAAAGTATTACATTAAACCTATTAGATTATTTTCAAAAGACTTTCAAAATGGTGGGGAAAGGGATGTAGCCTCTTTAATAATAAATGATAAGTATCAATACTTAATGGAGTAAAAGATACATCTTGTCTACGTTGCTGCTTACAGGAAAATGGATGGTGTTAATCTGCACTAAGTTACCTAGAGAATAGCCAAAGTGTTGAAAAATACAAAAGTATAATATGGTGAAATATTTCGCCTCAAATCTGTTATGTACTGGAGAGCGAGTTGTTGCTAAATCAGATAGAACAAATAGAAATTTATTTTCAGACTTATCAAGAAGTTTGGAGGAGCCAAACAAACATCTCTGAATTTGGGTGAAACTGTCACTGAGATGACAGGAGCAAAGCAAGACATAGGCCATTTATTTTAGAAGACACAAGAAGGCTGAGGAGAAAATTCTTACAATTAAGAGACAGGGACTTCACTAATGCAATTATTTTGTCAAATAGTGTTCAGCAGGAAAACCTTACTGACAAGATTTTTGTCCTAATGATCAAACCAAATAAAACTAAAATTAGCAGAATAAATACAAAGTCAGGGAGAAAACTGAAAAGTGGAAGCAAAGAGGTTATGGAGTAATGAAGGTGCGTATGTGACCCAAGAAGAAAGTTAGTGTAAGCAGTGACAAAGCACTCCTCACACAGCCCCTTGTGCTTTCCCAATTGCAGCACATATGGTCCTCTAGCAGAGGGTCTCAGAACAGCGGGTTAGTTTACATACCATATGTATGCAATTGGTAGGCACAACGGGGTTGCGTTAAGGTTATTGCATCTGCCCTAGTTCGGAATTCCCTTGTATTTTTAGGTTTACGTCGGACAGTAATGTTATTTTAACAGCTTTTGTGTTAAATTTCACATGTTTTTTTAAACAACATTATAGCTTCCTTTATTTTCTTTTTATTAATTTTGACTTTGTAATAGGGACTCTGGAGACTTAAAATTGAAACACATTGTAGAGTGATGGCTTTTGGAAGTTCCAAACTCCCAGGAATGAATGTCAGCTACACCTTCTGCTGTCTTACTGCTGTCTATTTAATTAAGTAGCTAGTATCTTTTGTTTCAAATATTTTGAGAATGAGTGTGATCTGTGTATTATTTATAGAAGAATTCTTGGAAATTTTTTTTGTCCTGAATCTCTATCAAAAATTATTTGTCTGTGGGGGTTCAGTCATATGAAAACAAGCAGTTTTGATTGGACAGTATGATCAACAATTATATCTATTTTATACTTAATGAAACCCTTGCAATCATGATTTAATCCTTACAGTCAAGTTAGGTATTTTGCAATATCATCAAAAATTCATCTTCTACCAGTAGTTTCAACAGCTGCCTAAAATATTAATGGCAAATATGTGGTGCTTAGGAAAAAACACTTAAGAGATATGGATGACATTAACATGTATTTTAGCAAAACCTTCATGACATTATGAAGCAATTCTGCACTATTTTTTGCTGCTTTGTAATCAGAATTCTTGTAAAGAAAATGGAACAGTCTGGAAAGAAGGGGTTAATGCTCTCCAATGTACACAGAAGTTTCCTGCTAATAGTATATCTGTTGCTTCATTTAGCTTTGTTTTTATCCGTAGCATGTTATCTACCACCACACACAGAAGACAAGGAGTGCTCTACTACTCAGATTGCAAGGTGAAAAATACTTCATGTATCCATTACTGGAACAGTTTAAACATTGGTTTACCTCTAACTTCCTAGTGCCAGGATTAATAATGTCTGGCAAATGCATTAATATGGTGAAAGCAACAGGAGATGGCAAGCCCTTTCACATAACACATTTCAAGCATATCTTAAACTCTTTTATAAGTGCCTTTTCTGGTAGACAAACAATGGAAAATTATAATCCTTGTACTGAAAAATTGTGGTTATTTCACTTTTTTTCCAAAGAGACTCAACTCCTGTAAAATTTAATGCAGGCCAGTAGCATATTTTTTTAAAGGAAAAGTAGGAAATAATTGGAAATTCCATAGCTCATGATAATTCCAGAGTTCATGATAACAGGCTAGGAAGCTACTGAAGCTGGGAAATACAGTACAGGTAAAAAACACCCTTGGGGACATACCACAGCATATATGAATGTAAAGAGCACAAGGATTTTGCTGATAATCAGGTCGTGTTCTTCTGAGACTGCAATCCCTGAAAAGGAGCCTTTCCTACACGGCATAGTTTGTCAGATTCAAAACTGGAGGAAATTATGTAGGAATTTGATTATTTAAGTTATAGTTACAAATAGAGTTCATATAAGAATCACCAACAGACCTAGATACTTTAAATTAGCTCAAAATTATAGACATTTATATTAAAAGGTAATGCAATTTTCTAGGGTGTAAGTTTTAATCTCCTGTGAAGTCTGTCAACAAAAGTCAACTCATGTATGGACTGAGCAAGCATTCCTGAATACAGGAAGAAAATGTTACTAAAGTCATTTTAACTAAAGGTAAACTGTAAGTTTAAATGGAGATACCTTTAATGTGGAGAGCAAAACAAAATCCCAAACTTCAACAACCTTAGAGGTCAAAGATTTATAGAGAAGTTCTGCAAACTGTTGAGTCCTCCAAAGTTTAAACATACATCTAAAAGGCAACAATTCTGCATCTGATTTTATTGAGCAGAAACAGCTCCTAAAGTTAACCAGTAGGAAAGTTTGTCAAAGGCCATGCATAGGCAAACTCTCTGGAGTTATAATAAAACTCTTATAATAAAACTCTAATAAGGAATAAGAGATTTTTTTTTTTAATTAACATCATTCTGATTATCAAAATGAAATTTTTTTTAACTTGTAAAATTGAGCCGACTCTACCAAATACTGCGACTCTGGAAAGTACTGTCCCTGTACAGACTAATCTCTTAGTGGCTTGTGAAAGCTGACCTTGTTGGTTACTCCACTTAAATTACTGAAAAAGGATGGAGATGTTCAACATGTTGTACAGGGTGAGATCATGACATCAGTGACCTCAGGACCTATTGCTTCAAAGACGAAATAACAGGGAAAAAATAGAAAAATTGGTGCTGTGGAACTTTGAATCAAGTCCTGTATCCTTTAGGAATTCATATAGTATGGTTCTTGCCATGGATGTCTTTTATTCATAAAACATCCGAGAGGATGTTAATAGCTCCTGGCTTTCTCCCAAAGAAATCCCAAGCTGGACCATCATGTAGTATGTACAAACTTTGTTCTACAGATAATAGATACACATTCATTATATATGTTTCACAATTAGACTGATATATCTGAAATACATTTGAACTCAGCAGCTCTTTAATTTTCAGAAGCCTTTCCTGATGTAATAATTTATTACATCAGGATAAGCTAAGCTAATTTATACTAAGAAATTTATACAGCAGCCCGCTTAAACTTTTTTCCCAACAAAATCAGTTATTTTCCAAAAGTTAGGCTGTATCTAATGCATTTGTTCCATGTATTTTAACTGAATTTTGCATGTAGGAATCATTCAGGATCAGTTTACCAAAGAGAAGAAGCCTTAGGAAAAGACAGCATATAAGGAAATGCTAGGAGAATTTTATGGAAAGGAGTAAATGTCCTGTAGTTGCCTTAAACAGCTTATACCTGCAGCTGTACCCATGGTGAGGGTAAAATAGGTGTTGGCTTGGTGGTGTACAGAATGCATTTTTACAGCCATCACGATCTGACTGTTCATAATGCTTAATGGTCATAATGTAGAAATCCCAAACAACCACGGGGATATCTGCTGACTTTTCAGATCTATATTATTGAAGAAAGAAAATAATTAATTTCCAGGATTATTCAGCAGTTATTTTACACCTCCCAGATTGATTGTTGAAGACTTTGTTTTGAAAAATGGCACATTTAACTCAGCTGCTGTTTGCACTGGAAGAATGACTTTTCCAGCATTTAAATTCCTTCTTTGGGAATTTTTTTTCTTATTTTAAATTTTTGTCTTACATTCCAGCATGCATTTAGCCCTTGGCAGATTGAAAGGTGTCTCTGTCAGGAAATATCATATGAAGGGAACACAAGATACTACACTCTACAAAAAAAAAGGTGTGGTGTAGGAGGAGAGAAAACATCAGAAGCATTTCAAAAATACCTTTTTGTTTTGTGTTCCACAGCTTTGAAACTTTTCAACAGCTTTGAACCATTAAAAAGTATAACTTGCTGACAACTTTTTACATGGAATGTCAGCTTTGTGTGATTTGAAACAGCTGAGATAATAACTCCCAAATGAGAGGATTATAACACTGAAAGAAACATAAGTCTGTACTGTACCATCAACATCTCTCTATTAATGACTTGTGTAGACCAATTGATGGAATAGCCAGCCTTTTATCTGTTCTCTTCCTGAGACTTCATTTCTACTAGGGCTTTTCTTTTACTAAACTGAATGAAAAATGTTTACCTGGAACCATTATCAAATTTATTTTGACCCATATGCTACTGCAAACCAACTAAACCAATAGAAGTTTTTTTTCAACAAATGTAGAGAAAATGACAGAATAGTAGAGATATGTGAGCTAACAACAGTTTTTAAAGTTTGCCATGAGGTGTCAGCAGCTCTTTAATTTTCAGTAGCCTTTTCTGACATTAGGATCTCACAGCAGTTTACAAACTACTTGCTCAAATTCTGTCAACGGAGTTGGAATATTTTCCTCAAATAAAGATTTATATTTTAGAAGTCCTTAAATATTTTCATGTGGCTAACAGAGATGAGTTTGTCTGTTTGCTACAAATACAGATATACCTGCAAATGAGTTAGTAAAGAAATGCAAAATAAATTTATAATTTTTCTCTAATTAGCTCAGTTGATTTATCTGCTGTTAATTATGTTTACTGCCTTGTTTAGAGTTAAGAAGTGCATAATTTCTGTAAAAATTTTAAATGTCACAATATTAAGAAATTCAGTAATAAGATAAATCAAGTATGTCTTGGAGATAGCATGTGTAATAAACTTTAGAAAGTACTATGAATTTTCAAGTTAGCATGTTAAATTTCATTACAAATACTGTATCTTCAGATTTCCCCAGGTGGCAATGTGTATTAAGAAATGAATGTCTATGTCTGGAAATGCTGTTGTTGCCATTTTTATTTTTGGAAGTTAATTTATCTGTTGAATGCAATACTAGTCTTGGGTTTAGGAATACCTTCAGAGAGAAAGTAGAACTGACGTAAAACCATGACAACTGTGTTTCTTAGTGTATTTGGCTCCAGGTAAAACTAAAACCTTATCCAGGCTTAAGAGTTTAAATCAAAGCCAATATTCAGATAAGACAGCTACCACTACCCATCATTGTATTCTCTCTGTAGTTCAAATACATTGAAGGGTAAGTAGACTCAGAAAATTTGGTCTTGAAAAGCTGTATCCTAAAATCAATGTTTGCAGGAAAATGGAATATATTCCTGCACCAAACCCCCTGGAAAACTGTAAGAATTGACCTTAAGTACTGTGGTTTTGCTTTGAGATGTTAGGATTTACCCTTCCTGCTAATCCTGAAAGTGCCTCTTATATTCTTTAAAAACCTTACAGTAGTGCTATTCCTCTAATCTAGAAAAAAAAAAATCCAGGGATCTACAAACCTGAACTCTAACATTCAAAGCAACCTTCAGTGTAGGAGGACTGACAGGTCATAGCATTCTGTGTCTGTGCTCAAACCTGCATATTTCACCACAAAAGTTGCAGAGAAACCAGGATTTAGCCTGATGTAGGTGCTTCTTTCCCCTTAATGGTGGGTTATCACACCTGATCACCACATTTTTATTCTGAGTGATATTTCATGAGAGTAAAGACATGCAATGTGGGCAGAAAAAAAACTGCATTATGTTTAATCATTTTTCTTTCTCTTGAACACATGAGACAAAGGAAGGTGTGAGGAGGATATGGCCTGAGCTAGCTAGTCTGTATTACTATCTAGCATGTGTGGAAAGTGATTTAAGATCAATAGGTCACACTTCACTTTGAAGTTCAGATACTGCCACGTCTTTTTGAAAACATGATCCTGAAATGTGCTGAGCACCCTGGCTGGAGGCCAGGAAAACACATAAACACATGCTTAACTCTAATCATAGGACTAGGCCCCTTGTGTTAAAGTTGACATGTGCTGAAGTGCTGGTCTGGACTTGTGCCAGAAGGTTCAGCATCCTTCAGGATTGATTGCTCAGCCAATAAACTAAGGGCTGCAGCTTAACAGTAAGCCTAGGATTCTGTTTACATTTCCTGCTTGCATTTTAAAAATAAACCAGTGGTTGTTATACACACAGAGTCCTTGCTCCTTTGAGAAAACTGGCATGGATGTAGGGACAAAAGTTCATTCTAATAGTTGCAAGCAATGAACAGGATGTTCACTTCATTTGGCTGTGTGCAAATCACCTCTTTCCCAAACAATCTTTTAATGACCTGCTAGCACAAAGCTATTCAATGTCCAACAGAAGTCTTGCCCTTAGGAGCTGGCTTTTGCAATGGTCTCAGGTGGCAGTGCACTGTGCCTGAACTTCCATAGCAGAACTTAAGTTTGCTCCCACTGCTAAGTAGGCAATTCTGTCATTTGGAAATGGCCGAACTTTCTTCTGATTGTTTCTGGCAGATGCAGAAGGTAAGAACTAACACTGAGGCTTACAAAAACTTGGAATTTCTAATGGGCTGAAATCCAGTCCAGCCTAGAGTTTGCATCTTTAAACTGTGAACACAGATTGTAGACCTGGGGTGCATAGTTATGAAATAAACTTTCAATAAATCTAGAAGACATTTCTACCGGCAACTGTGTAATTTCAAACACAGATACAAACCTCCACTATTTTGTCTCCAAGCTCACATCCTCCCTATCATCCTTCTTTCACCATCCAGAAAATGCTCTGCACAAGGATAGCTGCAGACAGCAAAGTTCAAAATAAACATACTTCATTGTCCAACTAAAAGAAGTCCCTAATATGCTTACAGGTTGTGCTGGTTTCTCCCTGGTATGCACAAAAGATTGGCTTAAATTTGCTTTGGTTACTAAAATCATAGGAAAGCTCTTTTTGAATGTTTCTTCCTAAACAATTGGAAACTAAATCAAATAAGTTAAAAAAACTGTGTTATTGAATAATTTCCTAAGGTTTAACAAACTTAAAATTTGCTAATTGTTTTAGTTCAATAACTTTTCTGGCACTAAATACATTGGAGTACTATGAAAAAAGCCATTCTAACTGATAGTAGGAATTATCTACTTCCATGTAAAATCTGTTCTTGCAAGATGTGTCTCTGTCAAACTCAATTTTACAAACACTAGAGTCCTTGAGACCATTAGGTACTTATCAGACAGAACCAAAAGAACTTCCAGATGCTACTGATCCAATTGTCATGAATGTGAGAATGAGAAATTGTTGCCTTAGTGGTAATGCATCCCTTTCTACAGTTTGCAAACAGTATTAAAATAATGATTCTTTATTACTGAATGTTCTTTTCTTTTTAAAACTTTATGTAAGTTCTAGCCAAGATTTATGTTTGTTGGAACTTAATTATTAGCAAATAATAGTAAAGCCAGTAAATATTTTTTTGTGTCTGAGACATTAAACTCACTCTCAGAGGTTCAAATGTAGTTCAGAAGTCACATTTTGTTTTTCATTCTTCAGATGTATAATGGAAGATCCCTTTTCTTGCTTAATGTATTTTTGAATAGGTGTTTGGTACCCAAACCTTTTGATAGAAAGTGGTTGGACTAGATGATTTAAAATGTCCATTCCAGGCACATACCTGTAGACTGTAAATTTCTGAGGGTACCCATAATATTAGCACCTTAATTGTTAGCACCTCATCATATTTAGGCTTCTCACTCCCAGGCTCAATTAGAATAAAAGCATTGAATAACATGAATTTAGTCCATTCATCCCACAGTGCTAGAAAATGACATCACCTTGCAGTGAGTTCAGAGGCAGAACCCTAAGGAACAGACGCTGCTTTTGTCTCTTCTGCCATCAGTTTTGCCCCCTTGTACTAACTCTGTGGTAGTGCCTGAAAAACACACATTATGTGACTGTACTTGGAACTTCTCCAATGTTACCAAGCTTCACAAGTAGAAGCACCACTGATTACTTTGTCTTGGTATTATTTTTTGGGGGAAAGGGAGCAGACTGAATCAAAGATGGAATTTCTAAATTTATACAGACTAACTGGATCTGATTGTGTGAAGGAAGTTCTTTTAGAGCATTTCCTTTATTTTTTTTAAAGAGTAGCCTAAAAGAGTCTTTTACAGGGATCTTTTTCATATTCTGGTTTTGTTTAGCTATCATCTGCTGTCAAAGGTGTTCAAACGGACCTGAACTATGAGTTGTGGCACTGTGGTAAACTGCCTCCTTTGGAAGATTTTTAGAAGCCCTTCTTTGAAGGTTTGGCCTTTAGCCTATGAAGGTCAAAACACATTTGGGAGCTTATATTATTTGTCACCAGAGAGAGGCCAGGGTAAACCTAGAAGCACATTTCTCTTCAGAATCCACATGATTAAAATTAAAATAGTATGTCTGGTATGTATACAGAAAAAAACCACTGGATTTTCTTCTGTATTTTCAAATAGATCCAGCAGGCAATTAATCCAAAATAACATATATCACGTGTGCAATATGTTTGTATAAATGTGTGTGTGTATATATCTGTATATAAAAAACATGCAAAATTTCCACGTCAAGAGGTAACAGCATTAACATACTAGCCCAACAGAATTCTGCAGACAAAATCCTGATTCCATATGTTTAAAGCCTGGGAAACTTGTGGAGCCAGCTCCACTGGAAATTACAATTCACAGATCTTTTTATCTACAAGTTTAAAAAAGTAACTTTGTCATAGGGTATTGCTACAGAACTGATAACAAAATTCAGTACAAGAATGCCTCACATGCACCTTTCATATACTGAGCAAACTTTAACTTTCAAAACAATCCAAAACATTGACAGAAAAGGATGCATTCTTCATGAACTGGTCTATGACAAAAAAAAAAAAGAAACAATTATTCCACAAAAAAATTTTTATCATCATTGTCAATCACTCATTTTCAATCCTGATGAGACTGGTAGGGGAATATAAAGTCCTGTAACACAAATATTGTTGCATTTTAAAGCAGCCAAAAAATTTATTGAAAATTTAGAACTAGATTTTAATAGATTGAGAGAAACTTGAGGGATGTGGAGTTGGCCCAGTTCTGCATTCATTTTCTGTTCTGTTCAGAAAACTACTAAAAGGTTATGGTAAACCCAAAGATTCTTGTACTTTTATAAATACTATGAGCTGAACCAGTTCAAAACTCTGGATCTGATTCTCTATATCTCCACATACGAAAATGCAAAAGAAATTGATCAAGGTGAAGGAAAATTCTTACTAAACCGATCCATGATATTTGTCATAAGCTGTAATGTAGGATATTGGACTGCATGCAAGAGCTAATGAGTCACTAACACAGAAAGTAGAAGACTTGTGTTATATTACATACTCTATCATTAATGTCTTGTATAGTCTAAGACACTTCCCTTTATCTGTCTTGATTCTCTTTTTCCCATTGTCTTTTCTATGTGGAGTATAAACTTCTAGACATTAAATTGGCAGGCTATATTTTGATATGTTAATATCAGCCTAGGACTCCAAGTGCTGGATCAAACTCATCACACCTGCATGATTTGGAACCCTCCCCTAGTAAGAAGTCGTTCTGAAGGTATGGGTTTGGGTTTTGTTTGTTTTCCAGAATGACCTCGTACTAGTATCCTGTGTGTACTCTAGACATCCTTTGGATGTTCGCATTTATTTGTGTCGTGTTTTTCTAGAGGAAAATGTAGGTCCATTGAATAACACTGAAATTCACATCTGACATTTTTGACAGAGATTGTATAGTATTGACAACATTCATGTAAAGTGGAAACATGAAGAGCAACATTTATTGACAGCTAATTAAACTGATCACTGGAAATAATTTATTTTAAACTAAACTCATTCCCTTCTCATTCCTTCCCTTCTCTCCCTTCAGAGAAGAATCACCATTACACCTCTGGAAAGAGGCCTAGTGTTCACACTTCATCAAAGGAGGATCAAACATCTTAAACTGTTCCTTTCGAAGTTAACAGCTTCCAGACTACCTTTAGTTATTTCTTTTAAGTGAGAAAATAAAATAAAAAATAAAAGCCAATATCCAAATATTGCAAAAATTTTATCTGTAATACCTAATAGACAACTTTAAAAACTGTAGACTTAAAAACTGTAGTTTAGAAATCCTATGAGTTTTAATTGGATCTTGTCTTGTTTAACATCTTCACCGGTGATTGGGATGTGGGGGTTGAGGGCACCCTCAGTAGATTTGCAGATGATACTAAGATGGATGGGAGTGTTGACCTCTCAAGGGAAGAAGGCTCTACAGAGGGATCTGGACAGACTCAACCAGTGGGCTGAGGACACCAGCATGAGGCTCATGAAGGCAGAGTGCCAGGTCCTGCACTTGGGTCACAGCAATCCCTGGCAGCGCTACAGGCTGGGGCAAGAATGGCCTGGGGATGCTGGCCAGCAGCAGGCTCAGTGTGAGCCAGCAGTGCCCAGGTGGCCGAGAAGGCCAGCTGTGCCAGCAATAGCTTGGCCTGCAGGACCAGGGGAGTGACCATCACATCAAGGCCACTCCTCGAGTACCGCATTCAGTTTTGGGCCCCTCACTTTAAAGAGGGCATTGAAGGACTGGAATGTGTCCAGTGAAGGGCAGCAAGGCTCATGAGAGGTGTAGAGAACTTGTCTTATGAGGAACAGCTGAAGGAGCTGGGTTTGTTTAGTCTCAGGGGGGCTCAAGGGAGATTTCATCGCTCTCTACAACTACTAGAGAGGAAGTTTTAGTGAAATGGGCCTGGTCTTTTCTGTCATGCCTGCAGTGAGAGGACCAGAGAAAATGGCTTTGAGACAGGAGATCCAGATTAGATATTAGAAAAAAATTTTCCCAGTTAATGTGGTCAGGCTGTTCCCAGGGAGGTGGAGTCACCACCCCTGAAGGTGTTTTAGAGGCATCTGGATCTGGCTCTGGGTGATGGTTTACTACTTTAGGGGTTACAGGGGTAGTGCTGGACTTGATGATTTCTAAATATCTTTTCCAATCTTGATAATTCTATAAGTCTGTGAAACCGTCAAGTTATGGACATTTTGTGCTCAATATATTGTGCTCATTTTGATATTTCTGTTATGCCATTGCTTTCATTGCTCATATAAGAAATAATATTCAGTAAGATGTTTTGTATATTTGCAGCTAAGTTAAACAGCATTGCCCCCCAGTCTGGATTTAGCAAAGTATTGTACCAAGTTGTAAATGCAAGCAATTGCATGATAAACATTTATTGAGAAGCAGAGCCTTTTTATGCATTCTTTCCATCCTTCTATGTTGCCAAGGTGACCATACAGAGATAAACCGGCTTAAAATGTAAATAACCATATCCCTGAATATTTCAAATTCAGAATGTCTACTGAGTAACATTAGAACTGTCAGACTTACACAAGTAATCGTACCTGAAAGATCCTGCGGCTTTTAGTTACATTTCCTTTAAGGTTATAGCCTCACAAGAAAGCAATCCACTGAATTATATTTTTCCTCCCATAACTTGCAATGCCGCAGTATTCTGCTGTAGGAAAAAAATTGTTCAGAAAAAGTAAATCCAAGGTAAGACGCAGAATTACTGTGATGTCATACTGTGATGACAGCCTCTGACAACCAGTCTTTAGCTGATAACCTTCAATGTACAATTTTTAAAGAAGTTCACATGACTGGCAGCAACTAAACTGCCATCGAGCACTGGCTTAGATTTTCTTTCAAACTCTTTGCGATTTTTTTAGATTTCAGGTTTATGGAAACAAAATACTCCCCAAAAAGGCATAACTGATATATGTAGCTCCAAGGAGACTTCAGAGCTGAAAGTCTCAAGGTCATTTTATTTGTTCCTCATATGCTTTACTATAAATGTATTTAACCCAGTTAAAAGACCAGATTTCAGAGTTTAGTAGCTGAGAGAGAATATGTGCAGCTTACAGGAAAGCAGCAGTGCTCCAGCACAAGAGGTCTACAAGCTTTTCCTGAAAATGGCAGAAGACTCCTGAAAATATTTTTAAAATATTAAAAACTTAGTTAAAAATCCCTATAGAAGAATCAATACTTTTCTCGCTTTCCAGAAGCATCAAAATTTATTTTCCAAACATCTTAGTGACATGCATTCATGTCTTTATGCTTTTTTGAAAATATGATTTCCTAACATAGATCAGTCAGTAATGCAGGCAAGATAACACTGTCTGTAACTAGGCTTAATTTTTTTGGCAGTTTCCAGGCTATTAAGTAATGGGCAGAGCATTCACAGCAATCAAGTTCTCACAAAGATCATGTGAATTCAGGAAGCTAACTTGTGCTTGCCTTTTAAGACCTGTGTGGCTTGGAAGAGAATAAGATTTTTGTCTTAGTGCTAGCTAAGGCATTAGCCTGGGAAGCAGAAGAACAAAGTTTAGAGTCTTTCTCAGACAAAAATTACTCTTTTCCTGCATGTTGTAGCAAAGACTGATCCAGGTTTTGTGAAGACTGCAACTCAGCTGCTCCCTCCTGTTCTTTTCTCTATCTCTGCTATGCTGGGCTGGATTCCACATATTTGGCAAATGTTACCATAACAGTTGTGCCATGGAAAGGAGACTGCAGGGTTAATTAGCCTGCAGGGAGCTGAAGTCTTCATCACCTCTCAGGAAGGAGGAACACAGAATTTACCATGTGGCACCATGGTGGCACCATGGTGGCAGTCAGCTCATGAGGATTTGTTTAGGCATGGTCCTAAACATGGTCCATTCATGCTGTTCTTTTCCTTTGGGAATATCTTATGCCCATCAGGAAGTGTTGGAGCTTTCCACTTTTGTGTGTAGAAAGGAGATTCTGCATATTTTCCCTTATTTGTTGTTCCCTTATTCTGCCACTATTTTTAGGAAGCCAACTCAAAATGAAATAAAACTTGTTTTGATAAAAATTTTCTTTCGTACCTCTAAGACAACAGGAAAAAAAAATCCACTGTAAGCTTTTGAAGGGCAAGATGAAAAAAACATTCAGAAGTGAAGAGTATACATCAGGTGCAGAGTAAGATGAAGCAGGGCTAGACTGAGAAACACAAATTAGAAAGTGCAACCAGGAATAAGGAAGTACTAATACTCAGAAATGTAGCTACAGGTATCAAATATGAGAGGAATGTGTCAGTCGTGGGATGACTTACTGAGCAAATAGTCACACTCACAGCCTAGCTCTCACTTGGTGAAATCTTTAAATGCAATTTAATTTTTCTTAGCTAGAAAGACATTTAATGCTTCTAATGTACTTTAGCAATTAAAAAGTATACAGAGAAAATGTGTATGCAACACATTTCCTCCTCAAAATTAAGATTTTGAACTACTTGACAACATTTTGACAAACAGGTACTGGCCTGTACACTGAAAAATTGGCAATGTGTGCCCTTAGGACTCTTTAGAAGCAACCAAACTTTTTGTGTCTCTGCCTGAAAGAGGTCTGCTTTGAGGAATGATGGAGGGGAGGGCAAACAGGGTGGGACAGAATAGCCAGCTAGTGCACATCAGATACTTTATAGCAGGAATTCACGCAGAGAGGCTGCTGAAATCGTGTTCAGTGAATGGCAGTGATTGAAATACTATTCTTATTGTAGACACGAGGCCTGATTCAGATAGGGCATAAGCAGGTGCAGCTTCATTGAAGTCAATAGTGCAGCACCCACTGGGCCTGAATTTAGCTCACAGTAGGACTTGCTGTGAAGTGTATTACACTAATGACAGCTATGGCAACATACTGTTTTCTGCATGACCTAGATGCATTTGCCCCACATAGATGTTTTCACACCAAGACAGTGTTGTTTCTTAGTTTCTTACCAGGAAGAAGATGAAATTGAGAGATGAATTTTTAGGCCCTGGATTATGCCATTCTGTGGGCTTTAACCCATTTGTTGAAGGATTATACAGTGCTCTCCTTTGTGGTTAGTAGGCCTTTTGCAAATAGGGTTTTTAAAGCCAGGTCTATATCAATGGCTTCCCAAAATTAACTGTAATTTTCTAGTCAACTAGTCAATCCGTCCAGTTCATGATACAAAATATTTAAAGACAGCATTTTTTTTACTAACTCCTCCCCAGAGATAACAATAATCAAAGTACTCATTTCTTTCTCAGTAGAAGATATCTAGGGAATTATGTGTTTCACACTTGGGAAAAGAAAGATTTCCCAAGATAGGTAGATAGAAAAGCATTTTGTTAGTAAATTTCTCGTTTCAAAGTAGAAGTAGATTTTCCATGTCTAAAGTGCAAACTTTTTATCTGATTTTTAGTGTTTTACCTGTGTATAAGGCCCTAAAAACTTAATCTTGTTTATAAAGTCTTATCAAGCATCACTTCCTCTTAGGGAGAGAACTCAATCCCTTGAGAACTCAAACTTGTGGTTTCCCCTGCAAGTCATGCAAGACTTCACAGTTTATTTTTGTGAGATTTTTTTTTCTTAATTTAAAGCTACATGATAAATTTATGTGATACATGTTGGCTTCTTTCCTGTAAACCTGGTTCTCTCCAACTCACACAAAACATATTATTCTGCTCTGCTTTTGTGTTTTCTTCCTATTAACAAGATAAGGAAAAAATGGGTAAATTTTAAACAATGCTTGTTTGTTTCCAAAAGTTACAGAGTATTTACTGAGTATATCAGTTACAGCGTATTTACTGAGTATATCAGGTTTGTCAGAACAGTCCACCATTCTTTTTGTTCCAAAATATTACACTATGAAATAAAATTATGAAAATCTTCCATAATATGCAATGCCACAAAAACAGTGCAGAATAATTTTTGCTTCCAAATAACTTTCCCTTACATTTTATTAGAATTGAAGTAGACTCTTGCTAAATTACAGAACAAGTTATATCCATCAAAATTCTTTACCTCACTTTCTGAAATTCGATTTATGAAATTGGTTGTTGCTCTTGAATTTACTGGATCCTCTCTAATCTGTGCATACTTTTAAATCTTTTATAAAATGGCCTCCTCAGCACTGGTAATGACGCCATTGAAAGAATCTACATCAAAAATCAGTGATGGTGCTGAAGGGAAGTACAGTCCTCACCAGTGCCACATGGCGTGCATGATTCTTAGAATAATAGAAACACAGAACTGTTAAAGGTTGGCAAAGACCTCTAAGACCATTGAGAACAGCTGCTAACCCAGCACCATGGTGTT
This sequence comes from Thryothorus ludovicianus, assembly GCA_013397245.1. Classification (NCBI taxonomy): domain Eukaryota; kingdom Metazoa; phylum Chordata; class Aves; order Passeriformes; family Certhiidae; genus Thryothorus; species Thryothorus ludovicianus. The sequence continues at coordinate 32,744 of VZTB01008381.1, forward strand.
CACCACTAAACCAAGTGCCCTATCCACATATCTTTTGAACACTTCCAGGGATGGTAGTTCCACTGTGTCCCTGGGCAAACTGTTCCAATGCCTGACCACACTTTAGATGAATACATTTTGTCTACGAGCCAATCTAAACTTCCCCTGGTGTAATCTGAGGCCATTTCATTTGTTAACCTCCTTTCATGCAGTTTCAAAGAGAGATAAAATCTGAGCCTCCCTTTCTCCAGGCTGAACACCCCCAGCTCCCTCAGCTGCTCCTCATCAGACTGGTGCTCCACACCCTTCACCAGCTTCGTTGCCCTTCCGTGAACTGCAGCTTCTCAATGCCCATCCTGTTTTGAGGGGCCCAAAACTGAGCACAAATTCAAGGTGTGACCTCACCAGTGCCAAGTACAGAGGGACAATCACTGCCCTGGTCCTGCTGGCCACACCCTTTCTGATACAGACCAGGATGCCATTGGCCTTCTTGGCCACCTGGGCACACACTGGATCATGTTCAGCCACCATGGGGAAATATAATATTGCAAGGAGGCTCATCCAGAAAAGCTCATACAAATGGTTATACTCATAGCTGGAGCACACATAGAACAACTTGGTACAGAACAGTAAGTTATTTCAGTATTTTAGCAAATAAAAAATTTGCTTACATATATTTAAACTAATTTGGGTTTGATCTGTGAATACAATTAATGTCTGTGCATCAAACCTGCTATATTACACAGTATTCAGAGATTATAATCATGTCGACTTTTAATTAATTGAACAAAATGTTTTAAATGAAAATAAAAGGAAACAGCAGTGAAATGTAACAATGATTAAATCAAAAGAAAACATTCCTTTCACAAAATAATTATTTTTTATCTCTTTTTGCTAAAGAGGGTGGACTTTGAGAAAAACTTATTAGTTAAAACCAGTGATTTTTATAATAAAATTTATTTATCCTCCCAACCTGTGAGATTCCTCCTGGACCAGCAGAAAGAAATCACCAGAGATTTTATCAGTTTCACACAAAATTTATGGTTACTGATTATAACCTTTTCTTTTTTAGGAATGGAAGGTGGAAACTGGGGCTTTTCATGAGTTTCAGTCTTATTCAAAATTGTTGACATACTCAAAGAATTCAGACATTTGCTTTTAATTAGGATACTTGAAACATTTTTAAAGTTTGAGATTCATCTGAGTTTGTGAAGCTCAAATGGTTGTGCTGTTCTGGCAGTTTTGTGTTTGAATCTGTAATACCATCTTGCATCTGTAAACTGATCTTGCGTCGGCTTGTGTTACACTGATTCTTATTCTTAAAAGCAAGCAATTTTTTCAGATATGCTTGATTTAAATCCCAAAGAATTTATTTCACTGATTCTCTTATGGTCACTTGACAGAAACGCATGATTAAAGGGACTAAAATCCAATATTCTATTCAAAGACTATGATTTTATGTAATACAATTATGCAAAATTTTGTGACCCTGTTATATTTATGGAACAATCACGTAACACTTCACATGTGCTAATATATGTTGAGATTGGGATATTCCAGTGCCTGCTGCTGTAAAATAGGAGACTCATCAGGATGTGAAACACTAAAGACTACACAGAAAGCTGTAGCAGAATGGGAGAATCTCAAGTTACGGAACTCTGGATAAGCAACTGGATGTTCCAGGGTAGGAGATCCCTTGATGACTAGGGCTCATCCTGAACAATCATAAAGGAATGAAACAAGGACAAAGAATATTTATTTATGGTGCTGTAATTAAAATTGCCAGAAGCTGCAGTATGAAAGGCTTTCAGGGGTAATATGACTACATGACATGGTTTAGGAATCATACTCTGGAATTTAGTGCCCCCTGCCCCAAGATTCCAAAACCACACACTGCTGACTTGCTTCTCCTCCCCTGCTGGTGGCTGGAGAGGATAACTGGGGACACAAAAGGCAAACATCACAGGCTGAGATAAGAACAATTTACTGGAGAAAAATAATGAGATAGGAAAACAAACAGTAACAGCAACAATATTAATAACAAAAGTGTACAAAAGAGAGAACGTGGAGCCCCACCCAATAACACACAAAGATCAGGGAATCTCTTTGGTCAGGATCAGCAGAACTCCATTACCTGTCTGCCACTCTTGCTCCACTGGAAAGAGGCATCCTTCTTCTCTGAAGCAAGAGTCCCTCTCCCCTGCCCCACTGCAATGACAAGTTTTAAACATTAGGGTCTTGCCCACACCACATGGCTCCAGGCTCCTCACCCTCACAGCTCCTGCAAAAAAAATTAAGACTTGGCCAAAAACAGGACACTACATTTCAAAAAAACAACAACAAAAAAACAAACAAAAAAAACATAAACAAACAAACAACCCAAAAAAACCCCCAAAAAACCCAACCAGCTGTGAGGGAACACTCCTTGCCAAGGAGTTCCTTGGGTAGTTGAATTTCTTCATATTTTTGAGAGTAGTGAGAATAAAACCGCACATCTCAAACAGTGTACTGTTTTTTTCCTTCTGGTTTACTGGACTTTCATTGTGTGGGTGTTCTTTTCCATCTCTCCAAGTCAGGGAAAATGATTAGGAAAGAGAGAGAGATTTCTCTAATGAGTCTACACTTAATGCAAAATTTATATGTCTTCATGTGCAGCTGGGCAAAGCATGACATGGTGCACAAATAAGAAAGGAAATTTTCCATGTTTTTTTGGAGGTAAGAATCCTAGTTACTACTGGCCATCATGACCTACTCATTCATTTTAGGAAGAAGTGGATACTTTCCATGGGAGAAGCTTAAGCATCAGATTTGCTCCTTGGAGCATTAATAAAGGGGCTCAGTTAGCTTCATCTCATTATTTTACTATGAGTATTGACTTTGGCCTAGAGTCATGTATAGATAAAATGGTGCAAGGGCTTGTCCTAAGTGATTACTCAGAATTACAAATCATTTCACATGTAACTGAATACTGCAGCCTAGCTGGCACTCTGCCCCTTTCTTTTCCCACCTGCATCTTTCCAGCATCCCTCTCTCCACTCTTTCCTGCCCCAGTAAGAGAATGAATCTAGGTTTGGTTAAATGGATAATTAATCTTACTCACTGAACCAGCACTAGGAGGACATACATGCCTATCTCACAGCCAACAAAGATATAAGAAAAATATTTAATGGTAGCCTGATAGCAGGCAAACAACAGGGAATGTGTAACCGTGTATGTGCCCTTTCTCTGACAAAGCAATTAGATAGGACTGGGTTGTTTTTTTTTTTGTGTGTTAACAATTTCCTGATGATTTCTGAATATATAAAAGGTTAGCGACTAAATGTGTGTGTTTTAAAAAGGAATGAGCAAGAAAGTAAGAAAGATAAATTTTAGTTGCTCTGGGATTCTAAAAGCCCATTATTTTTAAGAGTACAGAGAGGATCAATAAAATAAAGAGACACATAAAAGCTCAAGATACTCTTGGTACATCCAAATAAAATAAAATAGAAAGTGCAATGTTCAACTTCCAGAGTATAAGACAGGAGATGGAAAGAGAGTTTTTTAGGGATATACCAGCTTTCTGGAGTACATCTTCTGTGGTATATTACAGCAATTTTCCCCTGAGTAAGATCCTAGCATTTTTTCTAAAGTTTGTTTCATATCTAGGCTTTGTGTGAATGAAGAATCTTGAAACAGTTACTTTGCCTAAGTACCTATGATCAAGGATAAGATTTAATATATACTCCTGCTTAGTCAGGTATCAAGTTCTCATAAGGTCACAAAGCAGATTTTTCTTCTTTGTTTTGTACAGGTCTATAAAGAATGAAAATTCTTTCTGTGACCACATGGTATATATGATATATAATGCAACCAAATGCCTGAAACTGCCTGCTCACAGAGGAAAGTCAGAGTTTAGTAATTAAAAACAAACAAACAAACCAAACAAAAACCCAACCAAAACACACCTAATAATTTTTAATTTACCTATTATGGCAATATATTTTATGGTACTATTTTTGGTCCTGGTTACTATTTCCACATAAAAAACAGGTTAAAAATCAGAAAGTGCATAAGATTTGAGCCATGCAGGCCTTACTAACTTTAAAATTATATTACTGATATCTCAACCGAATATTTTACACTTAGCTTTGCAAAAAACTAACAAAACAGTCCAACAATACATGAAAAAACTTAGTGCAAGTGAAACTTTGGCCTCGCCAAATTAGAGCCTGAAACTATTAATGATGAACATTACCAATACCTAATACATTTATAGTAGCAATATATTTTGCTGAGATGTATGCATTTTTTTGAATTGTAGTATCATACTGTTTTTTCCTGTTCAGCTACCTTTTGTACTTGAATGTTTGAGTTCTTCTAATGCATCTAGCTCTCTACAGTGGAAATAATTTATTTTCTGAATTCAATTTGAAGGGTAGTACTGAAATTAAACCTTTGAGCAATTGGGAAAATAGCTTCATAGAGTTAATTTGAAATTTGGCATTTTGTTTAAAGCATCTAGATTTATGCAGCTCACAGACCTGTGTTTAACCCCTTAGGGGGATCAGCTCTGTTGCTTGCACCGTGTCTGAGTGTGTAAGTTTCAGAAAAATTGTGCCTTCTGAAAAAATTGGCTAATCTTGCAAACTGGGAGACAATCTGAAGAGCTTTCTTAACAGAATGTGGCTTGGACTATATCTGGTCATTCTAATTATTGTAACCAGCTGAAGGTCCATTATACAGCAATGGTCTACCTGTCAAATAATATATAAACTAATGATTACATGTGTGTGTTTTTTGGTGGTGATGATATTCCAATCTGTTTCATTTCTTCAGTTATGAATAGAAGATTACTATCCATAATTAGCAGTATTACCAAGAAATAATCTCTTCACCTTTATAAAGAAAGAGAGGAAAAGGTCGGGATAAGTCCTGAACACCTAACTGCTGAGAAGAGTTTCTGCAAAGAGTCACACGATGCAAATGATCTGGACAAAGACAAATATCTGCTTTTTCAGTAAATAATTCAGATAAGTCAAGTACGCTAGCTGGTCATGATGTGGTCCTTTTGATGAATTTAATAAGCTAGGAAGCTCTTCCTACAAAAATTTGGAGTGAATCGAAAAAATGAACTCCTTTATATTTGTAAATATTTCTGTCTGTACAATTTAATTTGATGCAATTTAATTTATTACTGGAATGTACTTTTATAGGTAAATCCAACAATTTGAATATATTTTGAAAATATACACCCTAAATATCCACTGACACAACAATGTCAGGATCTGTTTAGGCCAGGACAACTATCTCAAATTATTTCTACTCATTGCTTCTACTATTCCATCGGAATGAAGATGGTCTCTCCTATGGAACCATATAACTTACTATCACTAAGAAACTAAACAACTCACATTACTTAAAACAATTGAGCACTTGCTAATTTTGGAAGATCATATGAAGGACTTTATGTTCTTACCTGTAAAAGTAGTAAAAAGCAATGAACAAAACCTTCTAGTCATTCTGTTGGTCATTTATAACTGTAAATGAAAATTATTCAAGGAAAATCTGTTTCTTACAGTTTAATCTCTCACAGATATTGTTTATAATATTTTGTACCCTGACGTTTTAGAATAAAAGAGATTTTTTCCCCACATTTCAGTGGTGCTAAGAAAATTATGAAGTGACAAAAATGCCTAATTCAGGGAAAATGAGCATATATTTCACAGAAAAACATATTTTAAATGTACTGACTTCCGGGGTAAACTACATGTGTATTGTAGTCAACACCCAAATTAAGTTTCTTTGTGCACCCTGTGTATGCATATCGAGTCACTATATTTACGTATATCTTTCTTAGAAATGTTTTTGTATTAAGACAAAAGCTAATGGTTTACTAAGAGTTAAAAAAAAGCCCAGCTCTGGGAAAGAAGACAACATCTGAAACAAGCTTATGATTTAACATTTTTAGTAATCACAGTGGTAGAAGGATTCTGGCATGGTGTTTTAACATCCCTGAACGAAGGAGATCTGGTATCCTGACCACAGTCTGGGCCAGACTGGGAGAAAGCTGTTGCACAGAGAGAAAAGACACTCTAAAGTGTCCTCCAGAGCTTACACACTGTTAAGCCAGTAAAAAAAGAGGTGTTCAGATGGTTGAATGCCCAGTATTGAATCTCACTAATAAAATAATTTCTTCATAGTTGCTTTGTAGCCACTCAGTATGTTATATGCTCTACTCTTCCCCTTTCCATACAAAGGACTGGAGAAAAAAATGTCAATTGGCCCCCACTGCCATAAGTTGCACGTTGCAATGACATTTGCCTTCAGGGACTACACTGGGGAGTCATCTGCAAAAGGCAAAAGTAGCTGCTGTTCATCAGTCTTATTTGCAGTTTTTGCTTGGAGAAGACTGTGTCCTGAAGCATAACCTCTATGTGATCTGTTTGGTCTCACAGTGTCTCAGTAACTCAGGCACCCCCTTGGAACACTCCTCTGCTCTTCGCAAGCAACACTAGCCAGTTAGGCTCTCCAGGAGACTAAGCAACATGAAAAAGTTTCACCTAACCACATTTTTAGTAGATACTCTATTTTTCAGTTCCAATGCCCAGTGCCATCCTGAATCCAGTCCTGTTTAATTCTACGTTTCTTTTGTTTCATAAATTGGGAAAACAAATGATAAATTCATGGGTGGAACAGAAGCAGTAAAGAGCACATAAGCATTATTCTAGTAGATACTTCATTATCACTACAAATTGCAGGAACAAGAAAGGGTTTCAGTAGTCTTATTTAAAATCTTTATCACATTTTCATGTGTGGGTTTTTCCTTATTTTTCTGTGACTAGAAAATGAAAAAGCAAAACAATGTGGCTATTGTTAATTCCATTCCTGAAAGCCAGTTATTGACGCCATGGTTTGATTTCATCGAATCCAACAAAAAGAAAGAGTAAACAAAATTGTTATGTTACTAGCTTTTAGCTTTGATCACCTCTCACATCTAATTACAAATAAAAGGCTTCTCTGTATCTGTTGTCAAAATTAAAATAATGGATATTTTCTACTTTCTCCTTAGCCCTTTCAGACATCCTGTGAGACTACAATAGGGTGCTGAAGTTCTGTCCGTCTGGGAGACTTCTTTGCAAATGAAGATGGATGGAGTTTTTCCATTTTAATTATTAAGACCAGCTGCTTTCTAAAAGAGAGAGTGGGCTAGGTTTTTGCAGGTCTTCCAAGCTAATGTATCATCAGAGTGAGTTTTAGTGATTGATTAAATAACTCACTGGTCTAAGTTTCTACATACAAGACATCTCAGCAATTTAAACAGACGTCATGCAAATGAGAGAGTCTTCTATCCACCTATATACATTTATAGATATATGCATGACTTGTAGGAAAGATACTAATTTTTGTCCTGTTCTGACAGTATTGTTTTAAAGTTCTAAAAATTCACAACTTTTTTTATTACATATATTTATCATGTTTCTTAAATTGTCACTCTCTACCTTCTTTCCCTCAAAATTGACTTTTTGTGATCAAAAATATGTTGACACCACTAAAATTGATTTTGTTGTATGATCTGCAATATTTTTCAGAGATATTTGTTTTTTTCTTAGCCACTTTTGCTAAAGCCTTGCTTTACTTGGAGTGATAAAGCTCTGTTTAACTACCAGAAAAGTTTGCTGGAACAAATTAGCTGATGCTTTTCTTGAAAGAGCCTCTCTGCATCTTGATAGACTTCTATCTATCCACGGCTCTCTTGTAGTGAGGTGATATCTAGCTAAATCTGAAATTTCTGCCTCTCAGTTTGGAAATTGGACTAAGAATGATACTTCAAACTGCTGTTTTCTATTAAGATGTATTAGCCTGTAAGTTTTTTTTGTTTCTCCTAATATACAGAGAGTAGTTCTGTTCTCTGCTTCAAAACTTAATAAGTTTTAACAGGTTATATTATAACCCCATAAATGAAAGTGTGCAATGACTCTTAGGAAGGGGTGGTTTAATCCTGCTACAGATAGTCCATGTGCTGGTGTCATAAATGGCCATTTTATAGATGGATAATGTACTATAGTCATAATTCTTTATTGCTGATAGTTATTGCACTAGATCATGACCCTTGGATATTGAGAGTCAGTTTTTAATATCACAACCATTTACAGAGGTTAATGGACTAGGTTTTGCAGCTTTTGACCTTTTGATGGTGAGGGTTAGGAGGTTGCATTTGTGCACTAAACTGCCAGAAAATATCTGTTTATTTATCTTAGCTATAATAGACATGGTTACTGCTTATAATCAAGAAGCTGAGAACAATATGACTTGCATTGAATTGGAACTGTTTGAGCTGCATCTTCTAAGGTACACTTAGTATGAGATTTTCAATGCTTATTAATTAGAAAATCAATGTTTATTAACATTAAATCTTTTCTATGTTTCATCTGCATAAATAAAGTTGAAATTAAATTATAATAGCTAGAAAATATTTGATAACTGTGGCTTTCAATACAGAATTGTTTTAAGGCTCATGAGCAGGTTTATGACTTGGCTAGGTTACCTGTAGATGGCTTGCTCAGGTGTTGGGTGTACTCATCTGAAAGAGTCACAGCAGGCTAATCACAAGGGTAAGTTTTCTGGTTGAAGTAAATGAACTCTTCTGTTTTAGAAAGCATTTATACCATAAAATGCCTGCCATATGAGGCAGGCATTTTAATGCTTCTGAAACAATAAAACAAGCATCAGGTCTGCAGTGACAAGACTAGCATGGACTATGAAAGTAGAGAATTAATATTTAGCCCTTTTCCTTTTAGAAGTTCAAGTTAACTTTGTTAGTTACTTAGAAAAATAAAACATGGGGGTGAAGGAAAGAAAAAACTCTCAGAAACAAAAGCAGAAGAATACAGTAATTGTTCTGATTCAATGTTTCAACAGTATAACTAATGTTAAGTGTGAGGAATATTAAAAAACCCTGTCTATATTTAAAATAAGTTTTTAAAATTGAGTTGCAATTTGATTGTCTAAAATGCTTATTCAGATGGAGGTGTTTAAAAAACATATGGAAAAATGTGGTGAAATTATAACAGAAAGAAGTGAGAACATTGAATAGCAGAAGCACAGTGACTTGTCTAAGTTCAAACCAAGAACTGATGCACTAACCTAAGGTTTCTAAATTCTAGTCAAATTTCTACAATTTCTATAAAAGTTAATTTTCAGAACTAGAGACATAGAGATTTTATTCATTGTTTCCAGTCAGCAAAACTTCACAGATTCTGATTGTTTTAACATTATTTTTACCATTATTTCCTTTAAAAAATATTTTGAGTACCAAGTAATTCGAATAGGCTCATAGAAAATTTCTCCAATTCTAGCCTGAGAGAATTTGTAAACCTCTTCAAACACAATGGCTTTTTTACTCTTATTTATCCTTCTTACAGCTTTTATCCTCCCTTCCCCCTCTTCTTTACTCCCTCTTCTTTGCTACCATAGCAGTGTGGGTGGGAGTGCTGCATTTTGTTTGCTCTGTGATGCTGAATGATTCCAATATAATCAAACTACACTTTTATAGTGTAGCTTTATACCATGCAGCCCAGGGTGCTAACAAAATAATAAAATTAGCAGCTCAGATAATGATGAGCAAGGCAGGTCAAACAAATAATCTTTTAGACCTGGGATTGAAACTGGAATGGTATTAGAATTGCAAACAGCCAGAGGCAGTGCTGACATATGAGACAGTGCTTAACCAAGCCCCAAGCACAGATATGTGGGGAGTGTTTTGGAGATCTGATCATGGGTGATGCTGAGTGCTTCCTGCAGGCCATGAGAAAGACAAAGTAAATGGAACACAGCCACAGTAGTGGTACTGACAAATACTCAGCATCTGAAAGAATTGGACTCTAATGCCCAACCTGAATTTTTATTTGTAAGCAGTATTGTGTTTTCAGGTACCTAGGGGCAAGGGTATTTCTACTCCACCTCATCTGTAGTTGATTATCTCATTTTACCTTCAGCTTGACTCCATTTACAATGAAGAAAAAATCGTATCAGTTAACCAAACATTGCTGATGTGATGAACTACTTACATGGATTTCTTTATAAGGGTGGTTTGGGATGTAGAAGCCAACAGTGCTTTTGCAGTTTGAAATAATGTGAATTTTCTCTTTTTCAATCAGGTAGCTTGCAAATCTCACAGCACAAGGGGAAGTGTTTCTTATATTATGAAAGTCTAGTCCAAATCTATCAAGAAGCTGTCCTCTAAAAGTGTGGGGTCTCTTTAAGATTTACACTAGTTAGATACAAGTGCTTTTCACTTATAAAATGGGTGATGGTCAGATCGATTAACTACAGTATATAGTACTTAAAGTGATGAAGAAAGACATTGGATGGTCAAATGATTAATGTCAAGCTATCCATTTTGATGTTCGAAATCCTAATTGTGTTTAGCTCTGACCTCCACCCTCATTGCTACCAATATAATTACAGGATCTCCTCTAAATGAGATTGATTAAATAAAAAAAAAAAGGAATTTGCTGTCTCTAGTTTATCTTCAGAATATTCTTTTTTTATATCTACACACAGAAAGTGGTTAAATTCACCATTTTTTTAGCTGTTTGAAATACGCTGTTAGGAGATAATAGCTCTTCATTGCTAAAAGTTACACATTAGTATTTCTTTCTCTTTTTCTCTCCTTCTCTCCCTTGTTCGTTGCCTACTCTTTTGTTTGTACAATGTTCTTTTATCCTGAACAATATAACATTTTAGTTCTTGTAATAAATGCCTTCATGTGAGGCAGTTCAGCTAGGAGAATGTTATTAGACTGTGCTCTCAGGCAGTGCACCTTCACACGATCAATACGAATCCGAGCTTCTGTTCATTCCCTCTTTGCTTAAATTCCCTGCAAATGTGCAAGGGAAGCAGCAGAGGGTGTCATCAATCATGGGCTACTCTGACATGCGCTGAAACCTGACCAATGCTGAGATGTTTTAATAAGGCATCCATTAAAACCCTCAAATAAATTGCAATTTGAAAACAGAACGTAATATAGCCAAGTTTTCCTCATCCATCTTGTGGCGTGTCATGTAAGGTAATTGCACTGTTAATTTATCCGAGAACTTTCTCTGTACATGGTTTCATTGGCATTGCTTAATTTCCCTGCAGACTCTTGTGTGTTTGTGGAGGTGAGTGTACATGCATGTGTTGTGCATATATGTATCTGTTTCCACTTTAGGGGGTGATAATGGCTCTGTTTAGCATGGCATTAGCCAGAGAAACAATCAAGGATTTGAAATGTTTGACATTTTGTCAATGGGTCCTGAGCTTTCTGATATTTCCTAACCAGTTCTTGCCTGCAGCAGGCCCCCCTTTTCTTGCCTTCCCAGCTTGCCATTGGTTTATGCCCCTCAAGAGCGGGATCACTCAGAGCGCCTGTGGATCCCATCAATAAATATTGACAGAAGGGCTGAGGGACCATTTAAGATCACAAAGCAATGGCAGTCAGAACAACACAATGCTGATTTCTGCGCCTCTGCTTAGGAGGCATGCATGAAGTTTTGGCAAGGGCAGGGAAAGTGAGAAGTAGTACATCAACAGGACAGAATGAAAAAAATGCTTGTGTAAAATAATGTTTAAAAAATACATTTAAGTTTCTCCTTTTTTACACATAAGTACTGGAGGGGCAGATACAGGGAGAAGAAATCATATAGATTTCTTTGTCTGCCATGCATAAGTCTAAAATAAAGCTATTCCTCATCTATGGCTGCATCAGCAGTTTCTTTACTTCTATTTATTCTTCTGGGTTTTTGATAATCCCTTATCTCTCTTCTCTGTGAAAAAAACCCCACATTCACAGGTATAAAGTAAAATATTGCTGCTATGCACAAGCACTCTAAATCTGGTTTTCCATTCTAACCTTATTACGAATTAAAATTTTGTTTGTTTTGGTCAAAAAATTCCCTTTTTTTAGTCAATTATTGCCATATTAGAAAAACAAACAAACCAAGCACCAAAAGCAAGCCCTAGATTTTTTTCCAGTACAATGAAATTAAATCAAATGGTAGTAGAAAGCTTTTTAAACTAAAGAAATCTGAAAAATTGCATTTAATTTCTACAGTTTGATTTTCTATAGCACAATTCACCCAATTTCTCAAGACCTGCTCCTAAATATATTTTTTCCCTTCTGTGTTTTCAGTTCTATTGCAGACATGTAGAGGGATATATTGTGTATGTGGAAAGGTTCAAAAGCCTGGATTTCTGAGTCACTGAGCACCCCAGTTTCTGAATGCCAGAGAAACTACAGGGATCAGTACTGATGATAATAACATCTCAAATGTGCCGTACGAGGTTACCAGGCACATAATGGATATTCCAGTCATTGTCAGCATCTTAAATCTTTATGGGAGTAATTTTAAATCACTGGGAAAAACACCCCTGAAGTTTTAACTTTTCAAGCACCTGATTCCATTTTTTATTTAAGAGTTCAGGCATCAATGTAGTGCATTTAAAAATGGACATGAGGCAATATTGCTGCAACCTCTCACAAAGGCTTCTTTCTGCGCTGACGTTCAAAGAACTGACAAAAATACATGTCACTAAGGCCCAGAGAATCAACTAATATTTTTTTCAACCACAGTGTCTCCTACAGACAGTATTCATGAAAGTGTGAAAATACCTGCAGGAAAATACATCTGCCTAATTTTTTACCATTTTTTCCATAAAGTTGTTGTAAGTTCAAATTAGGTGAACATATAGTTTCCAGGACATTCTGTTTTATTTATTTTCTCCCTGATAGGGCAGATTTTTAATTCTTTGTTTCTGTTTAATCTACCTTAAGATCAACACTGCAATTATATGAAGGATTTGGTGAGGTACTTGATCAATTCTACAGTAATCATCCCTGAAATGCTCATTTTGATATAAAAATGATGGCATAGTAATCATCCTGAGTAATCATTACTTCACTTATGCACTCTTTCTATGTTTAATATTCCTAATACTGAAAATATTACAGATGAGAAAAATTAACAGAGACCTATTAGTAGTGATTTGTTTAGATGTGTAGGTATAAACCTTCATTTTTTATATATACATAGAATTAATGAAATATTAATGCACTGAGAGCACTGAATTCAGTTCTGTCAGTCTACTTTAAGGAGAAGAAATGAATATGAGTCTTAAAATGATATAAAAAAACCCATAAAATAGAAATGTGCTTGTTAAATAAAATTAAACAGAGTTTATATGTCTGTTTCACGGGCACTGGGCATGATTCCACATTCCCTAAGGATACTATACATCACTTTGCTAGTGTAAAGGGAGCATAAATCATATTTACAGTTACTTCATGGCTTCTTTATACTGCCAGAGTCATGTAAAACAGTGCAAGTGTAAATGAAGTTTGAAATAAAAGGAAATGCAAAAAAATTCTGTAAGCACAGGTAAAGCACAAAAGACACACTCATGTATTTCTGGTACTTGGAGCTACAGCCATTATGAAAATCAATGGAGTGATTATTTAGTTTCTTTCTTTGGAAACACAGGAACATTTAAAGAAAAAGGGCTTGACTGTTGAGTCCGCTGTGGCCTGCCCCATTTAACCCTGTAATGTTTTTAAAAGAACTGATTTGTTTTACTTTTTGATTTCCTTTCTCTGAGCTCTTTCTTGAACTGATTTATAATTCTTGCATCTATTGCTGCCTTCAGCAATGTGTTCTATAATTCAGCTACCCTTTGTGTAATTAAATTCTGTTTGAATTGCTTATAGGCTTGTACTGCTTGTAAGCTTTCCATCCGGGATCTCTTGTTTCTGAGTTACTAAAATTGTACTGAGTATACCAGGAATAATGTAGTTTGACTACTCAAATACCTGTGTCGGAATTCAGACTGAATCTCAGTTAAGTAAGCAAGAAAAATCTCTGTAAAATTACATTTGAATTTTGGTCCTTAGAATTTTCTAATGTTGCTATATGACAGCTGAAGTCTATGGAGTTAAAATATGTGACGCTATAAATGCTCCATAAAAAATAAAATTTCAATCCTGGTCTGACAACATTCCCATATTTTCTTAACAATTCCTCAGTCTAAATTTGAATATGCCTCAATGTTTAAAATTCCCATTTGTGCTATTTATAATATGCATTTTTATATGCTTTCCCAATGTCCTGATAGTTATGTGTCTCTTAAAGGAACAGGCTGCTTCCCTCTCCTCCTCCTCCTCCCTTCACTTTGAAAAAAAACTCAGGAAAATATGCCAGTAAACCAACATGACCACATGCAGTGATATTTTCAAGAAAACCTCAGGAGAAAAGCATTTCTATTTCATCGCATAAATCTGAGCTCTTGGCCAGCCTTCCGTTTGCAAGTCGCCTGCACAACTCTCATGCTAATTCTCCACCAAACCTCCAGTTTTATGAAAGCTATATTTTATCTGTTTGGTTCTTTGCAATCACATGAGAGTTGAAAAAGGAATATTAGCACCACTCACATTTTATAGTGGGAGTCACAGTACTTGGCTGACCCCTTTTTCAGGACCTATTGAATTTCTTATACAAAGGAAATGAAAATGTTTTATATTTGATACAGCAGCATATAACAAGAGGTTTAGTTATTACACATAGAGCTGCAATTTTCTGCCTTTTGTTTCAGTTGTCTGATCTGAAATTTCAAAGCACAATGTTTGTTGGGGTTTTTGTAATGTTGAGTCTTCAGACACAAGGAACAAGGAACACTGCCATATGTTTGCAATTTAGTCTGAGCAGGTAACGCAGAAATCAGAGAATACAAGCACTGGATTCACCTTTTGTTATTTCACTCCAAACCTCAGTTAAAATATATTTGAGATACCTTTTCATTGTGGTATTGTTACTGTAGAGCTGTTCAAAAAAAGGTAAAACTATTCATGTTAAATTATTCTGCTTCCTTCACCTACCTGTTTTTTTTCCACCTGTTCTGAGAGGAATTTTAGCATTGGGGTAATTTTGTCCCCTGAATCATCTCTTCTAATATGTTAATCTATATTTCTCTCCCAGTTACTAAAAACTTGTAAAAAATTTAAATTACACCTGTATAAAACAGAATTAAATTCTACTTTGTGTGGCAAGGAAGCAAAGCATAATTACTCATAAGGAATTTAATACCGATGCAACAAAGTCACTATTATAATTTATATTGCTTAAAACTTCTGACTGTGAAATAAAAAAACTAAAGTGTGAAATTTTAATTCAGGAAATGAAGTCATTAATTTCAATGGGTCAGGATTTCATTCAGAATACTTGAAGGGCCAAATATTTGGCAAGCCTCAAATAGATAGTAGGCTAGGTATGCAGATAGAGCTCTTGCACACCGAGTGAAAGAATCCATATTTGGGATAAAAAGATACTACAAATTCATTTCTCATGTTCTTGCTCTCAAAATGAGTCCAAACAATTCTGATGGGAAATGGCTAGGCTCGATTATTATATTAGTGATAAATGAAGATAAGAATTTAGAACAGGTTAAATTAAAGAACAGTGCCAAATACATGCTCAAGAGGAATTGCAGGCAAAATCTTAAAGCCTAGCTTAACAAAACCTCACTTCTGACAGATGCTAAGAGCATTTGTAATAAAAATTGATGAAACAGAAATCACATATCTTCAAGGATAAATATGAGATTATAATAACAGAGGCAAAACCAAGTTCATGGCAGGAAAATTTAAAACATCACAAAATAAAACTAAGAGATAAATTAGGCTCTATGTTATTTTTGGTTTATTGGTTGCTCTGTTTGTTTTATTTGTTTAGGTTTTGCATTTTTATTGTTTATTTCTTTTTCCTTAGAGAAAAAAACAATAGTATGATTAACAGCTTACATTCATAGTTTTCAGTTCAGAACTATTTGAAATCCTGGAATTAGGATTTTCTTGCAAATTTCAGTATCTTTCCATGGTGTTTTACTTAAAAGCAAACAAATTTCCCAGGTTTTCTTGTTACAAGAAAAACTAAATTATCCTTGCATTTTTATTAGCTTCTTCTTGGTTCTTTGAGCAGTCAGTGGCCTGCTCTTCCATCCTTCTGTGCTTGCTGTCAGCAGGGATGCATCCCTAATTTAACATCACTAGTTTACAGGGGGAGCTGTGACTATTGTCTATGGGACCCTATGTCTGTTTGGGTTCAGTATTGTTCCTTTGACTTGCAAAATGCTGAAAAAGTGGTGAAAATGAGAGAAATCCAGATCATGTGAGCAGAAAAGCAAGATGAGATTTGTGTTAAGATACAGTCAAATGTGGGTAACTCTTAGGAATACCTTTTATAATAGACCAAACTAAAAATCAGTGTTTTGGTGGGATTGTACTCTGTAGTTTTGTTTCAGACCTATTTGAAAGAAAGATTAAAACATTTTTTTAATAGTGTTTTGAGGGGTTTTCTCTGTCTCTAACAGTAAACCACTGTCTCCACGAGGAAACAAAACTTTTTGGTGGTCAACACTATTCTTAACTAGTTCATAAACTTGCAGCATATTGAACCATGATTTTTTTCAGAATTATCTTTTAGTGTTAGAAAATCTTACTAACTTTCTTTCTCAATCTTTTGAAGGGAAAAAAACATAAAATATGTAGATATTGAATAAGAACTTGCCACTAACAAAAACACCACACTTCACCTTTCTGCCCCTAATTTCATGGCCAAACAAAAGCAATCTGCTGTTGAAGATATTGAAGCTTGTGAACTGAGCTGAGGAAACTGCTCCCCACTGTATGTGTTATTTAAGGGCAAGAAGTGAGATAAAGGTAATTTGAGCTGCAAAAAATATTGGGAAGGGAGAGAAAACATTGAAATTTTATGAAGAATGATGGAGCTAAATATTCCTTGGGAATATTTTTTTTAATAACTTCTTGGAGGTAATAAAGTAGTGAAATAGTTTCCTCATCTCCTTCCCTTGTTTGGGGTAGCTAAGCAGTGTATGCAGAACTGTCATCTATTCATTTTCACTGGCAGCAGTTATAACAATGTGTCCATCACAGCTGGATTGTTTTTATTTGCTATTCACAGGCAGTTCTGCAGGAGAGAGTTTACAACGTCAGGGCCTGATCTATGGCATGTAAGTTGAACCAAATGGGTGATAAACTAAATGTGAATCCATGTAAGCAAAGTCATATATTTTTCTCTACACTTCTATCTTCTCTGGCTTTTATTGTAAGACAAACAGATACAAATTAGTAGGAAAGACAAGCTGCTCAACTCTTAAGGAGATTTTGCTTTCCTTCTTTAGCATTTACTTCAGATGAAAATAAAGACATTTCAGAATGTGACTACATGAACAGCACACAGAGACTTAAGCCTATTGGAGCAAGAATAAAGCTGATTTTCAGGCCAGATTTTTTTTGTGTGTGTAGCAAATACAAATTCCAGTGTTACGTGGTGATTGCTGTCACCTACCATTTCCTTCCACCTTTCAATAAAGAGGCCATCTGCTGTATCTGCTCAAGATCCTGAAGAAGCTGAGTGCAGCTGTCTGACTAGGGAACATCTGAACTCTCAACTGCCTTGTGCTGCCTTCTTGGACAAAAACATTCAGTATGGTTGCTGATGTTTGAGAAAGTGAAAATTGCTTATTCTCAAAGACTTTAATCAGAAGGCATGTCTTGGTCTTCAGCTGTAATTTCTTGTCTGAAACAATGTCACTCATATGACACACAGTAATTTCTGGATCAAATCTAACATTTCTTTTGAAATCTTTTAGGAAGGTATTCAACCTTGACATAAAAGCTACACAGCATCATGTGCATCACTGAGAATCCACCTCAGGAAAGTATTCGCTGTTATGGGAGATTTATTTCACCTTCAATAGCTATGTATCTGTTGATACAACCATGCATAATCTTAGTTCTTTATAAAATTGCCACTATAGTTTTTTCTATACAAAAAAAAAATTAGTGACTTTAAAATTTTAAATCCATTAAAGAGCAGAGAAACATTTGTCTTTTAGTTCACATAAGTGAGTGGAAAAAAGAAGGTAACTCTCTGCTAAATACCAGTATAATCTTTGAATTGTGATCCTTCAAAATAAAGTGTAGGCACCACATTCAAGATAAGTTAATGTCTCATGGTATCAGGTTTACAGAGGAAATGGACGCAAGTATTTTGCCAAAAACAACAGAAATGACTCAGAGACATGTTAAGGAAAATAGAGATCACTTATACTAAAATTTGTAGTTTTGTTTTTGACCTTCGGTCTAGGAAATAAAATTACACTTAATAGATACAACAAAACTTGCAAAGTATACCGGTTTTAATCCAAGGACTTTTTTGTGGATTTTTTGTTAAAATGCCTGAGAAAAACCCTGGCCCAAAGATTGGAACTTGGTTTCTGATGAAAAATTCTGCACTTCATTTAAAACTTTAAGATAGTTAGCAGCAGCAGGAAGGAAGCCTTTAGGGTCCTATGGTAAATAGTAGGTGCTAAAAGAAAAGTAATTTTGTGTTTGTGTGGATTCAGTGTTACTGTATATAGGTTTATAAATATTTTGGTGGTTGAATTATATTTCTCTCAATTTATCCAAAAAATGCCCATGATTAAAGTTAAAAAAAAATAACAAACCAGAACTCACTTTTTTTCAGATATAGAACTTACAAAGTAAAATCAGAAATGTATTTGAAGACTTGTGCAATTTTAAAATAAGTTACTGATTTCCTTCCACTGCGTTTCTCAGCTCTACAGAGAAAAGAAAATAGAGTCATAAAAAAACAGTTATGTGAAAATTTAATTCCTCTCTGAGAATAAGAACTTCACTTCTGTGATTTATTAAACTTTTTACTTTTACAAAGGCGCCTTATAATTCTGCTTTTTTTCCTCTCTCTTGTCAGTCTATTTTAAAAGGTAGAATAAAAGATAAATTACAAGGGTTTTGTGGGAATAATTTTCAGTAGCATAGAGTATCTGCATCCAATGACATATAAGCAAACAAGAATAAATGAAAAGTTGTATTGATTAAATTATAACTCTTAAGAGAAAACTCTTGATTTGTGAAGCAGTTTCTTGGTTCAATATAGTCAAACAACTCTCTCTACTTTTTTTTTTTTTTCCCAAGCTCTTTCATTTATTTGGCTCTAAGTTTCTTGCTATTTTCTAGGCACAATATGACCTATTATCAATCAGGGTCAGAATTAACCACTGTGAAAAATCTAGTCTTATGTTCTATGAAAAACAATTAAAGACCATAACAGATCAGTGATTTAAAATAAAACTTTTAAACAGAAATATAATCTCTTCTTGGGCTTATGTCTTGGAGACAACATTACATCCTTAGATACTGTTTGAATGTTTTATGATATATGTATTTATGAAATAGGGCATAGCAAAAGAAACTTTCCATTTTTTTCTATTTTAACAGAAAATGATACATCTAAGATGTCTTAAAAAATAGGTTTCTGTCTCACAACCATTGGACTAGACAATACTTAGCTTAATGATATGCTCATATGAGATATAGCATCTTTCCAAATTAAAATATTTATTGACTTTTTTCTTTCTTTTTCAGTATATATTTTATCAGTTTAATTATTTTTATTTAATAATAATTTTCAGAGTTCATAAGGAGTACTGATAAGGGAGAAATAGTTACATGTTTGCATTTGCATAGTTCACTAGTGGATGGGGAAAAAATCAAAAAGGAATGAGAAAAGCCTACACTTCTCAGCATTAACCCAGAAATTCCATAATGGACTCACTTTGCTGAAAAGTGAGTTCATATTTATAATAAATATAGATAATAAATCATGCATTGACCATTCCAAATTACCATGAACTTTCTAGAATTTTACTTATCACTCCACATTCATTCCTATCTCAGTTAGGCACAAGTGAAACAATCAAACTTTGAGTTCTTTTAAATTTTCCTGATTGTAGGACTGTGCCTTCTAATCAGTGAGAGTTCTAGAAATATAATGATTAACTACTGATCCCTTTCTCTCACCATAGCTGTATCATTTTCTCTCACCATAGCTCTATCACATCACCATAACATTTTCCTCCTAAGGCCAGACTGGAGGGAGGTAATCAAAACTTGAACATATAAATGCTTCTACCTGTTTATTTCTCCAGCTGACCTCTTTCCCCAAAAGCGAGGACCTTTGAGACACCATTTGGAAAGTATATTGTCAAATACAAGTAACATTTCAAGCAGAAAGTGTCAACATTAAAAACTGTGAGACAGATGCCTATGTTGGTATAAGCAGATGCTATTGGTGCCCATTGCAACTGTTGATGTCTTCCCTTCTGCAAAAAGACAGAGGTTATGGTTATCTCCAAAAGTGGCTGAAGCCACTTTCTAAATAGGTTCTGAAGAAAGGATGCTGAGAAATAATATATTCTGTGTGTGGAGTGTCTTTTCTTCTTAAGCCAATTTAATTTGCTTAGATTAGGACAAATTTATTTGTCTGGCATGCTACACTCATTGAACAATGTATAGACTGCAACCTATGTGGATGCCAATGTGACCTGTGAGACCAATGCATATAAAAGATCTCTTGGGCAGTATAACATTGAAGATAGAGATAATATCAGTTCTGCAAAATGACATTTTAAAAAATCTTATTCATTAAATGATGGAGAAGATTATATATGTGATCCTGTAAGATTATATATGTGAGCCTGTGTGTGACAGCACTGTGAGCTAGTCTTTCCAATATTAGGATCACAGTCCATCATGTAACCAAAAAGCAGCAACTCTAAAACAAATTGAGAAGCTTGGTAGAAATCTTATGCATGAGAAAACAAGTTGTTCTTAAAATATTATTATAATCATGTAGTGATACATTACTATATACATCTGTCTACTACACGTATTCATTAATATCTGTAGCACTGCAGCCCTGTAAAGCATGATTGTTTTGTACTAAGCACTATGTAAATAGAGATAAAAAAAGACAACTCTTGCCCCAGAGGACATATTTGTAAAGCAGCAGCAGATTGGGTACCTGAAGCCCAGCAGAAGAGTTTGTGGAAGCAATTTCAGATATTTCCAGTATCATGAGCTGTGCCCCAATCAGCAGTCTAATGTATCTGAAGTTTGTGCTTAAACCCAAATATCTTTGTCTTCAGATTTGTGTACACTACACATAAAATTTATTAGTTATGTTTTCTTCAAGGTAAACGATTTTTCAAAAGCAAAACTATTTTTAATAGGTATTGAAGTTCATTCATTAGCAATCACATCCAATCATGCTTTAAACACCTATCATGCTTTAAAAAGAAGGTAGAAATTTCTAGTGGTCTAGAAAGTAAGCCAGTAAATAATGAATGAATGAATAAATGAATAAATAAACAAATAAATAAATAAGATTGTCAAATATAGTTCATGCAGAACAATTCCAAGGAAATGTGTGTTTTACAACCTTTGGGGGAATCTTTTCTCATTTAAAAAATTTCCATAGAAACTGTTATATGTAAATTGGAAGTCTAACTGATTAAATCTAGATGTAAGCTAGAATAGGAAGCGGTGCAATTTTGTTCGATTTTTGTATTAAAAACTGCAAAAGAAGCTACAATTACAGTGTGAAGATATTTATAAAAGTCCTGAAACTTATTGGACTAATACATCTAGACATTTTCTTCCATGCTTCTGAGTTGATTCAGTTCAAGGAAATGCAGTACAGTTAGCATTCAACTTTAATTGCAATGAGGTGACAACATACTGGGTAATGAGTTGTTTATGAGTTGTAGATGTGTTTACAATGAGTTGACAATGTGTTGGATAAAGTGTTCTCCTAAAGTTGTAGATCTATTTACAGTGAGCAGTGGGGGAATGTTCATTAGTTGTCGATTTGTTTGTTTACATTGTTTTCGATTTGCAATTGCTATAAAACAAATCCCAGGCTGATGAAGGATGTTTGTTTGTGCGCTTTAATGATTTACTGTAGTAGCTTGTCTGAAAAAGTACTTAACTCTGCTTCATCTGTCAGTTCTCACTGCAAAAGCTCCCAGTCACAATAGTTTTATTAGCACAGCATGGGCCATTTGTAAGAGCATTATGCATCTAAAAAATATTAGTGCTTTCCTGTTCAGTCTGTTGTATTTTGGCTGGCTGAGCTGAATTTCTTCTGCTCTGTACAATTTTATATCTTTTAATATGTACCAAAACATTCACTTGAAGATATATGTATACCATCTCTGGAAATACTTTTCCAGATATGTCTTAGGAGAGGTCACATGCCTAAAGTTAAATTACTATGTACTTTTTCTTACTGCTTCTACTTTCTCAAAAAAAGAAGAATCTACCATCCAGTTGTGCTGGGTTACCTGACATGAAGAAAAACAAATACACATAGGAGGACACTTGCTTTTAGCTTAGAGGAAATCTTTCAGCAGTTTTCAACCATTTGGTAAAATGAATATGACAACATACTTTGTTACTTCAATAAGTGTATGTCAATAATTTTTGTTCAAAACAGCTCCAAAAAGGACTTTTTGATTGTTTTGTGCCCACACTAGTTTTTCCCAATTACTAGTCCTGTGGTCCAGAACAAGTAGTTGGACCATGGCTTTTTTCTTCATTATTTCCCAAGAACATTGTATGACATATACCCCCCCTTTCACCTTCCCTTGCTGTGTATCTTTTAAGCATGTATTTTTGACTAAGTTTTTGCAACTCATCTTATCATGGGTTTCTCCAATATTCAAACACATTTTATCCTCAAATGCTTGCAAAAAAGCTCCCAAAAGAGCTGATAAAGGAGCCTAAAAGATGTCTGAGGTTTGGATTACATTGCTGTGCAGAAAATCTGCTCTACCTAGGCAAATTGAAGAAACTTCTGGAGCTTATCAAAACATGATTTGGAATGTCCTGAATAATACAAAAATTAGTCCAAATAATCTAATTACTAAAATCCAGACATCTGATAAGATCTCTGAGCTCTTAAACACATAAGAGAGATATGGAAAGCAAACAGGCCAAATATACAGCATTTAGAAATGGTACATTGCTGGCTATAATATGAATGCATTACCATCATCCTGACTTTTTGTCTTCCTTTTTTCATTATACCCTTGTCATTAGTTTGCAATTAGAAATTCAATTATTTGGAATTCATGTACTGTAATTCTCAATACCTTTACCTACAGTGATCATGCATAAAGAATGAAAGCTGTAATTGCAGGGAGAGGTGCTGGCTCAGTGACATTCCTGCTCTTTGAGGAGTAAGGTTTTGCCACACTGGGGGAAAGAGGAAGTGAAGATTAATAGAAACACTAGTTAAACTTTTCCATAATTCTGTCCCACAAAGCCAGAAGTGACCAAAGAGCTAATCCATCTACATTTTCGTTCTGCCTGGGCTTTCTAACATACCAGTTGTGATGGTCATACACTGAAGCTGGGAGGCTGACAAGCAGGGGCAGCGTGTCTCCACAAGCACACTCTATGTGGCTATAGATCTCAGCTGGCTTTGTGATCTAAATTCTTAGGCTTTTTGAGGAGAAGAACAAAAGAAATGGAGATCAGGAGGAAATTAAAAAAGAAAAAGGTAATTGTCCTCAAGTGAAAACTTTCTTAGACATTTCAGCAACTGGATCTTATCCTTCTCTGTGACATTTCAGCATTAAGAGTATTGTCCCTGTTGAAGAAGTATTAAGTCTGCATTTTTTATCCCATGAACAAACAATGCCTCTGTAGAGGCCAGATACACTCTGTGAAACTTCACAATGTGTCTATTTATTGAAAATAAAGAACAATATTGAATTTAATATACTTATTAGCTTTTTGCGAAAGATTAGTATTGTAAGACAAGTATATGTGCATTATCTTTCACAAGTGCAATATTTAAAACTTGAATATCCACTAGGTCTTGTTATACTACATTTATACTATAATGGAACATTTTTTCATAGTATCATCTTTTAAAAGTCATGGTATTACTTTAAGAAAAATGTCCCTGTATGAATAATACTTTATCTTTCCTGTCTTATTTTTTCTGTTACTCATTATTTTGTTAGTTGTACTAATTCTAATTACAGGAAATGAAAAATACTAGTGTAAAGTCAGCTGCAAAGGCTTAAAAACCTAGTTCAGGATTATTTTCTCTCAGTGGGAAATATTTCAACACATAATGCCAGGTTGGATGGGGTTCTGAGCAATCTGTTCGAGTGGAAGGCGTCCCTGCCCATGGCAGAGGGTTTGGAGCTAGATGATCTTTGAGATTCCAGGCATTCCAACTCAAGCCATTCTATCATGCTATCTAAGCTGTTACTTTTCATATTAGGAAATAAACAAATAAATAAGGAAATAATGCAGATTCATATGACAGACAAGAGGGGATAATTTTCTAGGACATGAATGGAAGGCACTCATAGAAACCCCATTAACAAATAATCAAAGCTGTGGGTATGCATCCATTCACATTGCTTTTGAAAATATACCCCAGGATGAATAATTTTAGTATGTACAGTAAGTTCACAGCTGATGCTTTATTGTCCACTGAGCCATCTTTTTTCCTCATCTGGGAAATCAGCTATGCACACGTTTTTACATCAAGAAGAAAGGTAGTGTTCTTATTTACTAATATGCAATGCCATAAAACTTTGAAAAGAATTTTAATGATATTTGCAAATTAGTTGAGTCTAAAACTCACCTAGAAGCAAAGAATACAGAGAAGGTAATAGAGAAACTGCTGTTCATGTAATTTTCATAGCTTCTTACATATTCATGTTCCAAAAGGATTTTTTTTCACAGAAGCTCATGCTCATCTAACCAGACACTTTGTAAGTAAAAATGCATGAAATTTAAACCAGCTTTTCATATGGACATTTTTTTATGACTGAGTGTTTTAGCAATCCAGCAATGGTAGACACCTATAAATGTATAATGTGATGGATTAGATTGTAATGCAGTCTGGATGCATATGGAGGTGGTGTTTGCCCTTCAGTACAAATCCATTTTAATGTCAAAAAGACTTCATTGGAATTAATGGTGCATTGTCCAGACAATAAGTAAAATGTTACAGTGTTTTTTTCCTTTGAAAAAGAATTCAAATCTTGCTCCTAATTATAACAATTATGACAAAAGATAAGGCCACTTCTAACAAGGAAATACTAAGAAAATCAAAATATCAGTGATTTGGACAGGCTTGGATTCCTAGTTCGAACCTGGTTTTAAAATAAGAATCTTAATGAATTTGTTAAAGAAGATTTGGTCTCTTCATGATTTGTCAAAGCACATTGTAAAACCAGCAACACACTTACACCTTAGACAGACATGCATGAATTTGGGGCATGTCAACCTGGGGAACTTGGGAAAGTTAAAACCAAAATAGCTGAAAGGTGTGAATGTAAAGCTTGTTATGTAAAGTGTTTTATCGTTCTGTGTGAATACACTCCCTGAAATCCGAAATCCTTTTGAAGCTTTTCATCTGTAAGACCACCTTGTTTCTCTGCAGCATTTAAAGACACTTTAAACTGAGGTCTACATTCACATGCTTAGGCAATTCTGTTCAGCTTTACTGAGAGCCTTCTGGTAAGTGCATCCTCAGTTTAAACCTTACATTAGAAATTATTTTTAATAAGGAAAAATTGTCCACAATTGGTTTCACATCTGTGTGACCTATATATGCTTTTAGATTATTCATATGTTTAAAATGAGGATTCATATGTTTAAAATTAAATATCATGCTACATTCTAATGAGCTTGAGAAAATCTTAGTGGAACTCTCAGGATAAAAAGGAATAGAATGATGTCCCTTGTGATGTCTCTACCAAAAAACAGTGCACAAGCAAGTCTCCTAAATGACTCAATATTGTTGGTACCAAACATTCTGAAAATAAAAGTTCCTGATCTTTCCTAAATTCTCAAGGATTGTTAACAGGACAGGTTTAAATATAAAAAGCTTTCTATTTTTTTCTGGTTTTAATTTTGAAGGTTTTTTTTTTTTTAATGGTAAAAGTCTTGTTCAAAATTGAAAAAGAATGAATAATTTTACAAAATACTTATATTTAAATTCCTTGTGGCTAAAAAGTCTCATAACAACAAACCGTTAAAAAAAATCCTCCACAGATATTTAGATTAGATTCTGTCAGCAAATTAATTGGCCATTTATTTTTATTTGAATCAAGTTTGTCAACATCTCATACATGCAACATTTGGAAAAGCCAAAAATTTCAATTTTTAAGAAAGGGTCTTCTAGGATATGCAGAGAATTTTCCATTACTGTTGTCGTGGTTTAACCCCAGCCAGCCACCAAGCACAAAGTACCTCAAAGAAGGGTAAAAGCCAGAAAACTCATGGGCTTTTCAGACTATTTAAGAGAGGGTAAAAGCCAAGTACACCAGCAAAGTGACCCAAGGAGTTCAGCCACCACTTCCCACGGGCAGGCAGGTACAGCCATCCCCAGGAGAGCAGGGACCCGCCAGGGGTGACCATCACCAGCACCATCACTCCAAATGTCCCCTCCTCCCTCCTTCTTCCCCTCACTTTATATACTGAGCATGATGTCATGGGGTCTGGAATGTCCCTGTGGTCAGCTGGGGTCACCTGTCCCAGCTGTGTCCCCTCCCAGCCTCCCAAGCCCCCCCAGCCCCCTCACCATCCTGGCAGTACGAGAAGCAGAAAAGGCCTTGGCTCTGTGCAAGCCCTGCTCAGCAATAACAAAACATCTCTAAATTATCAAGCCCGTGTTTAGCACAAATAAATACAGCCCACAGTAGCTACTGTGAAGAAATTTAACTCTATCCCATCCAAAACCAGCAAAAATGTAAAGTCACAGATGGACAAGAATGTTAATATAATGGTAAAAATGCAATGTATGCATTCAGATTGCACAGGCTGATTGACAATGAATATTTTAAATCCTTTTTTACTAACTTTTCAACCTTAAAAAAATAAATTTCTGCAGTACTTCATTAGTTATTGAATATCTATTTTTTTTTATCCAACACAAACCTTTTCAAAATACAAGTTATATTCAAGCTGTCTGTCAAGTAGTACTGTGAGTGCCAACAAGATATTTCCTCTCTTTTCTAATTGGGTAACACAGCTAATTACTGTTGTCTGTGGAATCATGTTTGATTGGCAGCTTGAATGTAAACAGAAACCATAATTTCAGATGATATTGTATAAACATTTGGATAGGGATGTGCAAGCATTCTTCAACTAAAAGAAATGTATATCCTAGATAATAAAATTTACCTGTGCATCATAGTTATCTATCTCTGATAAAATTCTTGCAAAATATATGAATTCCTGCCAAATGCCCAGAATAGTTTCCAAAAAAAATTTTGGCAAGCTATTTATAAAAAAAATAAAATGGAAATGCATTATTAATTACACAGAAAATATGAAAAATGAATGTCACAGTAATGTAGTCTTTAGATACACTTTAAAGCATCTCTAGAATTAGGTATATAAAACATTAAAGAAACAGAGATATAGTCCATAGTACAAAAGTATAACAATAAGAAAATGTTAAAATGAAATTTGAAAATATCTTCTAAAACACAGTACACAAATTAATTTCAGAAGGACCAGAATTAATGATGGAAGGGGCCTGTGTCATGAATATGAGCAATATGTCAGATTTCATAATTGTACTCCAGAACTCTCTCTCCAAGTTTCCTTAAAAATACTTTTTGATCTTAAAAAAAGAAAATAAGAGAATTGAGTGTGTTACATAAATACACAGGTCAAAAGGGAAAATACTTGGAACTGGAGAAGGAGGAGGACATTAAGTCCTGATTTTTTTTTCCTGAACATTTTATCCAGGACATAAGCAGAAAAATGTAAAAGTCAATGAAAGGGATGAATATCTGCCTGAAACATTTATTTAGCAAACTGATGTCTTCCTTCATATTTGTTTTAACTAGTGTTTTACCAAGTTAGCTTAACTGTTCCTCAGATTCCTAGACATTTGTTTGAATGCTTGTAGGTAATTTAATGAAGGTTATTCCAGAATGTTCAGAATTCACATTAACTCATTGAAATTCCTGGTGGATAATTCTAAGTGGTTCAAAATGTAACTAAGAACCTGTTAAAATGCTGAGTTCTTTGCAAGAAGAAATTTGGATGCTTTCCCAAGCCTGACTATTTTATACTTTTTTTTTTTTTCCACCAAAAACACCCATTAAGAGAACTTTGAATAGCTTACTGTCAGGATTTTTTGTTCATGAAACTGACCTCTCTAAATTTCATGTATGAAGAAAAGAAGGGGAAAAACTTTTATAATTTAAATTATTTCAGGAAAAGACCTTTCTATATATAAAATATTTCAAAAACCCCTATATAATGACAATCCCAAAGGAAATCTAGTTCTCTTGAAATTTTCTTTTTCTAAGAGAAAAACATGATTGTAAAATGCTTTGTTGAATCCAACAAAATATGGAAGTTGAAATTTTGAGTTGTAATTGCCAATTAGAAAGTTAAGCAACAATATTTTTGTTAAAATGTCTTCATTGAAGCTAATCTTAAAGGTTCTGCCTAATTGTTATGAGACATTATTTTTCCAGAGCTGAGAGATTCTATACCTTGTACTCTGTGCTGCACTGGGACAACAATGATCTAGAATATCAGGCATTGTCTCTTGAAAGACATCATTCAGGAGCAATGGCATCTGGCAGTAAATGATGCAAAACATGACTTCATGTGACAATTCAGGCATTGAATGGTGTATTACTTTGAATGACAATTGTAATACTGAGTGTTTTCCATTCGTGAAAATTTTGAGAAGCCAAGATACTGCAGAATACTTTGTGATTTATCCCTTGTGCCTTCTCTCCTTTGAGCCTGGTAGAATAGTTGTATGAGAACTGAAGTCCTTGATTTATTCACAAAGTAGTGAATAATAATTCAATTCACATTGAATTATTCTCTCAAGCCTGTAATGCTTGCTTGCACTGTAGCAGACTTTGTATTACATGAACCTCACAACTGTGTTTGTCTTACATGTAAATGACCATTTGCTTTTGTAATAAATATTCTGCATATGTAAAATTAAACATATGTATATATTATATTGATTGCTGTACATTAAAATGGAACTCTTTATTTCACAAATTAAATGTGCAGCTACATACTGTTTATTTTTGAAAGCATCACAAACCTTGGCTGTATTGTGAATCAATAAAATTTCATTACACAAACCTTTTAAAAGTTTGTGTCATGTACTATTGTTCTTGTCTAATTATTTTGCTATGGATAGGTTCATCTGATATTGAAAGTTTATGACACCATGTAACTTCATATTTTTTTAGCTTCATGCATATGTTTAGCATACTGATCTAGATGGAATTGATGGAAATTGAATTAAAATATGAATATATGGAAAAAATCAAACTGATTGATTAAAGGCCAGCGATTGCATTACATAATGACTCAGCTGAGCAGCAGAAATTAATGTGATATATCTGCTAAGAAGGGAATCTGCTTTCATGATTGGAGACTGATAGCTCAGCAGGAGGAGGAAGCACATGGGAACAGCTCGCTCTCAACAGGCAGCAGCAGCTGGTATGCAGCAGCTGAGGAGATTGCAGAGGGGTTTCCCACCACAATGTGCAGAACAGAACCATGACCACCTAATCTGCAAAATACCTCCTAAGCATAGACTCATAGGGAGATCTCAGACCTAAAAAATACTGCCCTATTTTGAAAGACTTTTCTCTGTAAAAATCTTAAGCATAGTCCCAAAATCTTAATCACAGTCCTGCCCTGCACTGAAAAAGAGCCAAATCTCTCTCATGTTTGTCTGTTTGTCAGCAGCATGTTTGGTCAGAGATTTGGGTACTACTAAATGCCAAATAACTGTTTAAAAAAATACACTCACACTATTAAATTCACTGACTTCTAGGACAACAGTTACAGGTCATCTTCTGCTATCTTTGCATAAAAGTTTCTTACTGCTCTTATTAAACATTGAAGAGATTTTAAAAATGCAAGATAAATAATGTATTGGTACTTAAGAAAATAATTAACTTTGCCATATCACAAATAAAATTTTCCTTGATGTGTAATTTGTTTTCTAGATTTACATTAGAATATATCTTGCTCTCTGATCCAATTCTAATTGATGTTTATATCAGCAGAAGATATATCCTCAATATGGATGTTCTGTTTCCTTCCACAAATCCATCCTTGCCCATATAGCATCTCAGAATTTCTTTTTACACATAATAATAATAATAATAATAATACAGATTCTACCAGAACTGACTTTCTTCATGGCATAACAAAGACCATTTGGAGGGGCTAAGTGACATTGTGTTACTCAATGTAGTAAATATCAACTGCAAGGTGAGCTGACCAATACTGACACTATAGTAAATAAAAGGGAGAAAATTTAGTGAACCTTGCAGCATATGAAAAGGGAATTTTTTAGAATAAAAAACCTTAGACCTTGCTACCTGGAAAGAAGACTCAGGGCTGATGAATGGATATGTTTTACAGCTATGACTGTAGGTCAGTTGATTGTATGCATTCAAGCCTTTTAGCTGATAAACATTAATCTTTAACAATCTTATTATAAGTAGAAGAGGAGAAATTAAACCTATATTACTGAAACTCATCATGTTTAAAATCTACAGAATGGAAAGAAAAGTTTTAGTCACAAACAGATTTACTTATATTCTTATATATTTGGCACTACTCACTTTATCAAGTTAATTGGATTTTCTTTGTGGAGGAAGATTTTAGTCATGATAAACCCAAAGAACACATTTGGAAACTATTTTTGATTTATCATCTAGAAACCCTCCTAGAATCGGACATTATCTTAACAAGACAGTGCATAAAAGATATCAGCACTATATCACTATACCTCTCTCCACTATCAAAAAAAATTATTTAAAGATTTTATGTTTTGGGAATACAAAACCTTTAATTAGAAATCATCAAGTCAACCAATGGAAACATTTTTTCATATGCATATTCTCTATTTGTAATCTGTTAAGTAGTTGCTAGTTAAAAAACCCAAACCCAAACTAATATTACAAGTCCTTTTTTCTGTGCATAACACTAAACCAAACATGAGTTCTGAGCGTTAAACAACTCGAGACAAACAGTTAAATGAAGGTCAGTCATATAATATTGAAAGAAATTATTTCACAAGATGTTAAAGAAAATATTTTACTCCCAAACCTAAGGTAAGATTGGAGTTGCTGTCTGGCTAATTAACTATTTGAGCTGTTTCTTTAGTAAGCACATTTTTATAAGTAGCAGTCTGAAATATAATTTATTTCATTGTATTTGGTCACAACTCACCTTTTCTTTTCATCACTCTATTAGGAAAATTTCTTATTGAAATAGTCACAAAAGTTAAAGGAAAACAAAATTTTCTGTGGTCTGTTATTATCTAAAAAGAACAAGTTATGGAGCATTGTTTCATCTTGCAGACAGAAACATAATGTCCAATGATAGGTAGAAATCGGTGAAGCCCAAACTGGAAATAAAAGGCAATTTTTGATGGTGAGCACAATTAAGTATTGCAAGAATTTTTCAACCAATACAGTAATCTATTTCATCACTTGGAATCTTTAAATTAAAATGGGTGGGTTTCCAAAAGACAATCTGCCTCTGTGGGTTACTATCTGCTATGGGAAAACTGAATGATATCTCTGATCATTTTTGTGCAAGTCAGACAACATTACTGTAATGGCACCTTCAAAATACCTTAGTGTATTCATCTAACCTTCTAAAATTCAAACTTATACAGATTAAAAAAATAAAATCTGTATTCTGGTCTAAAAATGACTGTCATGTTTCTGACATTGATAGAAGCAACATTCAAACACCATCATTTTTTTTGTTACAATCACTCAAATGCCAAATAAGGAGTGGCTTCTGCCTGCTGCCTTGTTGTTGTACCAGCCACAGGTAATTTGTAAATAACAGTGACTGGGTACACCAGCCTTTGTCCTTGTAACAAAAAGGAGACAGCTGAAGAAAGGAGGTGAGGGAAATTCTGCACAGTCAATGCCAGTTTGGGGATCTGTTGGTGTCAAATTATCATTTCCATTTTGCCTTGTGATTGTAACTTTCATTGTGAATTAGAGCACTCATTCTGCAGCAGAGTCTTGACACATAGTGAGGGAATCATGATAGTGTGTGACAGAACAATCAGCAGCTGAGCTGAACCAGTACTGAGGGGCTGTTCTTTGCTATGACAGTCAGACTGTTAGAGCCACTAACTGGAATAGCTGCAGAGGCAATGCAGGGACAAGGGTGGAGAAGGTTGGGAGCTGAAACCTGGACCTTTCCTGCCCACTTTCAACTTCTAGCATGCAATCCAGATGAGAAAAGAGAAGAAAAAAATCTTCCCTGAGCAAGGCAGGTCATCCAGCAGCAGAGGTAATAAGACCTGGCAAAGCACCACAGGGTATCTGCTTGATCTAAATCAGGTGTAGATCAATCTTAGTGAGTCACAGGTGTGGCAATATCTTGTCTAGACCACAAATCAAGAAAATATTGTTCTTCATACAGTCAACGTTACTGTAAATTAAAGAAGATAAGGAGATGTTGAGGAAATGTTTCATTTTCTGTCAATTCTGTCATTAATTTTGCTGCTCCAGTGACAGCAATGGGGGGTTTTGATCCCCTATAATTGTCACAAGAAGCAACTCATTTGGTTATTTTCATCAGAACACATTGCAGCTCATGACTGGAGGGAAGGGACGTTTCAAAACTAAAAATTACTAACCACTGTGTAACATTCTGTCTTTTGTCTGTTGGTGTAAATGGAAAACCCCATCCTAATTATGACTGGAGCTTTATGTAGTCAAAGATACATATACTTAAAGTAACTTACTTGCATGTTTCTGGTCTGTCCAGTCTTTCTTAAAAAAATCACCATTACATATGTAAGATAGTTATTCTAAAGAAACATTTAGAATATTGTATCATCAGAGCTAATTTTATTTTGAGCCAAGTCACCTATGCCATTTGTTTATTACCTTTGTCAATTACGTTTATTAATTGGGAATTTAGCATGTGATATACAGCAAAATGCTTCAAATAATTTTTTAATACTGAATACATAAACAGATGGTGACTGTTGAAAGCCATATATAAATAAAATATAAAATAATGTATTAGTTAGAAAACATATCCTATAAATTCCTTTGCTCTATAGGTTTGTTTGAAATGAATTTTCTAGTAGCTGTAATTTNGAAAAAAATCTTCCCTGAGCAAGGCAGGTCATCCAGCAGCAGAGGTAATAAGACCTGGCAAAGCACCACAGGGTATCTACTTGATCTAAATCAGGTGTAGATCAATCTTAGTGAGTCACAGGTGTGGCAATATCTTGTCTAGACCACAAATCAAGAAAATATTGTTCTTCATACAGTCAACGTTACTGTAAATTAAAGAAGATGTTGAGGAGATGTTGAGGAAATGTTTCATTTTCTGTCAGTTCTGTCATTAATTTTGCTGCTCCAGTGACAGCAATGGGGGGTTTTGATCCCCTATAATTGTCACAAGAAGCAACTCATTTGGTTATTTTCATCAGAACACATTGCAGCTCATGACTGGAGGGAAGGGACGTTTCAAAACTAAAAATTACTAACCACTGTGTAACATTCTGTCTTTTGTCTGTTGGTGTAAATGGAAAACCCCATCCTAATTATGACTGGAGCTTTATGTAGTCAAAGATACATATACTTAAAGTAGCTTGCTTGCATGTTTCTGGTCTGTCCAGTCTTTCTTAAAAAAATCACCATTACATATGTAAGATAGTTATTCTAAAGAAACACTTAGAATATTGTATCATCAGAGCTAATTTTATTTTGAGCCAAGTCACCTATGCCATTTGTTTATTACCTTTGTCAATTACATTTATTAATTGGGAATTTAGCATGTGATATACAGCAAAATGCTTCAAATAATTTTTTAATGCTGAATACATAAACAGATGGTGACTGTTGAAAGCCATATATAAATAAAATATAAAATAATGTATTAGTTAGAAAACATATCCTATAAATTCCTTTGCTCTATAGGTTTGTTTGAAATGAATTTTCTAGTAGCTGTAATTTACAATTATATAGGATTAAGAATTACAGAGGAGTTTCTCTAGTTTCAGCTGAAGATATTGCTATAAAGACATTGAAGACCATGAAAATCTCATCTTAGGTGTATTAGAAAAAAATTATTATTAAAGGAATGTGCAGGTATATTATATGAAAAGATGAAGATCTAATCACCTGGGTGACCTGGTGACAGCAGTCTTCCTTATTTTATTGAGTCATACCACATTTCAATGGTTATGAAAGCACCACTGTCCACTTCTTTTTCCTTCTGCGCTAAATCTCTCCCTGATGCATCAACACTGAAACCAACACTTTTGCCAGGAATATACAGCAAATCATTGCCACTGAAAATTGTGTTTTACATTTTAAAACCTGATTTTCAAACTTTTATGTCTTTTTCAAGCTTCTTAGCAATATTTTCAGAGATTTGAATATGTACTAGCGGATTTTTTTCTGGCTACATAGCAAGAAGCAAAACTCTCCTCCTTGGAGATCAGCAGTCCCTGCTGAGGAATCCATCCATTCAACTAACTTGATTAGCCATTGCAGAGATAACTATTGCCTTTTTAAATGACAAATTCTTCAACTCTGCAAAACCACTGCACAGTTATACCCAAGAATACAAATATGCAGAAGTATATGAGAAGAAAAAAGGCCATTTTAGTACTATAGTCTTCTGGCCCAGTCAGTGCCTGGTTTTTCTACTTTTAAAAGTATTTTTAAAAAGACATCATCACTCATGAGTTTGTGGGCTGCTCTCCCTGGAGCCCAATGTGTTTGTCTGGTGAGAACAGGATCATCTCCCTCTCAGATTTCTGAAAGAACTGTACATGAAGTTAAAACGGTGATATTTTTAGAAGAAAACTAACAAGTGTGATTCTTTTTAATTATGAAATGAAGAAGGAAAGACTTGATGAAAGAAAGCTAAAAATTTAGATATAAAGTACAAGTAGGTTGAAATACAGTGTGAGTTTACCAAAACTATAACCTAACAAGATAAAAAGGGAACATATCTCATAGATAAAAGAAATGCACTAGACTTCATTTTCATTAAAACCTAGATAATTCAGATAATTCTACATTGCAAGATATTTGTCATAACAAAGATCACCAAAGAAATGGAAGACCTTGACTTTTGAGAGCAGTTTTTCAAGCATGGCTTTTGAGGTTGCAAGGAAATATGGTTACAAGAAATTGTGATATACAGGTCAATGATGGAAAAGAGCCACTTAAAGATACTATGTATTTAAAGAACATTTACTGATGCTAAAATCCATTTAGAGGAGAAAATAAGATGAGATTTCCAGCTGTCAGAACTTCTGGGTCTATCTTCCAATGGAAGAACATGGGAGAGTAAGCTTCTGGGGAGCACTTCGATTTTTTGAAAGGAGCTAAACAATGCAGTCCCTGGAGAAAAAGAGGGCTCCACTCAGTTACTTAAGAGCTTTCTAGTTTTACTCTCTGAAGAAGAAGAGGAAGAGGAAGAAATTGTGTTAAAGATGTGGCCCTCACTTTTAAATGTCTCTTAATAATTTTCATTGTAATTGTAAATATTCCTTCATATGCACATACTTTAGAAACTTTTCTAAATACTTCAAACTAGAATTTAAGGCTTTTCCTTCTATCAATTATCCCCCTCCCAAAAAAATACCCAATGTAAGTTTCTGAAGGAATAATTTATTTTTACTGAAATCTCTCCCCTAGCACCTACACTTACATGAGTAGGAAATAGACTTTCTGTTGGTGGAAGCTGTGGTGTATGAGAGATTTACCACCATGATAATTTTCAGTCACTATGGCTGTCCTGGCTTTATTGTTAGTGATGAAAAATCTCATTTCATGGGCTTTTGTCACATTCCAGAAATGAACTGGGAGCTAATCCACCAGCCAGCAAACTTTGTAGGACAGTAAATATGACCTAATTGAGTTGCTACAATATATCCCTATCCAAAAGCTTGGCCTTTAGCTTTAGCTGACTTCTTCCTCTATAAAGGTACAAAACTTTGACCAAAGTTAACCAGTAGATCATTCTCGAAGGTGCCATTGTTTTGTGCTAAGAACATATGTAAAATGTATGTCTTCTGGACAGTATGTTTCCTGAGCTGCTGAATGCCACCACTGAGGGAGATGTGAAGGCAGTAATACCAGCAGGTGATAGCATGTGAGGGTAGTAAAAGATATTCCTCAGCATGGCATTCCTTTCATGGTATAATTGGCAATGAATGGGTGCAATTATTAAAGAATCTCAACAATTTCGGATGGAAGGGTTTGGGTTTTTTCCCATGGTTTTGTAGTTGTGACATTATATGTGAAAGTTATGCAGTGTGGGCCTCACATGACACACTATTATTATTACTATTATTATTATTAGCTGGATTCTTCTTTTGCCTTAAATTTTGCCCCCTACCACAAATAAGACCCCATTAAAATAGGGACTGGATAAATGTGTAGCTTGATGAACCTCAACCAAAAGTAAGGCATATGACTAAAGGAAAACAAAAATAAAATCAAAAAGAGGGATTTCTTTTGAAATTTCTTCCTCTTGGTTCATTGTTTTTTCTCCTAGTTCTTAGTTTTTCCTCAGACCATTACAAATTTCATTGCCCTTACTGGTTTTAAGAACTTGCTCCAGAAGTCCTTATACTCTGGGAATATGTTCCATTTGAATACTATTTTGTAATATTTTGAATAGGTTGTTTTTTTAAAGCAAGTGGTATTTTGCAATGCTTTCTTTTTTAATTACATCTATTTGAATATTCTTCTCTCTAGTTATCACTGTTCTTTTCAATCTAAGTTTCCTACTCAGCTTCTCTGCTTGTTATTTTTAGTCAAGATAAGAGGGGAAAATAATTTCTTGTCTATGATGACAGTAACAGACATGTAGAATCTCAACCACATTGAATTCCATAACTAACCAAACAATATATCCCTATCCAAATAGTTCTAAGTATTGCTAAAGGTTTGATTTAAACAGATTCAAGCCTATTGCTTTAGCAAAGTCTCTCTCAAAACCAGCATACCATGTCCTGGTAATCTTTTGTTTGAAAGAATGTCTGTCTGTATGCAAATATCTTTCAAAAACTGCTTGACCAAAGTGGCTTGCAAGAAGGTTTAGGATTCACTTCACACATGCTGAAGCTATAACATTCTGACATATTAGTTCAGTTGGGTTCTGAATGGTTCACAACTCTTCATTTTCCAGCAACTCGATGTTTATGGCATGTGCTCAATTGTTTTAAGGCATGACTAAAAAGTGTAAAACTGGTCTATGAAATCGCTAGTCCAGAAAAAATTCTCTGCTCTGTTGAATTCAATAAGCAGTGTGTATATTTACTTTCTCTGCCTACTTTTTTTTTTTAACCTTTTGAATGTTTCAGAATTGTAGGGTTAGAAGAAATACTTAGAAATAGCAATTTTCTGTATGCAAACTTCATGGTGCAAAAAGCACATTTTATTTTATTTTTTTTTATATGGGAATGTGGGTCTCTACAATAATTACAGCTTTGCAAAGCAATCCGCAGAATTTTACCTACATCCTCAAGACCACTGAGAGAGAGGAAAGATGAGGAAACATACCCTATCTCTATTCAGAATCCTGCAGTAGGGAAAATAAAAACTGAACAGAGAACTATAATTTGCATTTTGAGGACAAAAAGACATAAAAGTCTGCTTCCCTAGAATAATATGTACAAAAATCCCTTTTCTTCATAGGCTTCTTCAATCTGTACATCATGAAATCACATTGAAATAAATCTTTGAAATAAATTTCTCCTTTGGACGCTAACAGCTTTTTCAAAGGATCTGTTTTCCTTAATGATGAGAGAGGTACAAACTTTAAGAAAACCAGCAGATGTTTAATGGCCATTTTAAACTAATTGTATTGACTGTATCCTGTTGAACTGAAGAATTGTATCCATTAGAATTCTCTTGTATAACATTCTGCCTTTGCTGACATTTTCTGAAGTGGCAGTGGAATTTCCCTGATCATTTAGGTAACTTATAAAGTGAGATATGTCATATTCTCTTTTTGACTTCAGCTCTCCCCAGTTGTGAAGAAGACATAATAATTAAAAAGAAAAAAAAACCAAAACAACCCAACATAAAAAGGACTAGGAATTGTATGGATTGTAGGTTTTTTCTAAAAATCTGTTTTCCAGTTGCATTAAAAGTGTCAACATTGACTAAATGGAGAAATAGATTTTCTCTTCAAGATAGATTAAAAAATTGAATGCAAATGCATTTTCAGTTTCAGTACAGGTAGAAAGTATGATGCACAGTTTTACACAGCTCTGCTAAGCAGGTACATATGCATCACTTGAAATGGTGTCTAATATTCCACAGATGGCAATTACTTGCAGAGGAATGGCTAGGGACTTAATTAAAAAGGCTGAGAGTTAGCAAAGTAAAATGCTGCAGAAGCACATGAAAAATCTATACATTATGCAAGGAACTCCATAGAATATTTAGGAAGCTAAAAGTGTCTTTTTACATTTTCTATTCATTCCTGCACAAAAGGTTTACTGTAAAATAAAGGTTAGTTATGCCACATTTAAAATTATATTTTAGCTAACTGAACCTACTACACAACAAAGCAAAATATATTTGACTGCACCATATTGATTTTACATGAAAGCACATCAGTTAGTGAAATGCAAAAACCAATAAAACATCACCCCTGGCTGGGATAGATATCTCTAGATACAATTTATTTTTACATTTAAACCAATTATTGGGCTTGTTGCATTTAAAAATGTGCACCATATATCCTTTCAAGGACTTTTTTATTCAATCAAATCAATTGCATTGATCTCCATATTCCATATTAAACACCAATCTTAAATTAAAGCTGACACATTTTGAACGCCAAAGTACAAGTTTCTAAGCAGAAATAAATTTTACAAGGCTTTCTTTGTGTGTTTTTATGCCCAAACATGAATACAAATATTGATTATGTTTTAACACACAATTTATAAGCTATTTCAATGCTTACTTCTTCCTAAAATTTGTTCAATAATAATACAAACTTACAGAAACAGAATGCTCCCTGAAGTTCTTTCTGTTGCACTGGAATATGATGATGGCTTTCATAAACAAATGATAGAATGGAAATAAATCCTTAGGCATAATTGTTCATGAAGAATTTGTGGCTAACAGGACATACAAGCAGCCTACCAATTGTTGAAATGCAGATATAGGGACAAGATTTGTTTCTTTTGAGCATGTCATCAGAACAGTTAATATTGACCTTGAGCCTGACCAAGTTGTTTTTGCTCCTAAATGGTGTCCTCAAGGAGAAGAAGCATGGCTGTAAATTCAGAGGCCATTCACGTGGACAAAGCTATATGCATAGGACTGGTGCTAATTATTCTCATGGCCTTTGTCCTCTCATAGGGGCAAAACTCAATTTCATACAAAGGAGCCAGAGTGTATTTAAGCAGCTCTCTTTTCCCCTTATGGCATCACCTCTCTATGCCTGGTAGAAGAGCAAGTGTGCCACTTTGAAGGGGCATCTCATTTCTCCCTGGTTCATCGGTTTCCCAGCTTTTAAAGCTCTACTGACATTGTTTGTACTTTGGAACTTTCATCTCCCAGTAGTTTTCAATTAGCTTTAGATGCATTATTCAACTCTCTGAAGCTTCCACAGTTTACACAGAGTTTGCTTAAAAGTAAAATGGAAGAATCCAGACTTTAGAAATATTAGCAAATATTCAGAATGTTCATTGTCCTGTTCACATCTCTCCATCTCTTCATATTGTTGTGCGCATATGTTGCAGTCAAATGAACAACATAAGAACCAAGGAGGGAATTTGTCAAATACTCCAAATAGCTGCACATCACTACAGATTATGACTGCTTGGATTTAGGGAACATTTTTTTGGCTGAGGAAACATTCCAATGGGATAGATTAATCTGTGTAAACCACACAGCTCAGCTGAAACTGCTGTTCAGCATTCTAAATTGCCACCTTCGTCTTCTTTCAGCACAAAAATGTGCATTTCTTCCTATAATAAAGATATTTTATAATAGCAATAAGGCAACTCCAGGGTGTGCGGTTATCACGAGATAATCATACCCTGGAGGGATTGCAGATACTTGGCTGTGCCTCATAACACCCCATGTGTGTGTTTATCTCATGATAACCCTACTCTCTTTTGTATCTTATTGCCTAATTATCCTCTGCTAATGCAAAATACTAATTTTTTTGTCTGAAACAATATGTGCAAGAATGCATTGCTAACAATCACTGGAGGACATTGACAAATAATGCTGTCACTACTTTGTACTCTCTTCCAACCAGAAATTTACATAAAGAACCAACTTTGGATATTTTTTTCTAAACCAATTCAAATTCTTTAAGGCAACATCAACTAAGATACTGGAAGCAGGCCAAGTAAATATCTCTAAAAATTCCATGTATTTTCTTTTATGTGATTTATATAGTTTTACTTACATAAAAAACTAAATTTCTTTCTTATGTATTTACATCTCTTTCCATTTCTGATTCTAATATGCAGAAGGTAGTTTCTTGACTGTTGATTATGGATCCTGAAGGGGATCTTAGGATCCCCATCTGATATTTATCTGAGGATAAATTTTATTTTATTTAATCTCCATATAGGGAGCGCTAGCTATGTTTCAGATACCATTGGGAGATATTCTGAGAGAGTAAAGATTCTGGACCTCTCTTAAGGAGACAGAAATTTTGTTCATTGTAATGTGCAAAAAATGAGTTAAACCTGTTTTCCACTGATGCTGAAATTTCAGATATGAAATGCTCACAGATAATGTTTCAATAGCTCCTTAAATGAATCAACTTCATAAAAATCACATGTAATCACAATTCATTGAAAATAAACAAACTAAAAAATTGGTTTCAATTTTTAACTGATAGAATCATTGTGCAATTTAAGTGTGAATATTATAAAACATTGTAAAAGGTAACCTAACACAAAAAGATGTATAAGAATTGCCTTTTCATCTTTTAGTAAAAGCTGTATTAACTTAAAATTGGTTACTGGTCAAATGATAATCTGACACATTAAATTGACATTAAACCCCATGAAGTGTAGCAGAAAAAATACCCTCAAAATGCAAAATGATAGATTAATCCCAGAGTTTAAGTTATACGGGCTTCATCATTCTATTTTAGTAGTATTTCTGACTGTTTATTACGCATATTGTATTCATATGTCCAAACACTTCATGAGTTTTAACCAATTTCAAAGTTGTTTTTTTCCATGGGCCATTCTAACAGAATAGAAAAAGAAACCTGTAGACTATTCAGTAATGATAAAGAAATACAAGATAAGTTTTTATGTAAACAGAAATAAGAGAAGACAAACAGTACAATATTTTTAGAGAAATTCATTTGGTACAATGCCAAACACAATAAAAAATGCAGTCCTGAGGATCCACAATATGACATTTTATATATTTATCTTATATATGTGTGTCTGTGTTTGGTTCATGTCTATGTAGGTAACTTGCATTTTTAGTTTTATTTTGTGTTTTATAGCATATTATTATTTTCCGTACTGTTTGCAGTGAACAAATTCTACTTTTAATAGCACCACCTGTATAGATCTGCAGGCTTTGGACTCTCCCTTCCTTTGTTGTGAGCTACAGTTAATTAAATCAAGATTTTTTTCCTTTTAGAATATCTATTTTTACACTCTGTTTTTATGTAAAATTGCTTTCATGTTCCCTGTCCTCCCACTCAACCAGTTCGTCTGAAAAGCACGTGTGTTTATCTTTCTTAACATTGCTTACAGATCTCTTTTCTCAATCCTTTGATTATTTTAGATGGCCTTCTCTGAATTCTAGCTTGCTGGTGCCAATGGAAGAGAATTGCCTTAACAGAGAATTCAGAATTCGCTGGCTCTGTGGCTGCCTTGCCTGTGGCATTCCTGGCAGCCCTTACCATGGTATGCTCTTGGAAAAGGAATCAAGGGGTGTATTCCCAGTGCACATATACCAAAAGAATTATAAAAAAAGTATCTCTGATACAGGATGATGTTGATATGCAAAGCACACACTAATCATAGCAACTGCTGGTTTAGAGCAAAGATCTGAGTTCACAGTCTCTTTATCCTAAAAGAAATATGCCCATGTGTGAGGCAGGAAGAGGCTCAGAGAAAGCTACATGCCCCAGAATTAGCAAGTTCTTCCCCTACAGTGGCCTCAATACTATTATTATTATTATTATTATTATTATTTTTAATTGTATCCTTGAACTGATGTGAATGTGCTGCTTTGAAGATGTCCTTCATAAGACATAGCTAGTAAGAGCTTTAAAATAAAGAATAGTATATTATGTTAGTCCCGTCTTAAATTCTCTCCTTTTTCATTACTGATGCCAATAAAATTCATCTTAATTTTTTAAAGTGGACAACAATTTGCCAGCAGTAAGAGAAATCACTTTGAATAGCCAGAGAAAAAGTTTTGTGCCCTAGAACATAGTGGGAAATCTACCTGGAATCTTTCTGATCAATTGGAAACTGAGAAGAATTGGACTTCAGTTACTACAGTCAGGCTTTCACCTGTTGTATCACCTTTCTTGGAGAATTTTGCTAGCCTTTATCTTGAGACACACTTTATTGACAAACTGCAGGACAGCTCCTCCTCCACAGAAATAACCTTCTTCCTGCCAGTATTAAAATTAGCTTTCTACTAATATTTAAGTATGACTAAATGAAAATAGTCCAACAACTTCCAGGGAAAATGTTTATCATTAAAACTTTCTCATATGCATTATGAAAAAAACAAACTG
This sequence comes from Thryothorus ludovicianus, assembly GCA_013397245.1. NCBI lineage: Eukaryota > Metazoa > Chordata > Aves > Passeriformes > Certhiidae > Thryothorus > Thryothorus ludovicianus. Next base: position 75,423 of record VZTB01008381.1, read on the forward strand.
GATATGAAATATTTTATTTCAAAGAATATTATAAGGCATGTGCAGCCATGCAGCTCTTCTGTAATTTTATTTCAACATCAACAAAGATTCAGAATGACTGTTTCTTACCTAAGCAATGGGGGCACAATGGTGTAAAATAGTAACTTATAATAATTTTTAATGGAGAAGTCCTGTTTTAATGCATGACATTGTCTGTGGTCTTTTTTCGTTCAGTAGAGTAATGGATATATTAAGAGTTACACCATATATTATTTCTCTGTGATCAAACAATTCTTTATGCCTCTTTGATTAATTAAACAAATGACTAAATAATTTCCCAGGCTAAAAGAGTGCATGCTGGATTCTGGTTCCAGTTTTTCATTTGTTTCTGAGTTTTGTGTTAAAAAGCTTCCAAACTTAAATCAGAATAAAAAGGAGAAAATTATTATTATGTAATTCCATAAGTTTAGACAGCTAAAAGATCTTATATTTTCTCATTATTTCACCTCAATCATGAGTACTTGAAAAGAGTCACTGTAATTATGCTGACTTCACTGCTGTGGATGCATGTGAAGGACCCTGGGGCCAGCGCTCTGGTTTGTCTCACAAGTACGTGCAAGACAAAATGTAGAAAAGCCTTTACCCAAAACAGTTCCACTTTGAACAGGAGATCTGGATCACCTCCACAGATGCCATCTCATGCCCATTTCCATGACTCTGTAAGAACTTAAAATGGTGTGAAACTGTCACAGCACTAAGATCTATCTCATAATATTTACTGATAACATTTGCATGCCTAATGGGAGTTCATTGTCTTCTTTGCTGCTGATAAAGTCCATTTCTATCTGGAATACATTCCCATTTGCAGTGATCAACAAGTGTTCACGATCAAGACCTCACTATCAAAGGTCAAAGAATATTGTGATTACTATTTTAAAGTGGTACAAGCAGCTGCAGAAAGCAAGTCAGAATGTCTGACGGACTATGAAAAAAAGCTGAAAAGATAAATTGAACTGTGTGCTGCATAATCTATGATTCTAAGAATGTAAGAAATATTATGTTAGAAGATTAGCATTTCTAGTCATCATCAAGTAATGTAGCCAGTTTTTCTTCTATATTCTGTTATCTACTGTATGCATCTACTGTGCTGGCCTTACTTCAACAAAGCACTTAACCATATACGTAAATTCATTCCTTCCACAAATATATGTGACTTTGTGCTTATCCTTAAACATATCCTTATGCTGCATTTCCTTCAGTGAAATGTAACTCTTGTTGAGGTGCTGTTGTAGAACAAAGATCCAGTGAAGGCACAGCTGGCCTTAGTGAGAGATTAAAATCAAGTTACCTTACCTAGGTTTTAAGAAATAAAAAGTCAATAAAGTTTCTGAAAGGAATGAAAGACACCAAGACCAAATTCTGCCTCAAGCATTGTAATATTGTTACTCTGCTTTTCACACCTGAAGGAAGAAAATTCAGACTGCTGACTAAATACTTATAAATTAAGACTAAATTAAGATTATTGAGCTGACATTAAAAAAAGCCATTGTGCATTGCAAGAGCTATAAGTCTGGGTAAAACTTGGTCTTTCCTTCTTCTGTGGCTCCAAATTTTTCCAGCACTCCAGATATTATTCATTCTTGCATTAATATTCATTTATGAATATTTCCAATCACATTTTTGTCCTACATTGCCATTAGAAGCAGCCCAGAGACTGGATTAATTTTTCAATAGAGTTGCATACATGTGGTACAAAAATGCTCATGTTTTCATCACTGTTCCTATTCACACTTCAAAATGCAGGCTTGCTTACCTCCAGGGATTGCCAGAGAGCTTCAGTTCTTGTGGATGCGTGATTTTCACTGCAGATACCCTGGAAACATTAGAGTTCATAGAAACCACAGAGATTCCATGATTCCTTGAAGAGATGTGGCCAAACCACATTCCTCTGAGTGAAAAGTGGCTCCTGGTGAGACAAATGTGGTCTCAGAATAACAAAATCGGCATAACAGAGTTTAAAAAAAAAAAAAAAAAGAAAAAAAAATGAAAACCCCTAATTGATCAAAAATGTAAAAAACCAGACAATTATTTCTAAAAGTTGTGTTACACATTGATTTTCAAATCTCTTGGAGGAAAAGAAATTAAATTTATTTTGCACAATATCACCATTATCACCATTTAGAACTTTTCAGTAAGTAAATGAGTGATCAGTGAGAAATGCTGCCCATTTGCTCTCTGCTCCATTGGCCTTTGCTAACCTAAGTGTGGAACCAGTTGCTCAAATGAAAAGATGGGGAGGGGGAAAGGCATGAACAAATATAGCAAAAGGGAATTTCTGTTCCAAATTAAACTTGATAGACAGAGAAAAATATTTTAAAACATTTCTCAAGATATGGATATTTTCTTTAATTCTTAGGATTCACTGGCTGGACCATACTGGAGAAATAGCCTTAAGAAAATATGCTGAAGTTGTTCTGTAGTTTCTGTAGTGTCTGGAATGACTTCCTACATTTTGAGAGGGTTTCACTTCTTCATCTAGGAGCAACATCCTTTTGTTTCCTGAAACAACAACACAACTTGAACTGTCATTCATAAAGCTTATTTAGCTTCCCAGCCTAAGATTATTTTTGAACTCTTATTTCACAAATGTTCTTGATTCTTGCTCTATTATATTAAGAAATTAATGTTTGCCAGGTTTAAAGGCTTCGTCGGATTATGCACGCTGAGCAGTAATGTCTCCTCTTTTATTCAGCAATTGTGCCAGAGAGAGGATTAGAATCTGTGAATGTCAGACCTCCCTGGACACATAGTTGAAGTTATTTTTTGCATAGAATTCTTTAAATTAGGGTGTGCTTTTTTTGTGCAAAGGGAAGTTTAGGACATGCCTATTTCAGGAAAAAACTTCTGAAAAGAAAATTACCTTTTCTTGAGCAGTGCAAAACCATTTGCACCCTTAATTTCTGCAATTTCATTTCTTTAGGTATTTCCAAATAAATGAAAACATAAAGAGTTGTAGCCAAGATGACTAGGCATCAGAAAAAGAAGTGAGTCGTACTCTAATCCCAGAGGAAAACCTTGTTTATATGATGAAACCCTTGCAGTGGAAATCTCGGGAATCTTGGTGGGTGGAATCTCTCATTGTCAGAACTTTCAACAAAAGAGCAGCTGCCTATAGTGAAAGCATTAAATAAAAATTACCAACAAGCTGTCTTACCTGTGTGCACTCCACAGAAAGGAAGGGCAAACATGAGCAGGTAGTGCTTGTACATCAGTCAAAACGATGACAGCTACCGTGTAACATCTGACAACACTGACATGTGCTGCACTCCCTAAGATATTCCTCTAACTGAACCATAAAGAGACAAATAAATTAGTAATAGTACCTTGCCTGTCAATGTCCTATCTTGCAGGCTTCTCACGCTGTTGATTAGCATTGTTTGAAGCGGTTCATCAATAAGTTTACTTTCAGAGGAAAAAAGAAGGATGCTGAATTATTTTATTACTTTAAGAAAAAAACAGCAAAGGGGCACCTGATTCCTCATGATCACGTATTCGTTTCTAGAAAAAGGACAGACAAAAATCAGTATAATACTTCCCTACTAGTCAAACAGATCAGATTTTGTCTTCATTCATCTGCTATGTGGCAGATGAAGCTCTCTTAACCAAATCAGTATTCCTGTATGAGAAAAAAATCAATGGTCAGCCACTACCTGTCATATTTTGCCCATATTGCTGCTGCCCAACATCAAGCCAGCACAATATTTGCCTGTAATTCTTTATTTTTTATAAAATAAATATACTTGTTAGTGACTTTTCTTGCTCTTTTTGCAGCTTGAGGCATAATTAATATGAAAAAGAAGGTGACTGGCAGTACCTGCAGGTGCTAATGAGTAATAATGGCCCTGACAAACCCCACCCAGAGCCTCCACCCAAAGCCTGGCCCCTGGGCTCCATTTCATTTCAGGTGTGGGCTGTGCAGATCAGAGGAAAGCAAATCTGTGTAAGTAGAGATGAATATTTGCACAAGTCTTAAAACCTTAGCTGACATTTAGTTTTGATGGGAAAATAACTGAATAATCTGTGTTGGAGTTTTCAATTTCATTAAAGCCAAACTTTGTCCTGATTTCACCTTGGGTAAAGGTAACTTCTCCCCAGTAGCTGCTGCAGTGCTGTGTTTTGAATTTGGAATAGGGATGGTGCAATTTTTGCTAAGTCATCTTTATCCTAAGTCAAGGATATTTTTTCCCCTTGTTTCATGCTCTGCCAATGAGGAGATTCACAAAAGAAACTGAAGGCAAACGTGGTGGGGTGGGTGACCTGAACTGACCAAAGGGATATTCCACACCATGGAACTTCATGCCCAGTATATAAACTGAGGGGTGTTACTAAGAAGGGTGGCCAGTCTGGGTTTGGGAAGGGAGGTCTGGCATTAGTCACCAAGTGGTGAGTAATTGTATTGTGCATGACTTCTGATTTTTTCCATTTTTATTATCATGATTATCATTATTGTTTACCATTACTATTGTATTTTAGAAAAAAACCCTAAAAATAGGAGAAAGGCCTTGAATGGATTACTCTTCCCTCAGGGTGTCTGCAAACAAGGACTATTCAGACTATGGCCCTAAAAATATAGTCTATTGTCTCAAAAGTCATGCATGGAAATCAGGTGATGCAAGCTTGGCTTTCAGCATAAAGTACAGGGGTTGTGTCCTGGAATCAACATACAGCATATTATATACCCATGGTTCACAGATATCCAATACTTACCAATGTTTTATATCTGCATATTATTCAGTGGCTCCAGGCCAACAGAAAAAATTCTAAATCCTGTGTGAATCTGAGACATTGTCAAAGAAATCGTTTCCACATTTCCTTGTTCTACTCGGGAACAGCAAACATAGGCAAATTCTTCCCTCTTTTTCTTTTTTTTTTAAATGCTCAACTTCTTCAAAATATATTGTTTTTTCTATTACTTTTCTTCTATGATATATTCAGCGTTTGGTATGGATCAGTCTATTTAATAGTGAGTCAGGATACATAAGTAGCTTTCTGCTTTCAGTTTTTCTGCTAATCTGTGAATTACTTTTTTATAGTTGTACAAACCAAATAATCCTGATCTGCCTGGCTTATACAGAAAAGAAAACTTTAAATGTTATGAAATCTTCTACTTTTTATTATGTTTTATTTTTGCTTAGAATAGCAACATAAGGAATAGAAAATGTGATCACTAAGATTCACTTGTTAACTGCCTGGTGGATGATGAAAAGGCTGTGGATGTGTCCACCTGGACTTCAGCAAAGCCTTTGACACTGTCTCCCACAGAACCCTCCTGGGAAAACTGGCAGCCCGTGGCCTGGACAGGTGAACCCTTCACTGGATTAAGAGCTGGCTGGATAGCTGGGCCCAAGGAGTGATGGTGAATGGTGCTATATCCAGCTGAGAGCCAGTAACCAGTGGTATCCCCCAGGCACCAATGTTGGGTCCAGACCTGTTTAATATCTTTATTGATGATCAGGATGAGGGGAGTGAGTCAACCATTAACAAATTTGCAGATGACATGAGGTGGGGGTAGAGTTGATCTGTTGGAGGGCAGGGGGGCTCTGCAGAGGGACCTGGACAGGCAGGATCAATGGGCTAAATCTAACAATGTGAGGTTAAAGAAGACTTAGTGCCAGGTCTTGCTCTTTGGACACAACAACGCTGTGCAGCACTACAGGCTGAGGACTGAGTGGCTGGACAGCAGCCAGACAGAACAGAACCTAAGGTATTTATTGACAGCAGCTGGACATGATCCAGCAGTGTGCCCACATGGTCAAGAAGGCCAATGGCACTATTGTATCAGCAGGAGTGTGGCCAGCAGGACCAGAGAAGAGACTCTTCCTCTGTAGGCTGCACTGCTAAGGCTGCACCTTGAACTGGGCCATCGAGAAAGATGTTGAGATTCTGAAATGTGTCCAGACAAGGGCAACAAGGCAGGGGGAGGATCTAGGGCACAAGGAACACTCTTATGAGGAGTGACTGAGGGAACTGGGACTTAGCCTGGAGAAGAGGAGGCTCAGGGAAGACATTATGACTCTCTACAACTCCCTGACAGGAGGGTGTAGCCACGTGGGGATCCATTTCTTCTTCCAGGCAACCAGGGACAGAACAAGAAGACACAGTCTCAAGCTGTGCTAGGGGAAGTTTTGCTGGACATTAGAAAGAAGTTCTTCATGGAAAGGGTGATTAGACATTGAATGGGCTGTCCAGGGAGGTGGAGAAGTCACCATCCGTGGAGGTGTTTAAGAAAAGACTGAATGTGACACTCATGGTCTACCTCGAGGTGGTGTTAGGACATAGGTTGGACTCGATCTCAAAGGTCTTTTCCAGCCTAATTGATTCTGTGATTCTGTAAATGTCTAATCATCATTGCAGATTTCTGCATCTTTGTGCTCCGTGACTTAACTAGTACATCCTGAAAACTCAACTTTTGTCATCATTGATAAATATCGTTCTCTATAGCATAATAAGGTGAAACACCAGTCTGTCCACTGGGTTGTGGAATGCTGCCTGTATGTTTAAGAGGTTGAGCTATTATTTAGTAGGACGTTATTTAAGCAAATACTCAATAATTGCTTGCCTTTCTGGGTGTTGTACTTCATGCCTAGGACAAGACAGTTTTTATTATTTTTACAGAATCTTCATGAAGCCACACTAAAGCATCTGAAGAAAAGGAATATCATAGTTGTCACTGAAAGCAGGAAGATCACAGTCAGAAAATACAGCTATTTATCATTTCATATGCACACTACTCACATTTATTTGCCTCCTTGTTCACAGTCGTATAGCTACAATACTTCTACAGCCACAGCTGAATACCTGCATAATTTGCCTTTACTCATTTTTGGTTACTTATGGCTCTTCTATATTTTTCCTCCCTTTAATAAGTAAATTCCTTTCAGTGTAAAGCAAGATGCAGTACATACTTAAGTTTTTCCATTATTTAAATTTGGTGAGAGCATTCATCTCATTTCTTGAAATAGGGAGTGTTCACAGAATTTTTTGTCGTGGGGAGTCTGTGTATCCTGTTCTTTCCTGGCTGACTTATAAAATATGGTCCTGTTGCATTATGAGATTTTAAGAGTTTCCCATGACTAACCAATGGTTTGTACAGTAATCAAAATGAACTTTAAGAGTGAGTGGAACACATTTCTAGCCATCATAATGACATTCTAGGAGCTTCTAAAACTTTATTTTTAATTTAGTCTGATCTGCTTGTATTAGTGAACTTATCTGTAATTACCTTGTCTTACCAATATGATTTCTGAAGATAATATCTATTAGTATCTTAAAATCCCTACAGGCTTTCCTCACTTGAACTCTCTTAAGATGCATCTTCCACTAAGTAGCATCTACTTCCAAAAGCCTCTGAGTCTCAGTCCTATTTTTTCAGTAACTTACTTTTTTCTCTTATTCTCATAAAATCTCATTTATTTTGGGCTTTGCTCTAAAATTTTTCTTTATTCATGTTGGTAAATGCAGAAGAAATTATTCATTGTGAATACAGATTAAGCCTTAATAATTACTCGTTTTCCTTATTCTATATATAGCTAATAAAATTTCATAAATCTTAAGACCGATATAAAACTCTAAAGCTCCTAATTTGTCAAAGGAGTGTAGAAAAAGTGAATAATACAATTCTTGTTGTATAGATGGTTTAGATCATTGATGTTTATAAATTGGAAAGTTTTGAAAGTAATTTGGTTACTTATTTTAGAAGTGTCAGTGTGTGAAAGTGGGCTCTCCTTTCAAAGGAACAACATTGAGGGATTTTGCATGTTCACCTGATGATCAGCATGTACAACTTCATTTCTTTTGCCTTTATAGAAATACGCAATTTACAGAAACCAAAATAAGCACAAGGAACCCCAACTCGTGAATGCACAGATGTAAGAAATTCATTCTAGCCTACCTGCTAAGCAGAACTACTTCATGTATGGAAGTGGAGATAAAAGAGAACAGATGTACTGCTCTTGTGACATGGCTACACCAGGCTTCTGCCCTTGCACTTCACTTGTCTTTGGGGTTAGGAAGCATACTTTATGTTGCAGTCTATCAAAAAGAAACGTTATATGTTCTTGTTGAAAGATCCTCATTGGAAACTATGCAATGAGCAACCTCTATCTTTTCACCATCATATGCTTATCTCAGAATATTTCATAAGCTAGACTGTTCACAAAGATGCAAATCTGTAGTCTTTTTAAAGTGGTTGAATTAAAAGTTTTCTTCTCCTTAAGGCCATTTTTCAGTATTGTGATATTTAATATAGAGGTTTTGAAAATTTTGAAATTATTTTGCTGAGCAATTAAGACAATTATGAAAATATTTTTGTAAGTGGATATGCAGTGGCTCAATATGTGTGACTTATGTTTTATTATGTTAGATAGAATGGGTTTTATATATCTTACCTGAACCTGTACCATAGGATTTTGCATGGGCCATAAATGAAGCAAAAGACCCCTTCAAGTCAGCCATCACATTCACTTAGACAGAGTATATGGTGCCATAGGACTCAATGAGTAAAATGAAATACAAGTTAAATAAGAAATAAAAAGTTCTATTTCTTTGCCAGATATAATGCAGGTGTAAAAATTATTGGCCAGCTAACACACGTAAAGAATTGTTGTGGTTTAACTCCAGCCAGCAGCTAAGCCCCCACAGCTGCTAGCTCACCTCCCCCATGCAGGGCTGGGGGAGAGAACTGGAAAAGTGAGAAAACCTGTGGGTTGATATCAAGATGGCTAAATAAATTATGTGAATTCTGCACATGGAAGCAAAGCAAAATAGGAAATTAATGCACCACTTCCCATGTGCAGGCAGGTGTTGAGGCATCTCACGCATAAACACCACCACTTCGAGTGTGCCCCTGTTCATCATTCTTCCCCCAGCTCTATACACTGAGCATGAAGCCATGCATTTTGGATTATCTCTTGGATCATCTGCAGTTGTCAGTCCCAGCTCTCTCCCCTCTTGTACACACTCAGCCTTCTCGCTGGTGGTGTGGAGGAAAAATCTGAAAAGGTCTTGAAGCTGTGCAAGCCCTGCTCAGTAGTGACTAAAGCATCCCTGAATTATTAGGGCTGCTTTGGTCACAAATCCAAAACATGGCCCCACGTTAGCTACTGTGAAGAAAATTAGCTCTGTGTCAGCCAAATACAGTACAAGAATGCAATGCATCATAATATGTCAGAAAGTGAGTTTATGATTGGGTATTACATTCAACTGCTGTTCTCTTCAACTCTGGAATATGGTGACAATTCCAAAAAGGAAATAAATTAGAAGGATAGTAGAACAGAAATTGCACCTGTTAAGCAGAAAGAATAATTTCTACTGAAAATAACAACCAAAATTTTTTTGAGGGAGGAAGAAAAGTGAAAACAGAAAGATTAAAAACTTTCTTTTATTTAATTTGAGATTTTTTTCTGCGAAAATTTATTAAGTTCAGATTCAAGAAATTTCTGATTTGAAAGCCAAATCAGAAAAATGGCTCTGTTCAACTTGTCTCTGAATTTTTGCTTTATTTTATGAAGAATTTTTATTTATCTGACAAAACTTAACAGCAGATATCAATAATTTGTGAAGTACATTTGATAGCCCTGAAGTTTCTTTGGATGATATTAGAGGTTATCCATTGTATCACGCTAGTTATGTAAATGTAATTAAAATTCAACTACTAACAGGAACAGTTTCAGGCTAATGGAACTCTTTATTTTTCATATCTGTTATAAGGACCTTGTATCCTCACACCAGAAAAAAAGCAAAAAAATACTGTCATTTATACTCCACATTATAAATTAATCAATTTTATATATTTTTTTCTGTATATATACACACACATATATATATAGTGATGTTGGTAACCAAGAATTTGGTTCTAATAGTCTAGCTTTGATCCCATGATAAAATCAAGCTGTCACTGATTGATTTCCAGTGTAAAAATATGAATGTTTGAGGGAAGAATTCAGAATCATTTTGAAAATAAAGACACTACTAATAGACATATATCCTTTTGCATATGCTTGGGGCATGCAGATATTTCTGTGTTTTATCTATTTGATACTTCAAAATCAAATGAAGATGCATTCTGTGTACTCAGGCTTCCATTTCTTCATTGCTAAAATGCATGAAATGGTCTCTAGTCTCTTTAGAACAGATTGAAGACAGAGGATGGTTTCTCTCTCTAGTTTGTCTTTATGAGAGAAACTTATATCTGACTGATAATCTAGAACCATTCAGTCTTGGTCTGGATGTGGTGGACTTCTGTCACCTTCTACTTGAATGTAAGAAAGGTAAATCAAATAGATTTCTTCCACTATCATCTCCCTAATAATTCGAAAAATATGGGCTCCAACTTGGGGAAAAAAAACAAAACTCTTTGACATTGTCTCAACAGTTCAAAAGAAATGTAGCTGTCCACTCATTCAGGCATTCTTGAGTGCTAGAGAGCAACTCCGTGACTTCTCAGTTCAGCTTCCAGCTTAGCTCCCCTCCATAATCCTCCCAACCTGCTTTTTGTCATGAACAGCCAGACAACAAAAGTTTAAAGGAAAAACTAAGAGTGCAAGATTTTCAGCCCTGCCAGCTGGGATTTTCACACAGTTTTCCCTGAAAACATGCTAAACATGTTGAAGAAGTTATGGGCTCTGAGGATTTATCATAGTCTGGGTTGAAAAGATAAATTCCATTGTAGTTCCAGATCATGTTAGCATAAAAATATTGCTAGTTTTAGTCCAGAGCAAAAGACTGTTTTCTTCTTGTATGTTATGGTATCCGCAATTACCTCAGTAATTGTAATTATGAATAATAATTTTGGGTACTTTTTAATATATATTGCCATGCATCCTATGCATTAATTAACCATCAGATGTCCGTATCTAAGGCTGTCACTAGCAGATGAAGAAGGTAAGCAGTGAGGCATAAATTCACCCCAATTTAATGTTGATGCAGTCATTTAAGTTAAAAACAGGTATCTGTCACAGAGAGCAGAGAACTGGTTTCTTCTAGAGGTGATACAGTCCTTATCGGGCCTGAGCTGCACTTAGGTGCTTCCAGAGGAAGAAGGGATGAAATTGGGTGTTAATTATTATGTCACTTACCTATCCTTTAATTCTCAAACTCTACAGAAGATAAATAGCTAATCTCATTATCTTTCCTTTTCTTCCACAGATCACTCATTCATAGGAAAAAGTTTCAGATATGGATGGGACAGTCCTATCAAAGCTGAGGCTTCCATACTGCAGTCAAAACGTGTTTTAATGATAACCTCCCAAAACACAAATTTGCAGAATCTAAAGTGACAATACATCTGGTAAGGAAAAGTAAATCCCTCTTTACATCTAAAACTAGTACCTAAGCAGCAAAAATAATTTTTAAAAGGGCTTTTTAATTATTCTCCATAGTAACCTTTTCTTTTAGGATCACCATATGTACCCCATTACCCAGTGATCTCACTTTAAATTTGTGTGACACATTAAGGTCTTATCATTCTGGATCACAAAGGGATACATTAAAATGCCACATATTTTACTATTTATGTTTCCTTGGCAATTAAAAAAACAACAACACACCATGCCATTAACAGTGATTAGTACTAAGGTCACTTAAAGTAAAATGCAGCTCAGAAGTGTAACTGGATAGAAGTTTGCAGATTTCAAATCTGTTGGTTGCTGCCATCTTAGCATTAATTAAATGATGGCTTACTAAGACAATACCAGAAATACTGTCTTCTGTTTGCCATTAGGTTCCTCAGTCTTCCACTTAACTTTTGATTATAGGCTTTAATATCTGATATTAGGTGAATCTATACAACACCAATACTTGAAGATAAAGTCCCTGGGTTTATCAGATGGAAATAATTTCTGGAAGTTTCCAGATAATCAAATTTGTACATGCAATCCAGTGATTATATTGCCACAGTAAGTTTTAGAGCAGATGCCTGATGCTGTAGAAACCTCTTTATAGCAGAATTTAAATCGCTCTTGTTCAGTAATGACATAGGTTATTAAAACACAATTTTTGTGGTGACCTAATTAAAGCATTCTATCAAAAACAATCAAAGCAGCCACTCTTTCACTGATGAGCTTTTCCAGCCTCTAAATGCAACCCTGATGAAAACACAGCATGAAAAATGGATAAAATTATGATTTCTGCTGAGAAATTAGCTTTCAGTTGTTGTTAATAAAGGAAAATAGGAATTTACACACCAACACATAAACTTTTGTAAGTGTGGACTCTCTTCTATTGCCTTTTGCAGCAGGTGAAGTGCGCTGTTATAACTATCACCCTCAAAATGTTATTAATTCCGGGGTGAGAATTATAAGATATTTCCATTTTGGAAGCCTGGGAGCTAGACCATGGGCTCTTACTAACCCAGCTATCTGTCCCCTGGGTAAGTAGCTAAGCTAGCTGTCTGTCTCCTGAGTAAGCTGTGATTCCCTGCAGCCCTGCTAGAATTTTGTTAAACACACTCTTGTTTTTTCTGCAGTTACAGAGTGTAGTTCTGAATGCTGCTACTTGGTGGGGGATTCACTATGCATGTAGAAGCAGCAGTAATGTTTATTTGGTCCTCTCAGATTTGAGTTTGTTGCCCAGTGACACAAAATAGGATTCTCCTCACAATACTTCAACACAAGAGATCCTAGTCAATCCAAAAAGGCCACTGTTAGGTGTCATTTAGTCTCTGCCTTTCAGACTGTTTTCTGAAGCAGTATTTTCTTACATTGATCATCATTGCTAACGAGCTTAAGAGAAACTGTGGTACCCACTTTACCTTGTGAATCCAATTAACAAAATCTGGCAGAATATTTGAAAATTAATTTAGATTAAAGGAGTGCAATTTAGAAAGTGCAAAATTCTAGTTCATGTAATGGATCTTATTTGACACAATTACGTATAGAATATACTAATGGTTGCAGATAATGCTGAATAACCTTTGCTCTATATTTCTTTCCCAATTTCATTCCCAAATTAGATAGTGAGGAACAGATTTTTCAAGACCTATGACTAAATATTTTTAACCTTTTAATAATAATTACACTAAAGCAGGTAAATCTGTTTGAGGTATGCTGTAGCTCTGAAATTTTTCTATTCCCTCTAAAAGATGTGTAGGAAATTAAAATGAAAAAATATACTAGTGAAGAGTGATGAAAAAACTCTCATCATTGCTCTTTTCTCAGTACATATACTCTCTTCTTACACTTCAAAAATCTCGGAGTAATTTTACAGTCCTTCCTTCTCTCCTTCTGTCTGATGCTCAGTGATACATCTCAGTTTTCTTGTATATATCTAAACTGGGATATAAATTTACCACCCAAAAGGCAGTGGTCTCATCCACACATTTTACCAGGCATGGACAGTAACACACGCTGTCCCCCAAGTCAGGAGCTAACACTGTCTAGGAAAATGCTACCTGCCATGGAAAAGTAACATCCCAGTCTGTGTGCTAGTGCCTAAAGAACCAGGACAAATGATGGCCAATGCTCAGGCCTATGCTTTCATTGTGCTTTATCTGCTCATACAGACATAGCCATTAAGGCTGTATGAGCCCTGGAAATATCTGAATGAGGTAAACAGATTAATCTTTAGAGCTGCAGGAATTCATGGGTTTCATTCACTCCCTAGAACATATGGTCTCTGGATATTTGCTTCACAGTATTAGAATAGGCATGTCCTTCTAAGCCCAGTGAGATCCTTCCTACCTAATATTCTGAGCTAATTTTTGTCTTTTTTTTTTTTTTTTTTAACTGACTGGTACTAGCTCAGTGTTTTTGTTTTGGCACAGCTCTTACATTAACATGCTACTCTTTTAATATGATAAGAGGTGGGTCTATCTGGAGCCTTGGAGAGCAGAGCAACAATGAACCTCTGTAACTGAAATGCTAATCAATTCCTAAAGCATCTCATTTTTCTTAAAATTAAAGAGAAAATTAATTAGTTTAATTGGAAAATTAGAGCAATTGGAAAATTGGAACTAACAAGAACTAGATTTTGGCTTTCAGAGAGGTGATAATTTTTACTGAGTTTATGTTTAGCACTGAACCAAAAAAAACTTGAACTTATTTGCACACAAAGAGAAACACAACTGATGTGGCTGGACCTGTATCTTCAATTAGGTGAACAAAGAGGAACTGAACAGATTGTGCATGAGCTGCATGTTTGCAAGATCCTGTCATCCTGTTCAATTCTTCTCTGACATCTTGTATAGATATTTCATAAACCACCACACAATGGCATGCTAACCAGCACCTCATTGAGAATTTTGTAAAAAAGTTCAAGGTCAAAAATAATTATTCTGCATATATTCATTTTTTCTACAAAGTGGCTTCTCTTCTGACCCAGCTTTCTAAATGCTGCTTGTAAAACATCAGTGCAATGCTCTGGAGGCATTCAAAATGCCAACTAGCCAAAAGTGTCTCTTTCTAACATCAGTTTTACATTTGACTTGAAAATTGGTGTATAAGGCATTTCTGTTTGTTTTGAGCTTGGTTTTCTTTGTTTTGCAGAGAGGCAACCATACCAGTTCGTACTATAAATTAACAGAGAAGACCTTGAGAACTCAAATAGCATTCCCACTCTGGACTAATGGGGAAAAAAGCCAGCTAAAATAAAATTATAGAATCTTCCTGTCCATGTGTGCAAACTCAGCCCCTTTAAGCCTTTGTTTAGTTCATAATATATTGGGAGGGGGGAAAAAACGATTGTTTTTGGAGGTAACTTTATTTCCATCCACTACCTCAGACACTTTTAGACCCACATGCTGCAGTGTGCTGTATGACACCCCAAAGAAATAAACTGGACTGCCAGACCCTAGTACCTGCAGTCTACTTAGTTATTTCTGAAAATAAAGCAGCTCCATATGAGCAGAGCACTCTTGGGAATAATCCATAATGGTCTATGTCTGACATCACCATTGTAGCTGACACCCACACTCGAGCTGGAGCAAGACAAGTAGCACATGGCTCATTTGAGAAGCTCTCAGAAGGAGGAGGTTGCTGTGTGATGTCCTTCCTTGTTTCTTCAGGAAATAGACTTGGATATCCCTGTGTTTTGAGCAAGCTACACAGGAAAAATGCACTGAGAAAAATGTTGCTGCACAGATATTCAAAATAAAGTATGTTACAGATAGAATTGTATTGCTATGGAACAATAAGAAAAAAAACCTTTAAAATTTTTCAATAAGGTTTTTATCATTTGACATTTGATCGCTACTTTACTGCTGTCCTTTAGCCCAGACATTTTACTCCAATATATTAATTGCATAATTATGCTTTTGTGATATACTTGTTTATCACTCTTAAAACCAACTTCTGTGCATTGTTATTTTGAGGAGCAGTAAATATTATTGGCATACCATAGGAAAAAGCTGAATTTTAAAATTTTAAGAAAAAGTATGGAATAGAAACTTCAGACTCATTTTTTCACCTTTCTTCAGGAACAACCTTTAAACATTTATGGACTGAAATGGGAAATAGAAGATCCAAGGTCTCAAACTTTATTCTCTGAAAACTCTAACCATACTACTGTCTCAACAAAAACCTTTGTAAACATCCCAAACTTGAATCTTCCAAGGTATGACTTTTTTTTAATTTTTAGATTTTGAAAACTACTCAGTATGAAGGTCATGATATAGACTCTAAATGTAAGTTCTAGAGTCCTAAAAACGCTAAAAACTGAATATCAGGCCACTAATATTGATAAAAGAATACTGACTTAATAGTGTTTTAGGGCTGATGAATTTGCTTACCTACTGGCTCTACAGATATGCAAACATCCTTAAGGTGGAAACATCTAATGAATACTCAGTGGATCTCCTTCAACATTATTCAAATAATTTTTATCACATTTGATAAATCTAGTGTCACTAATACGCAATCCATGTAATCATTGATAATACCAGTAATATATTACCAAATATCATTTAGATTAGAGTGAGATAATTTTTCTATAAAATGGAAAAGTAGATCTATGAGTATGCTTTTCAAAGCTATATATATATTCAATGACATAGGTGTAAATTTTCTATGTGACGTTACTTGAATTTTTACTTGTAGGAAGATCTGGAATTTTTAGACTCCGAGTTTTTGATTTTTGGTTGCTTTTATTTATTTTTTTTCCTTCCTTCCTCTCTTTCTTTGCATATTTTTTACTAAGAAATACAATTATAATAGTTAAGAATTATTATCAATATGTATATAAATAAAAAAACCCCACATTTTATTGAAATTCAAGAAGATCATTAGCAGTAAAGTAACAATTTCTTGAAAGGACTAAAAATTTTTGATGTCATACTTCAACACTTTGATGTATTAAATTTCAATTCTCTAGTCCAAAACAAGTTTTAGCTTTGAAATGTAAAACAGTCCATTAGATTAGAACAAATATCTTTGTAGTACTTTATGGAGTTTCTTTTTTTTTCCCATTCTTGAATCCCATGCAAAGATGTTATTGACTGCAGGAGACATGAAGAACTGGGAAATCTCCTTCAAGATCTCCAATTAGCACTCTACGTTTTAAAGGTCTGTTAGTAGACCATCGTGGTTTGCTAATGGCTAATAAATATAGGAAAATTATCGTAGTGATCCTGAAAAAGACTTCAAAGGTTTTTAGTGAACAGAGTCTTTTCAAGATGGATTTTTATAATCACTTTGCACATACACACATGGAAAAAAAATCAAGAGCAAAATCCACTGAAGATATTTTGCTTACAAACATAAATGTTTGTGTGATGCACAGAATCTGTTTATCTGGGTGCAGAATGATCCTTCCTCACACTTGTTCTTGAGTCTTGTAGATTGTGCCTGAGAAAAAGTGTGCAATTAAGTTGTTAGGCCCTCTTCTCTGATGTTACTAATTCAAGTTAGTTGAGAAGCAAATGGTGCATCTCTTTTTTTCTCTGTCTGCATTACGAATGGTCTGTATAGCACCTGTGGGCAAGTTTGGCATATGTATCTCTCTGCTGATACACACCCACATAACATGTGCCTTGCACTACATAAATTACTAATAAATGCTAGGTCAGGTTGACCAATAAATTCCAGCTGCTTTGTACTTCCCTGTTCAATATAAACCAGCTGTATGCAAGTCTCATCTGGCTGATTCAGATGGATTTACAGTTATTTTGGCTTGGCAACACCACACAAATCAATCCATGTATATTGATGAGACTTGGTCAATACGTCCTCTGAAATCACACAAAATGCAAAAGAAAATCTAACCTTTCAACAATTATTTTAAACATCCACTTTAAGAATCTGAATCTGAAGAGATAAGGTCACATTAGTAGATAGCCAGTAAAGGTTAACCATTTAAATCATACATCTGTAAGAAGTTAAAGTACACTACAGCAATTAAACTCATGAATATAGGTCAGTGCTCTAATCCCATGTCTGGTTTAATCTGATCTACAGAAAAGACAACTTTTAAACATTTTTTTCCAGTGCAAGTTCAATGGGAAATCAACATATCTGAAAAAAGGATGAAATCCATTTTGCTAACAAAACAAACTTCATCAGAAACAATCTTGTAAATGATCTGTAGCTTAAAAACTTATTTCTGCCTATTCCTGGAAAGAATCTTTGTAAGATCAGAGGCCTTTTAAAAAGCAGAAATGTCTAACATCTGTTTCTGTGTTTCATGAAGGCAAGACAAAAATTAATACCATATGTGGAGCAATATGATTCAAAAATCCAGATTTGTTGGAATTTCCAAAAATAGGTTTCCAGGTTTGTATAATAAATAAAATCAAAGATAAAGGATTTTTTTAGTACTTATCCTGAAAAATTAAGAAATTCCTCAATCAAAAAATAGAAAAGTATGGTTTATATATAATACAAAATTTCTTTAACATTTAAGGAAGAGAACTATGGTGTAAAAAAAAAAAAAAGGAGTCTTAAAAAAATCATGCAATCAAAGTATTTAGACTGAATGATGTCTTAGAAGAATAAGGACAAAGTAACATACGAATATTATCATTTGCCTTTGGCATTTGTATTTTTGTTTATTTTAGGAAGACCATAGGCTTTCAAAAACCTCTTCTGTCAGGAAAGATTATGTCCTAGGCTGTGGCTTGTAAATTTTTCTTTTTTTTTTTTGCAGAGGAGCCTTTATTTGACTATTCCCACGAACAAAGGGGCAGTTCACATATCATGGGCTCCTGTTAGTTTTCGTGAGCAGTCAGGTTACAGGTGGTAAACAAAGCAAGATGATGATGTCAAAGAGTCTCTCAAGTTCCATGCTGCAGTAGGTACTGGATGTTTGAGATTGCTGATGGGCTGTTTTGTAGATCGTTATCTTTGTAGCTTCACATTATTTCTTGGTGTACTGCTGCTTTCCAGACATTTTGCCTCAAAGTTACCTCAACCATTTATTTTTTCTTAGCTTTAGGTTCTTCCTGGATTTGTGCAGCCCCAATATTCTCCCAGGCAGGGGTTAGGATTTGCTCCCAGATATTTGTGGAGTAGGTTCATAGCAAAGGGGTGACCTCCTTCAATGGTGAAGGTAGTTCAGGCTCAGTCTGTGGCTAAAAGAACAGCATGAGCATCAATCACCAGCACTGACTCTGCAATCCTAAATGTAATGCCTACTTGCTGTAAGACAGAAGATGTGCAGAAGAAAAGGTTTATTTGATTTCTTTTGAGAAGGTTTATTTCTTTTAGCCACAGAGATTAAACAATCCAACTGAAAATGTTTACAGAATGAAGAAGTAACTAAAATATTGCCAAATTAAAGATTTTGTCATAATTTTAATTGATTTGGAAATTTGATGACACTGTAGATAAAGAGAAAATATATTTGGTTCTCAAAAAATAACATGGTTAATGGATAAGCATCCTCTTATGGAAACAGTATTCAAAAGCCAAAGTTCACATAGAAAAACAAAACCGAAACAAGCAATCCCCCAAAGAAACAAAACAACCAACCAGCCAACCACAGCAATAACAACAAAAATCCCACAATTTCCCCTAAAATAAACTAAGAAAATAGCCCCCAACCACCATCCTGTTTTGTTGCTAACAGTCCCATGGGGTCACTGCCACTGTGTTTCACTTCAACAAGTAAAAGATAAGTAGTTTTCACACCATATTGTTTTTGAAACAATGTTGCTCAGAGGCCAGGGAAGAATGAAGATCACTCTAGACTATACCTTGAAACTCTTGTAGGGCTAGACTCTGCCTTTTCACCAGAAATAGAGCTAATAAGTCTTGCTTAAAAAGACTAGAAAATTTCTAACACTTTCCCTTCCCTTTTAAACACACTACCATGAAAAACAACTAAAAAATTCATTACACACAGGTGGATTTTAATCATTAGTGCAGTGTAAATATGGAGGAGAGCTATAAAGTTTTTCCTTCCTACCACCGTGCACGCGTTTGATGCATTTCTGTATCTGTCCTGAAGGGTCTGCATATTGTCTGCTAAGTGACCCTGAGACTGGCTCATTTGGTTAGAACATGTGCCAATAACCTCAAGGTCACGGGCTGGGTCCCCACAGGGACCCTTCACTTAAGAGTGGGACTCAATCTTTGTGGGTTCCTCCCAAATCAGAGTATTCTGTGACTCTAGCAACTTGGATAATAATTTTGAACAAGAAGAGGGTGAGTAATGAGTGGCAGAGAGGACTCTGGTATCTTTCTCATTCATTTCAAAGTGGTTTCCCAACAATAATTATCTCTGGAGGTTTCAATCTGTACTTACATGGATGTACCTGTGAGTGTTACATGATCTTCCTTTGTGAGAACTTGATTTCATGATCTGTTCTCAAAAGAAACACTTGGGAACAGTGAGAACACACATTATTACTAGAATTCCATAATACTTGATGGTGCACTGAAAATTTATTTTGAAATTGTTTTTTAAGCAGGCATAAAAATTATACATGGAATTTTCATTTATGGGTGCTAGATGACTTTAATTTCAAATAATTCAGAAAATAATTGCAAACAAACTCTAGATTCAGAGCTTGAATATCAGACTAGATCTTCAAAGAAAATTCATATGGTTTGGTTTACTGTTAATATATAGGTTTTCAATGAATTTCTAAACTCTCATTTTAAGATGGAAGTGCCCTTACTATGACCCTCTCTATCAGAAAAATGTTCATTTGCAGTGAAACATATGGTTTTCTGACTTTAGGAAACAAAATGAAAATTAAACTTTCTATAGTCATATTTTATTTTAATTCTTGAACTTCAGAGATAAAGAAATCTCACAGGAAGTCCCCTTTGGAATTTATGATACTACCTATATTTGTGGGTTTTTGTGTAGCTGGAAAATATTAAAAAAGATTCCCTATGTAAATCAGGAAAAATAAGTGGGGAAAGTCAGGTTTTATATGCAAAGTATAACATCAATGACTACTGATAGATCACATAAGGAATTTTTATCAGCATAGGGTGGACTTCAGAAAAGAAAATCTTAAGAAACAGCAAGAGAACACAATATCATCCAGTCAATATTTTGGAAGGCTGTATTATTTTTGTTTTGTTTACATTTAATATGTAAATAATAGTACATTTACAATTTTTTCTCCCTGAGAGATGACCCTCAGTATCATCTGATTTCAAATCATTAAATTCTCATCAGCAGTTTGAGGAAGAAGAGAAATTTAAATCATTCAAGTCAGAAGAGCAAAGTGTTTAAAACACTAACCATGTAAATGTTTACCTTAAGGGTGCTGTTTATAACATCCTAATGTCACAATGGATATCAGCACTAAAAATGTGCTCCTCTATCACAAACCCTTATAAAAGCAGGACATAAGGCAGTGTGGCTGCAGTGAGCAGTTGAATGCCACTGTGTTTCTTGCTTCCTCCCATCTTGGGGCTCCAGACTGCATCTATTGGCAGTTTTAGCATCTACATCTGTGATCTCTGAGACTAAAACAACTGCTTTTCCAATTTAGAAAAGGTTATAAGGCGTACCTATTTGCATCACAAGGGGAGTGCTTGGAAAGGTGCTATATTTTATAAAACAAATTAGTCCTTCTTTATCTGTACCCTTGCAATACTGAACAATCTCTTCTATTTTTTAGTTTTAAATAAAGAGCAGAAAAAAATAGTTGCAAAACTATAATTTCTAAGGTAATCACAAAATGTTGTGATGAAAAGCCCAAGTGCATAGCAACACAGGAACACATAAGAATAGAATCATGTACACAGTGCAAATATACTTGAGAGTCTTGTATCAATGAAGAGAACTTCATTTTTCACTGAGGACCTGGACACTACCCTTCAGCTGGACAAAAGCAGCAGCACTGGATCCCATGCTGCATACATGGGCATCACAATATATGCTGGTTACTCACTTTTATCCACAATTAAATAGCTGCAAAGGACCTAATCTCACTCTACAGGGAGCAGCCATTATTACCTAACCTTCATTATCCAGGAAAACCATCTCCTTTCCTGACAGTTTATGTGACAACTTAGTCATCTGTGCTCCATTCATTTTCACAGCATGCATTCAAGTTACAGTACTTGAAACTAAGTTGACTCCTAGGAATGATCCATAGATGGTTTGAATTCCTGCCAAAGATAATACATCTTCTGAGGAAAAGAGGGAAAGGAAAAAGACAACACAGAAAAGCAATAAAAGAATAAGCTTTATGGGAAGAACAGACTCTTTTCCCATAAATGATGAATCAATCCATTATATTTGTGATAATCAATACCATGGATTCTCTTCATGTCAAGGTAAAAAAAACCCACCTTGGTAAAGAGACAAATCATTATTAATTCATTCATTGCAATAACATTAATCACGATGAGCTAATGTGATATTAATGTGGCTGTAATATGTATCCCATAGATAGGAATTTCACAGTAATATAGGAATTAACTACTGTACCATGGTTTTAAAGAGTTATGTAAATTGATAAATAACACCGAAAAGCTTTTAAATAAGGGTAGGCATGAATCTATTGACATGCTAAGTTCTGGTGGAGACGGGAGGCTGCCCACATCCTGTGGGTGGGCCCACACTTGCAGGTATGTTAACTCTGCTTTGCATTTTCCATGAGTTACTGCCTACACCAACAGCCAGTCAGCTCTTCAACATTGTGGTCCTGTTCCAGGAAATATTGATGTGGGAGATTAGTAGTTCTGGGAATGGAATCAAAGCTGTGATGATGCTGACTGGTGCCTAGGAGGAGTTTGGGAGTCATATGTGCAAATGGTGCTCTGAACACCCTTCCACACAGAGGGAGGGCACAGCTTCCCAGATACGCCTCCCAAGGGAATCTTCAAAACTGGCTTCTGCCATATCCTTATATTATGGGTAATAACTCAAAACAGACTCATCCCGTGACCAGTTCTTGAGTGTGGTATGGTATGGTATGGTATGGTATGGTATGGTATGGTATGGGGTATATGGTATGGGGTATGGTATGGGGTATGGTGTGCTATGGTATGGGGGACTTGGTCAACAGAGAAGGACCTTCTCCTTTTTCACTCAGCACAGCACTGAGTTTAGTAAGGTAATGCAGTCTTCTGCTGAGGCTGTCAGCAGCTCTGATAACCAAGTGTTAATGGAGAGCAGACCAATGAAGGAAAGGGAAAACTGAAAAATCAAAATGCATAAAAATACCAACAAAACAAAAATAGTAAACCACCCCTCTACTGAAAGCACTGTATAGATCCACTGTATCCCTAATCTCACCTAATGTTTATATTCCATGGAAAGTTATAAAACCCCAAGATGATGATGATGAAAATTCCACTTTGAACATTAAATTGTACTAAACCTCCAGAAGTTCCTTTCAATCTGTATTTCCATGAATGTATGATTCAAATTATCTGTAGAAAAGATACAATTTTCTAGTATAATCTGTCTGGGTTTTTTTTCTCTGAAATACATTACCTGCACATTGACAGATACACTAAATGTATTTGGGCTACAATTAGTATTTTTCCCCAAGAAAAAAATACTGCTATTATGCTAAAGACATTCTGTGTTCCATTAAAAAAATTCGTTTAAATCTGTAGATGTAATAAATTTAAACTTCTAGAGATATCAATTATCAAGGCATTTCAGTGTTACAAATCATATTAGTTCTGTACCTATACTTGGAAGCTCAGAACACCTAAGTTAGTTTTACTAAAGATCACATATTTATTCTTTGAATGAACCAGTTTATGTGTAGTAATGAGCTTGCAGCAGCACAAGCTGTATCCCTGGGTCTGCAGTTCTGCTGTCTTGGTTCCTATTTGTAGATACCTGACATGTACAGAGAACTCATCTTGAACCAGTTTTCTATAGTATTTTAGTCTCAATATTTGTTGTCCACACCAAAGTCTGATGTGGACAACAACTATATTTAGTATGAACTATCAGATTTTGCATCTGACAGTTTGCTGCTTCATTCAATGCAGCAGCAATGCAGTCTGATCTGCTTTGTTAACTGGAAGTGAAAATTATCATATTTTAAAAAATACTTTGGAAATTCTCCCTGCCATCCTGTAATTCAGGATCATTTTTCAGACCTCTGGATTTTTTTATTCTTAAAAATCCAATTATGTACATAATTTGCAGATTCTTTTTATCTCATATGGCAAGGCAAGGGGAAAACAAATATTGTGAAATTTTAAGTGTCGTGAATATAGTTTGGAACCATCAACAATATTGGTACCCAATACTACAGTTTATTACCACAAGAGATTCTTCCTACTGTTTTTTTAATTAGCAAAACTATTAATGACTTCTGTGCCTTAGCTGCTTATCATAAAACTGGTCAGTTAAAACTTCCTGACTTCCATCTTTTGTCTGTCCTGTCTGATAAGCCTCTGGGAAAGCACTTTTTATAAGTGCATAATACAATAGGACCTAGATCATGGCTGACATCTTTACTGAGATCCTATCAAATGGTCATAAGCAATTACTCAAAAGGAGCTTTGTCAACGAATGAGATTTGTGATAAGCTGGGAAGGTTAATATTTCTGTCAAAAGCATAGGTATCTATTCATTGCATAATCAGGATCACCACAGAATTGCTTCAATATTCTTTATTACAGAAAAAGAAGAGGCTTTTGAAAGTATTTTTGTTTAAAATCTCTGGTATATGATTTTCTCCTTGCTTCTGAATAGTTTTGTAGCAGCAGAGAAAGTTATACATCTGAAGGTAATGGGTGACAATGGAAATGGGATAAAATTTGGCTAGTCTTAATTATCAATTTATCTTCAAGAAACAACACTTTCATATACATGTGATATTAATTTAAAATTATTTTGATTTATTTCGATTTACTTTATTATAAGCGAGGAGAAAGAAGACACAATTTTAAGAATGTTCCATATTTATCAAAGGTTATTTAAATTGACAGATGTAACTCGAAATAATACATTAATATTATAATATTTCTTTTATTTTTGTTAGCTGATTATTTCTCTTCTTTTAAAACCATGAAAGGCATATGAAGATAATAATAAAATAGATCACTTATTGTTCTTTC
>VZTB01008381.1:99950-119328 GCA_013397245.1 Thryothorus ludovicianus
TCAGTATGTTTCTGATACAATGCTGGAATTGGAAAAAGAAGGAACAGAGGATAAAGTGAAGGTCAGTAACTGTTATTCTTACAATAAATCACCAGCATCTTATATTTTAACCTTATCTTGAATTTTCCTAGCAAATACATTGGGATTGTTTTCTTTTTTAGAAACAAGTTCAAAATATAACATTCTTGAAAGCATACAGTTAGCCTCCAAATCTCTTGATGATACCCAGAAACATGGTGTTTCTTAGTTTGTTTTCTTTTTAGAAATGGAAAAATAATTATAAAACATATTGTGCTAATAAATCAAAAAAGGCGCTTGAAATAATCTCATAAAATGTTATGGCTTAAATAATGCCCTTCATCAGTATTCTTTGTTTAACATTTTATGTTTATTGATAAATGAAGATGCATTTAAATAATTCAAACAAAACATTAGCTGCAAGCAAGGAATTAATAATTGATAGGACTGGAAGGGCTTTTTTTCACTTGGGAAATAGATAATATTAGCTTAATGTGGGGTTGTAGGAACAGAGGAAATGTAATGGATCTGCCTGCTTTAAACTGATGATTGTTATTGTGGTCTGAAAGTTGCTACAAAGGCAAAAGCAGGACAGCTCTGTAACAGCAATAGATTTCACTCACAGGAGCTGACAAGGCAAATTGTGGTTTGATATGCCAGATTTATACAGGGATCTAATAAACTTAGCATGCACTAAAGGAAAAAAATTCATGCTGTTAAACTTCCATCTGAGAATTTTCAAACGACAAAACCTAAACGGTTTCAGAGTCTAAAAATGTTCAGGGTTTTTTCACCTCAGTTTCATCTCTTATGATTACCTCCATCCAGAGTTTTCTCCAAGTCAGGGATCCACTAATAAGGACATTGTAACACAGAAGCAAACGCATCCTTGTGGATTCTCAGAGGAAGACCATTTAGTCTAGAAACACTCATCATAAGGTTTTATTTATGTTTGCTTGCGAAGATGCCAAACTCTTCCATCTGCGCATTTGAACATGGAGATGTAGAAAAACAGCTTTGTCAGGTCCTGTCTTACGAAAGAAATTTCTGTTGGTGATCCTCAGGTTGTATCTTGTGATAGCAAAACCCACAGAGTTACTTTCAAATGAGTTGCACAACTCCCATTTCTATTTGCTCTTGGAGACATAAGATTTACAGTGATTTGAAAGTCTACAAAATGATATTTTCATTTCTATATGATATTTGTGAATCTACAATACAAACATTCATTTTTCACTCTGGTAGCCAGAATTTGCATTTGCACATGTAACCAACATTTGACTTCATTTGTTTGATGTGCAGGACAAAATTTAAAATAAAATTTAAAAAAATTATAGCATAAAATTTATAAAACTTTCATAGATGCTACTGGTCCATAAACATAAAATTAATGTTCTTCTAATCAAAATCTTTTTGACAGTCATAAAGAAGGATATAAAAAGTATAATCTGAGCTGAAAACCAATAGCATTTTTCAGGTTTTAAAAGTAAGTTGGAAAGATCACAGCCTTATTGTACTTGATCATGGCTACTGGAAACCATGCCATTATAATACCAGGGTTTTACTTAAAGGTACTGCTAGAGCAGCCAAACACTTCTAATAAAAGTATTAAATAGAACATTCTTCATTACTTAAACCGTTGTATCTTGTGTCATCACTTACTAAAGATGAATGTGCCATATTACTGAAAATGAACAGTTGTGTTTTCTACCTATTTTCTGCAGGGGTAAATGGTCATAAAGGGATCAAGGCAGTGAAGAATCAAGTTCTGTATCTCTAGTTATGTGTGCCAAGTTCATACCTGAACATCTCCCAGAATAGGTTTTCTGAAATAGACAGATTGTAAGCCTGCACAAAATTGGTTTCAGAAATGCAAATGGGAGAAAGCAGCTTTGTTTTCCAGCCATTGCAACACTCGACATGACATTTAGATAGACTTGCTTGCATTGACAGTAGGCACATATGTCTACTATTTTGTTTTAAAATATATGTATTGCTTTTAATAACAACATTACAGCTGTTCACAAAATGACGCCTCTAGACAGAAGCACTACAATGAAAAAAGAGTATCAACAGAAGGACTGTATCTGCATGCAACTCTGCAGTTGCCAAGAAATGAAGATATAACATATGGTCATTTTGTAAAGGTGAGCTGAACAAAAAACAAGCAGCAACCTAGCCAATTTTTGTCATTTGAATTCTCCTGTTCAAAACCCAATTTACTTTCATATGACTCTTGTTAATTTGAATGATATATTTATTAAAATATGATACAACCAGCCCTGCAACTGGGAAAACAATTTAAAAATAAATTTGTGGAATGGTACGTTGCCAATTTTTCACTTGTCTAGAGCTATCCTTTAAAAATTAATGTATAATTTTGCAGCAGAAGAATCGAATGCTATTAACAGCTTGCTAGTGTGAAGAGAGGAAGTTGTAACTTATATTAAATATCCCACTGTTGATATGCCTATGAATGTCTTCCCTTGATTTATCTGTTTATTGAACTGCCTTGGAAGGGCCACTTCTCATAGGAATGCATGGGGGAATGTTAACATAACCCAAGACTCTTTGATAATCTTTCTGGACATCACCCAAAAAATGACAAGATTTAGGAAAAAACTGATAAGATTGGAAATGTTTCATTTCCCACCATAGCAATTTATAGACTGTAGGGAAAGTGTGGGCTCCAGACAAGCTGCTGGTTTAGGCAACATTGCTGTTTTTGTACCCAAATAGCCCACAAAAATTCATAGTTGCGTGGGATTTTTTCATCAACAGAAAAAAAAAAGATCAGATCCTTGATCTAATTCTGCTTACTGATAATGAACATATATATCTTTGGCTCCCTGAGTGCCTTAGGAAAATAACAGGAAGGAAGCTTTTTTTCACTTACAGCACTATATCTCAAGCTGCTCTTTCCTTTCTTTTTTGCTATTTCAGATCTCTGCAGATGCACTGTAAAGCCCCATTCATGCATGATATTTTCTCAACATTTCCTCTCTTATTGTCTAATTCCCTATGTTCTACTTGCCCAAAAAGGCAGAACCTTTATAAATAGAAGCCTAAATTTATTTTCTGTTTTTGGGATTCTGAAATATGCCTGTGCTTAGAATAGAGGGCATAACTTTTCCAACTGCCTTAAGACTTTTGTTATTTTAACTACGTTACACAGAGAAGGTACAGGTACTTGCTTTGTTTCTAATGCATTTCAGCTCTGTCTTTACCAAGATTATTTATAATGAAGGGTAACAATATATTGTAAAATTGTTTAATCCCAGCTAGGAGTTAAGGTGTTTGTTAGCAAGACCCTGATGTTATTTGGCCAGAGCCGGCTTAAAGGACTCCTCCTGTCTTTATTGCACCTGAATTCTCAAATCTCAGTTCCTGTAATACAGGTTTAAATTATGAAAACAGTAAAGGAATTAAAAATAAATTTGTATAGAATACGAAGAGCTGTGCATCCCGTTTTCCTAGCAAAGCTGCTGCAGCCAGTACTATTTGCACAAAAGGCTTGAGCACGAGTGTTAACAAATTAAACTGGTAAGAAATCTATCAGCTACAGTCACTGCAGCTGTGTCACAGTCATGATGAAAGATAAGAACCTGTGAGAGAAAAATGCCTGTCTGCATTTCAGAGTAACTAATTTCCACGAACAAGTCAATGGCTGTGGCAGGGTTTCTGCCCCAACTACTGTCACTGTTTCAGGCTCCAGAGTCAATGTCCACGTAAAACTCCAGATCATCACACTAGCTGATGGTCAGAGTGAGAATAAGATTTGTTAATGCTGCTAACACTTGAATCTGGGTCAATAGGACAAAGCAGTGGGAGGGCTGAGAAAAATCAGGACTCACTAATTAGGACAGTGCTCAGTTATCTCCATCTAAGAAGCATATTTTGGTTTAGGATAGATGTTACGGGGAATATCAAACAAAATATCCAGCAGCACAATATTTTGGTTGATCAGGCTAGCCATCATATTTTTAGTCTATTCTGCAGGGGAGTCAAATACCACCGTAGTTCCCCTATACACATTCCAGAGAGAACAAGGAGATCCTCTGTCACTATTAAGATCTTCCCAGAAGAGATTTTCAGTTTAACTGACTGCTTTTCATGGCTGTAGGTTCAAGGAAGTACCATTTTAGCTGCTAAATTTCAAATATTAAACCAAACCCATGGTACTTTCAGTCTATTTTCTGAGAAGAATACAATGCCCGGAGTCCTCTGTGCAGCCTTTGCCGGCATAGCTCTCTTTAATCCACAGCACCACTTTCCAACCTACCCACTCAAGTACAGTCACCAAAGTCAATGAATATCTGATAATTAGGGAGAATGATGAGCCAGCCCTTTCTCTTTATGATAACAGGAAAAATAGCTCATGTAATACAACACTGTACATCGATCCTTTTTTGATCAAGGGAAAAAGATTTTGCAGAGGCATCAGATCATCAGGAAAAGAGGCGAGTGTGTATCTCTATACAGCCTTGATGAAACAGTCCCCTGTGCATTAGATACTGTTCTAATCCCTTCAGTGCTCAAAAATATAGACAAATAAAAGTGAGTGCAGTGCAAGCTGAAGAAATGAAAGTAATATTTAGAGCTGTGATCTCAATTTAAGAAAAGCTGAATGAAAAAATATATTACCTTGAGTGAGGATGAAGTGATAACAGGATAACTATCTTTCTATTTCTAAAGATTTCTTGGGTTAAAAAAAAATATTTATGGGGCTATACAAGAAAAATATGATAAATTTTAGTAAGGGTAAATTTTTGCTGGTATCAGAAAAGGCTTGCTTAGCTTTCCATAGGCTATTAAATAGGGTTTCTCATGGGAAATGGAGAAAACCTGGGACTTTTCAGAACAAAACTGAATATAGTGCAGAAATTTTTACTGCAATGCTGCAGATGTGACCATCTTTCAGTTTTAGTCTTGTGAATGTGTGTTACAAAATATTCGTTTGGGTATCCATGTTCTACTTTAGCTATTTTATGGCAGCTTTGCACAGCAGTTTTGTTATTCTTATTTCCCTTTTTTTTTCTAAAACCACCTTCTCCTAGTTCTTTAATACATTTTTTTCTATTAGAATATTTATGTTCTGGAATAATGAAAAACATAAAAAGTATTTGTTATCCGTTATTAAAAAAATTCATAGGTATTTATCATAAGGATGTTCATTCATTAGAATGGAATTTTTCCATGTAATTTTAATTCACTAGACAAGAAAGATCTCAACAGAACATTTAATTTTGAAAATTCAAATGTGACATTTTTTCTCAGAATTTAGATATAAAGTTACTTTAATTCTTTTCTTTACATTTCATCTAATTTAGTCCCTATCCCTAAATTTGTTAAATTTCCCAGGAAACAAAATAAACATTTCCTGTTCATCTTACTAGACACATACTTAATTATTCTACCTCATAAGGTGATTGTTATGTTATGTTATGTTATGTTATGTTATGTTATGTTATGTTATGTTATGTTATGTTATGTTATGTTATGTTATGTTATGTTATGTTATGTTATGTTATGTTATGTTATGTTATGTTATGTTATGTTATGTTATGTTATGTTATGTTATGTTTGTTATGTTATGTTATGTTATGTTATGTTATGTTATGTTATGTTATGTTATGTTATATGTTATGTTATGTTTGTTATATGTTATGTTATTTTGCTTGAGTGTATTCAGAGGCTTTCCAAGGCACTCATTCTAGCTTCCTGATTTTAAAAGAATGTTCTGTTTCTCTTGTCTGCTTCCTTTCCAGCACTGAATAATGATAAACAGATCTTGCAAAAATCTTTTCACTGATGTTTAAACCGAGGAACAAAATTCAGAGAGAGATAAGGTATCACTTTTCACCAAACATGTTACTCTAGCTGCATATCCTACATCTTGACTTGCTGCAATGTTTATAACAACACATTTTATGTATAATGCCATGAAGTGATGACAATCTGCTCTACTGTCATGGTGTGATGTTGAATTAATAGGAAACAAGGTGAGGGCAGAGCAGGCAATCATTGTATGTGTTAACTTCATGATTAACCATTGGGTTCTTAATAAAGTCTTACTCTACAGAACAGACTGCCAAATATTTTTGTCACTTCTACAATATTTTGTCAAAATATATGACCTTGAAAGTCACCTTTGAAGTTATCTTAATATTTCATGCAACTGAGACTAATGCAGCTTTTATGAACTTCAGTGAGAACACACCTGATGTGTAAAATATTCCCTAATAGTGAGTGAAATTCCTAAAAATAGATCATATGCAGTGAAGTGTGTTGCAAGAGAATGCACTGCATTTCTCTCAGTTTAACTAAACTTAGTTCATGTTATTCATTAATTATGCTAGAATGTTGATCCTTAAATAGCAAATAGAATAATTGCTAAACAGCATTTACATCACAGTTTGTGAAATCTGTTTGGCAGACTACAGAGATCAAAAGCTCTTGTTCAGTTTCAAGATCATCAGCTGCCTCCTGCAGATTCATTAGTTGCTTGTCTTGCTGCACTACTTCAGGAAGAACATCACACATGCCCTCAATGCACAGAAGACTTGTCAAGACATAAACTAGACTGTCCTTCTTATCTCCCAAGGTAGCTGCACAGCCTTTTGCCTCCATGGTGTGTAAGATCATCAGCCATTCTTGCCTACAGACCAGCTTTTACCTCGAAAACTCAGGCTGATTTTCAGTACTTGTTGATACGACTTTTGTCCCCATGGTAAGGGAACTAAGTCAAACCACAATATCACACTATACCAGGTGAGACAAGGGATCACAGCAAATAAAAAATTCCTTCCCCATGAAGCTTATACACTAGGTATGAACAAGAGACAGAAAGTATATATAAACTTATAATACTACTGTTTGTTTAACAGTTAATAATTTCAATTAAAAAAAAGGTAAATTTTTACTAGATACCATGTATAATAAAGTTGAAAGGACAGATTGATTGTATACACAAGAATAGTTTCACAAATATTCTTTTCAAGCATGGAGATTAGCCAGAAGGAAAGAAATAAGGAGCTGACTTTTAATTTAACTAAATAAAAAATGAAGCTCTGAGAAGGAGGCTAGCTAGAAGCAGTTATTAATATATTGACAGTAATCCAAGGTGATAAAGTGGGATTAGGCTATGAACAATCTGAAGAATCTCAATGGGCCATGCTCACTGGTATAAAGTTTTGTTCAGAGCTCTTTTATCAAGAAAATTTTGCCTGCTCCTTCCTCCTGAATTTGGTTAGAAGTGTGATGAGGGAGTAACGAGTGAGAGCACTCACCCTCGAGAAGGTGCAAGCAACACCTAACCAAGCTGTTCAATGTATAATTCCAGTGCATGTTTGACAGACTGCCCCAGATCTGAGCTATCAGGGATGACACAGTTCAGTGACACCACAAGCCCTCAGGTTTGCATATTTGGCAGATGTCCGTGCCTTAGTACCTGCCCTTGTATAATATGGCTGAGTGTAGTCTGTGTTAATCAGCATTATGAATACCATATATAGAGAGTGAATTATTTCAGATCTATTTATTCTCAAGCCTTTAAGGTTCATTTTTGTTAGCAGCCAGAATATATTATTTCAATAATATGGAAGCTAAATTTTGTCACAGCCCAGCTGATACGTACCAAAGTTATCCAAATACTTACTGTACCCCCAGAATTGAACCAAACCAAAGTTATGCCATTTTGAAAGAAAAACTACCAGTCATATATAGAAACCTAGGTTTTTAAAGGATACAAAACAACTGGTAAAAGCCAGATTTTCCTTAAGAAGGTTTTTATTTTTATAAAGTCATTATACATATGTACATATACAGATATAAGTGAGACTCATGCTCATATTCTCTAGAAATTTACACTGAGAAAAAATTTATAATCAAGTATTTATTTTTAATAGAGCTTATATAGCATATATTGTGACAAACAGTCCACAGCTACAAGAGGAAGTTAAGATCTTTCAACCAAATTTTTATTTCCCAGTTTCACCAGAGGCTAAGATGTAAACCTTAATATTAAGGTTTCTTTTGGACATCATTTATTCAAAAAATGCCCCTAGATTTTTTTACAGCATGATTATAATGACTGTATGGACTGATGGAATCAAGGCTTTGAAATTCTGACCTGTCAAGTCTGCTGCTCAGCCACTCTGTCTGCAGTTGGTATCATAGATTCACTAGCATTTCTGTATTGCAAATACTTATGGCATTGCAATAGTTTACTGGTACTTGACCCTGCAAAACCACCACAATTTTGTCTTACCTATTGCTTCTACTGCCTGACAGGCTGCTGATTTCAGCTGTGAGCAAGCTGGTAACCAGCAAGAGAGGAGCAGCTGGGAAACTCTATCGAAACTGTGAGAGTGTGGGAGTTTGAAGGTTATTTGTACTGCAGCATGTTCTCTCTATTTTACTGACAGCAGTTTGATGTCAAGTTTTATTGTTTCTGTACAGGAAGGCCAGTTTTCAGCTGTCTGGCAAAGAGAAATTATGCAAAATTCTGCCAAGAATGTAATTTTTACTTCTTGAGAAATTGCTGGATGTCTTGTGACATATAAGCTGAGCATTAGTAAGGCTAAAAGACCCTAGAACAAGACACACCTATGGTTATAAAAGAAAAAGAGACTTGCCAAAAGATATTTGAAACTTTATATGTTGGATGATAGCTTGTTCAAATATTTTTGTTACAAGTGGAATTAAGGTAGGAAATATTTTAATACGTTTTCTGAGGTAGTGGATGGTCAAAATCCCAATTTAGAGTCTCAATATCTCCAAAGGTTGATCAGGACTTGTAAACTCAGGCTCTGGCTGAAGCTTTCATGAAAAACAATCAGTCTTATCAACCTTCTTCTTTCTGACTTCCATTTTTTCTTTATTCCAGGATCTTACAGTGAAACGGAGTCTTGGGTTCCAAAATAATAGCCTAAATAGTACACATTCATCTAATGCCATGAAATGTGCACTTAATAAGCCATGTTGGCCAAAAAAAACCACATTATTAAATATTAAGTATATCTGTTTCTATTCTGATGATCAATTAATTTGTTAATATTTCTGAAATAAGCAGGTTGGTCTATTTTGCAAACAAGACATGTATTTTCATGAAAAGACATTTAAATTCTAATTTTTAAAAAATTATTTACATAGGTATTTTCTATTACTTAATTCCAAGGCTGTAAACAAAAAACAATATTAAAAAAAATCACAATCTCTGTATTTCTCTCACTTCCAGAACCTGTCTCTACCTTCTATCTCTTTTTTTAAAATGTTATAGAATATATTTATGTGTGAGAGAAAACCACAATAGTAAAAAACTGCTGTCTGAGAAAACAAAGAACAATTAATGAAGAAAAAAATTCTACAATGGAATGCCTGTTATTTTCCCTTAAGTGATACATTAGGTACAGGAAATCACATTACAATTTGATGTATGTGTCACTTTAAGAGTGATTCTTGGGTTGTGGAGGTAGCTTGTGTGTCGTATGATGTAAGTACTTTTATTGAGTAGGTAAATGTGTAATAGCTAAAAGCCTCATAAATCAGCTAAATGTTCTCCCAATTTATAGAGAATATTTGATCTGGGAACATTACTGTCTAGTGAGCTGCTGAGAAAAAGAGAAGACATGAAGAGTGATGGAGATGGATATCTTGGATAATTTTTTGGATATATGGTATTGGGGCTGCCTCTTCATGTCTTGCCTCTTTTGTACTCATTAACACCTGTGCAAGTGTAATGTACTAGCGCATTAAAGTTTTCTTCTTATTTATTTTAGCACTTTTATAGCTGCTTCCCATAATAGTAGAGTCACACAGAATGAAACACAGGATAGGTTTTCAGTCCCAAGGTCTTTCTCTAACAAACAGTAGTAGTGAACAAACCACATGTTTGAGAAATTCATCTAGCCATTGTTTTCAGCATTTCAGTCCACCCTTATTAAAGCCAAGAAGCACATTTTTTTCTAATTTCAATTCCAAAAGACCAATATTCAGTCTGTTTCTGCATATTAATTCTTAGTGGAACGATGGGGGACTTTAAAAAACTGTACTTATAAATACATCTATAAATATATATATAAACTGGATATAAAAGAAACAATCTCACATGGATTCACTTTGGTTCTCCTTTACAGGATTCTTCATATTGTTCTTAACAAGTCTATTAAAAGTATTTCATATTCAGCAGCATCTGTCAGTAGTATTGTAATCTGTACCTTGTGATGAGTGCATGTATTGACTGAAGATGAACTTTTGAACCTGTTGCAACATCAGACAGCAGAGAATTTTTATTTATTTGCCATATTGCAGTTATAAAATTAAATAACTATTTTCTGTGGTTACTCAAGAACAGGTGTTGAACAAGCCTCTGATGCTAAATGGATACTTCAACATATTTTTGAAACTGTGATTTGTGAGGGCTCTGATGCTCTGAGGTATTACTTGGATTGTTCACCTATTCATATTTTATACAGCTGAATACCTTCCACTTTAAGTCTCATCAGAGGCCTTTAAAAACCTTGTTTCACACAAAGTCATTTTTCATCAGGCAAGTATGGAAGCAGTGAGCATCTAAAGTTTCTTTTCCTTTCTGAGCCACACAAGTGGTACATAAGGAATCAAGCCCTGGAAACATGAATACTTATTAAGTATTACTTATTATTCTTTCTTTGAATGTATAATTCTTTCTGGCTTCTTTTCCCTACCATATAGGATGGACTCATTGAATTTTTGGGGAGTTAAGAGCAAAAAATTGTCTGACACACAGATCCCTGATTAAAAAAAACCCACTGCATCAAGCAAAATTTGTAGTACTTTCCAAAGTTATTATTACCACAAAACAAGTTTAATTAAAAAGGTGTGTGGTTTGATCTATCTGTCCAGGAAGATCACAAGGTGATAAAAAGATGCTAATCCTAACAGAGATATAAGAATAGAGGCATCTTCTCTTCCTAATCCGATGCTTTTGGGTTCACAGACTGCTGTTTGAGCTGTTTCGTGCAAAGATCACTTGGTGCACACCTGGCTGCTGTGAGGCTGGCTTGAGCATGGGCAGGCACACAGAATTACAGAATGTTTCTGGGTTTCTTTGCAAACTCTGTCCCTAGGCTCTAGCCTAGATTAGATCCAGGTTGGCGATGTGACACCCCAAGATACATTTCTATATGTCATCCCACTTGAATTCTACCTGACCACTTTACTGGCTCTGAATGACACTTAAGCTCAATCTGTACTGGTATATGATCTGCTTAGTAAGGTCTATAAAACACTAACAAGATTTGCAATTTCTGTTGAAGAATGGTCCTGTTCAATTAACCTAATAATTTCTCTTTGACCTTAAACTGTCTAGAAAATAAAGCTCATACAATGGGCCTTAATTCTAGCATTCCCTCCTTCAGAGCATAATCCAACTTTTTTAATTACATTTTTCCCTAAGATTTTTCATTTTAAAATACACCTTCCTAAAAACACTTTTCCAGCTCTATTTAGCCAAATCAAACTGCTGATTTTTTCTCAAGAAATTTTCTTCACATGCTGAAACAGTGAAA
The DNA here is from genome assembly GCA_013397245.1 of Thryothorus ludovicianus. Taxonomy (NCBI): domain Eukaryota; kingdom Metazoa; phylum Chordata; class Aves; order Passeriformes; family Certhiidae; genus Thryothorus; species Thryothorus ludovicianus. The sequence continues at coordinate 111,518 of VZTB01008381.1, forward strand.
ACTGCAAAAAATAAAAGTGTGATTTCTAAAAGAAAGTAAAGGCTTAGGAGTTCAAAGTTCATAGAATTAGGAAATAAAAGGGCAAACATGTCTGCCTCCATAAATATGATGTCAATTTATAGAACTGTGATCAATATAAAATTTCCCCTAAATCAAATAAATATCAGTGGCAGGATACTCAAGTGAAAAAAAGTCTTGCAGATCATGTTGCTGTTTTTCTCCTTTCTATGTAGTCCTGACGAAAAATCTCAGACACCTGTTAAAATATAAAATGCTGAAATGCAGACTAATAACTATAACTGTCACTGGTTATGCCAGCTATAAAAAGTGCTAGTGTGATCCTTCTAATCTAGAAATGAGCTTAATCATAGTATAGATGTTTTGTCATCAGCCTACTGTCGAGATAAATAATCTTTTTCTACTGTATCTACATGACAAATGTCAGTCAAAGCAAGATGGAATCCTTTGAAGGGAAATTGCAATCTATAAAATGTATATCTTTGAGAAAGGATTGATTTGAACATCAAATGAAACGATTTGGCTTTGTACTCAAACAGTAAATTTTTTCTAAGTGATACTCTTGGGTAGTCTTATACAACTGAGGAACTTGAAGTTCTAAAAGATATGATTAGCCAATATAAGAGAAAAGATCATACTTAAAGAAAAATTGTAGTTCTTAGTCCTTGCATTTTTGTCTTAGTGTGTTCAGGAGCCCTCATCCAACTTCCACTGAAATCGATGAGAGCTGGAAAAGGCCATCATAGCATAAACCTTGTGCCTGCAGGGTTTTTTTATCTTGATGTAAAGAGAATAGGCATATGTCTTTGAACATGTGAGAGGGAAAAAAATGATGCTTCAGGAAGGGACTATGGGAATATTTTTTTAAGATATAAAAGGTGTTAGGCACCTAACTGTGGCTTGTGCCTTTGAGAATACTCCACTCACTGTCTAATCAAGCAATTTTACCAAATAGAAGTATAGATTCTTCATGGTGAGCTGATCTTGAATAAAAGCTCTATTGTTTTTTTTCCCTAATAATTCTTTGCCTATTTTGGGGATTTTTTTTTTTAATTTGTAGTACTTATTGAATATTCAGTCCTGTCAGAAATCCAATGTTTTTAAAGCCATTTTTATCTTAGCAACTAAAGATAGGAGAAAATGCTTCAGGACAGTTCACTGTGGCAACTTCAATACCTGCTACAGAATACCTAGCATAGCACACAAAAATGGTGTGGTAGCTTTTCATTTCTTCCTCAATTTGCCTCAGACATAACATATGGACAGTTTTTCTCCTTGTATACATGATTCCTTAGACAATAAATGGAAATATATAAACTTTAAAATAGTTTTCTATTTTTCATATAAGTATTACTATGGTCCTACTATCTAGAGAAAGTCTTCTATCTAGAGAAGGTTTGAGTACTTTCAAAGGGACTAAAAAAAATTCCGTGCCTATTTCAATACTAAATATATTTCACAAGACTTCCACTTTGCATGTAAATCCATTAATACAAATTAGGATAACTGGTTTGTGCAAAGGTTTACAGTTTTCAAAAAGAAACTATTGATTTTTCTAATCTTCACATTACAGTGTTGATTGTTAATGAATTCTGACATACTGTCTGCTTTTGCAGATAAAGCCGTCAAGCACTTCTCTTCAGATTCAACAAAAATAATATTACAAGGTTCCTAGATTATACATGGATTGAAAAATCTTACTTCAGTTTTGAGAAAAAAAGCTATGTTGGAAAAAGATATCTAATGTTTAAATTGGCATGTGCAAGAACTAACATCTAAAGATATAAATTAAACTTTAAGAAACCGAAATTTTATAATTTCAAGTTATTTAGACCCAAGAAAGTAGGATGAACTCCATACAGAAAAGGTTGTTTGGCACTTACAATTCTAAATTCTATTGTCTGCATTAAATTTTACTTCCTAAGGTCAAGCTAACTGGTCACAAGTCATCCATTTGCTGAGGAACCTTCAAACCATTCACATGATTTCTTCCAGCTATATACACTGAAAAACTGATGTGCACAGGTCTGTATTTCTTGGCTGAATAAAGTGCCTCTCTATATTTTGGTGACATTTCTACATTCACCTTTCAGGAAGCAAACGATCACAAAATATGGAAGGCAAACTCTGGCTGTGATTCCTTGTAGATCACTTTTACACAGGTGGATTTCTATTGCATGAAAGAAATACTTAATGACTTTTAGCAATTTTTTTTTTTTTTTGATTGTGTGGTGTGAGTTTGGGGGCTCTTTGTTTTTGGGGTATTTTGTTGTTAATTAGAGGTTGATTGGTGGTAAAACAACACAGCTAGGACACCTGGTAGGTTGCATATATGTACATCATTGTTTAATATGTAAGTATGTATTTATGTAAATGAACCCTGACAGTCTAAGATGAATGCTGAAAGTCAGGCAGTGTTTTCTGTTCAGCCTTTTTCACCAGTACTTAGGTGGTCCTGTAACCCTGAGGAAGGGACCTTGAAAACAATTGACCTGAATTTCATTTGAAAACTCCTATTGGATGTGGTCTGTCATGTGTTTAGCATGCTAACAGTTCCGGCAAGAATAAGTTCCATGAGCAATGCTTTTGTTTATTTTTTACCACAACATTTATGCCACTCAAACTCCGGGGAAAACATGGATTAGCATCCAAATTGCATTTGATTCATAACTGCAATACTGTCCTTATTCTGAAAATTATCTAGTGACAGTAACTCCGTTAGTCTGAAAATATCACATATTGCTCATCAAAAGATAGAAAATTACATATAATGATATATTCTTAGCTCATCACAAAGAATTCTTTCCCCATTTGATAACAGATCATAAAAGTAAAAAAAATTTCTAGACATCTATGACTTAGATTTTTTGCTAATATGCTCTCAAGAAGCTACATAAGGAAATAAAACACTTGCATCTATTAACAATTTGTTCCTTTAGGATTTTTAAATTGTTTTTTTAAATAAATGAAAATGAGAATGCAAAACAGTCTTGTTTAATGTAAAGACCTTGCATGATTTCAACCAGCTTCTAAATTTTCAGTTGCAAAGTTCACAAGAGTAACACTATAGTCACATAGGCAAACAACTTAGTATTTGATATATCTATTTATAGATTTTTAGTCTGTAGATCTAGCAGCTACAGCATTTAAGATATCTATGAAGTGACTGTTAGACTTCAAGTAATTTTTAATCTACTATTTTTATCACTTCTTTACTGCTCAGCTGCTTTAAACTATAGATATTATTCAGTTCCTCCATTTTTAAAAGTACCTGCGTGTAGCAAAATAGTAGAATTGCTGGTTGTTTTTCCTTCTTACCTCATACTGCCTGTCATGTGTTGTTATACTCTCCTTCAGCTCTGACATCCACTTTGTGGCCCACACTAATGAAAGTGACAATCGACCCAAGTCCTCTTTTGTTGTTTCAGTGGTCCTACAGGGAAACAGTTCTTCAGAGTAGAAGGCAAAAAAATAAAACAGGAAAACGTTCAGATTCACTATGAAGTAAGTGGATTTAAAATCACTCATACACAAACAAAATATTTTACCTTCTGTGTTTTGGTTTTTTAACCACAGACAGTCCAGACAATGCAGTTCTCTGACAAGACCAGCCCTGAAGAATAATTTTAACATGCAATCTTCCATAAATAAAACCAAGAGGTGAAAATCAAGCCAACACAAGGAACCAAAGCAATTCCCCACCACAGGACCCAGCGCTCCAGTGCCCTGACAGTGCCTGAAGTGCCCCCCAGTTCACGATTCTTGCAAATTTCCTTTCTTAGCATGTTCTTTGATGGCATTTTTTAACAGATCTTTTGTCTTTCTTCATCCTGAGTCTTTTAGGTAGTTCCAAATAGTCTCAAAAATTAGAGGAAAATGGCAACAAAACAGATTGACTTCTGCAAATCATGAGTCCCTCTGAGGACCCATACTAGCATGGCTTAGAGAGCTCTGGCTATAGTTTATGTCACTTCAACTACTTGGGGAAAAAAGCCAGCTTATTTCATAGTACTAAGGTTTCACAGCATAAATGCTGCCTTTCTTAAAGGTTGCTTTTGGTGTTGCCTGACACTGGTTTTCAATAAATAGTTTTCTGCTTACTTTGTTCAACAAGTAAAAAGACCTTAATATTGATGAAGTAGCATGCTTGGTAATGACTTGTGATGATTATAAAACAATTATGGAATATTTCATTATTTCATGGCAACACCAAATTTTTTCTTTTGCTGCGTTTGACTTTTCCAACTTAAAGCTCAGACTTAAAACAGATAAAGCTACAACACTGAATGTGCACCAGTAGTTAGTTCCAAGTACCTCCTCTGTAACCTATAATATCAACAGCATTACACAGATTTCTACTGTGATAACACCTTAAGCTGTTGTTCTAAATAGTCATATGAAAATGTTTTTCTCTCTTTATTTGTGGATGAGGACAAAGAACAGAAAGAAATTTGTACAGTCACCCTTTTTCATATGAGTTGTATAGAGAGACTAGTAGCTACTTTAAATTTCCTCTGAATTAAATTCTAAGAGCAGTCAACATGAGATGTCAGAGGAAAAGATCTGAATATCTCCCTTTTTACAGTCTTGTTTAAAAGACTGACTGCAGCTCATGCTTCTCTTGTGTTTTATGAGAGAATTTCAGTACTAACTGCTTCCCTGGAAAGGACAATGCCAGTTTTTAATGCCGTTTGTTCTGTTCTTGTGGTTTGGGCAGCATGGCTCCCACCACATGTGTGATGTGAATTATTCAGTATTAACTTCTGTGCCATTCAATGGCAAGTTCCTTCTGACAGCCAACCAGCCTACCAAAGTGGCATTGCCTCAGTTCTGGATACCTTCCTGTGAAACTGATATACTTTAAGGAAAATTCAGAAGTCAAAAAACTTCAATTTAAGAGTATTTTTGATAGTGGAAAGAGGACAGAATTTGTCCATCCGCCTCTATATATTCAGATATCAAAAACTGCAATGAACGCTTTATCATGCAGACAGCTGGGAATTAAATGTTATGAAAAATTCTTTCTGTCTTTCTTCTGCAGTGGCAGAGATCCATGCAGTGGGTGTCCCCAAGGTCAGGAATGGGAATATTTGGAAAGTGATGCACACCCATCCCAGACCACCTCCTGAAGATGTGTCCCATCATTTTGCTGGTAGTTCCTACCATCTCTGACTAGTGGGCCTTTGAAGCTCTCAACTGGGTTCCAAGCCCCTGGGTCTCCTTAGCTTTTTTAACTTTCTAAATGACCCGTCTGAATGACATCTGGTAAGTATAATAGTCTGCATTAATCAGATACAAGGGAAATTTCCTGCATCCTAATAGCTTGTGTTTAGAATGGCTATCATGCGCTGAAGAGTAGAGATTTTAATTCATACCAGACTGTTTGGATTTTATACCTGTTGTTTGTTTTAATTTCAGCCAAAATTTCAATCTCAATGTTTCTTGGCTTCAGTGATGTCTTTTGCAATAAGTTCTGAAGTGCAATTTTGTGTTAAAGAAGAAAGGTGTTTTGGAGCAACAGTTTTTTATCTGCTTCTTCCCACTACTGAAGAACTTTGCTTTTTTTTTTTTATGAGAGACCCTCGATCTGTATCCTCCATGCTCTTTAATGAAATACGCAATTTGATTACAGAAAAGATTTTCTTTTTAAAATTAAACTCCCTAAATAATTATATTCTCTTTCATACAAGTCTTTTGCAAATTCCAATTCTGTTTATTGATCAAATCATATCTAAATTCTCTAACTTTAGGGAAATCATAAGGCCTATGATTGGATGGTATTCAAGATATGAGAAAAAAGATGATATATATAAATATGTTGCACAATTTCACATTATTCTCTACCACTCCTTTCATCCAACATTTCATTTACTCTACAAATTCAAATGCACATTGAACTTATGCCTTCATTGAACAGTTTTCAATAATTCTGAGGTTCATTTCCTGAGCTGATATAATTAATTTAGAAGCATGTGAGTGGTATGAGCACTTAAGGTGTCTCCCTTCCTGTGTCAGCTCTTCTTCTCTATGGTATCACTGCTGATTTTCATCACTCTGTTGTCTGCTCATTTTACATAGATATATATATATGTGAAAAATCCTTTTTTTGATTAAAATTCTCATTTGCTTCTCTTTTCTCCCCCATTAGCATAACATATGCATATCTTTTTTTTTAGTAGCTTATAGTAACACATGTTGTCAGATACAACTTAAAACACTAAACACATTGTATGTACTAATTTTCTCATTCCCTCTCCTTTATTAATACATTTTAAAAAATTGAAAAGATTGATTCTGCATTGTCACAAATGCTACTAATTTAACCACACCTATTAGATGACCTTCTAGGTGTTTTATTACTTTGTTTTAAAATTTCATTTCAATGTATTTGCCAGATACAGTTTTTACTCCTCTGAAATTCCCTGGATCATGCACGCAGGCTTTAAAAACAAATGAGTATGCTTTATGCTGTATCCTAACCCTTCATTATAGGAGCTAATTTATTACTCAGAATCACTTAACAGTTACTTGAGTAAACCTGAAAGGAGATGCTTACATGAATAGCCCCTGATTTCAGTGGAAATTTCATGTGAGTGAAGGGTGAGACCGTCAGGGTTCCTCCATGTGGATATTCCCATGACTGAACTACACTGACTAATGCTTTGCACTGCACACCAACTTATCATTCTGTACCATATCCATTGGTATCAAAGTAATACTTGACAAAAGGAAGTAAAAAACTAGTGCTTGTCAGGTAAGGTACCAATCAAGATGTGTAAGGGGCAAATTTTTGCCCCTAGGTATCAACTGCTTTTTAATCTTATGCAGTCACTATTGTAAAATTTAAATGAAGAAATAGAAGACAATGTTCAAAGCTGGGTAGCAGTAGATGAAGGAAAAGTCTCTTAGCTGACACTAGTCTTTGATGTGTGCTCATCTGAGAGAAAACTTGGTCCAGAACTGTGTTTACATTTGTTCTGTAAGTATTACTGCAAGAGGGCTTATGAGTGTAGGGAACATATGGAGAGGCTGGCAGGCATGGATTCCCTGGTGTGGTGGTTAGAGACTTTGCTCTGAAAAGGCAAGCTTTTAAAATTCATTTGAACACTATAAAATACACAACTAGTATGCCAAGTAAGCCTGTATTTAAAGAAGTATTATAATTGTGAAAAGGAATTAAATATTTAAAGATCTAATGCAACTTTAGACATTAAATAATTATTCTATAAGTCTATATGATAGTCTAACATTGCAAGCTAAATTAATTCTAAGCCCTGTCGCACAGTGACTATATCAAATCTAACAAGTTTCTTTGTTAGGAATTCAAGTTTCTAAGAATTATTTTTTAGTTTCTGGGCTCCCCCACCTTTACTTATTTATTATTTATTGTAGTACTTGCTCTTTAAAATTCTGAAAAATTCTCTACTTCCATAATGACAGCAATTCCCTTCCTCTAGGGGTCTTTTCATTGCAAGATGTCCTTCAGTTAGACTAAGCTTCATCCACAATCCATCAAAATCACTGGGACAAATTTTAACAAATTTCAGTGGATGTTACAGCATGTGTTGGAAATATGTAGCTAACTTCTAGTTCTTTCATCCTCATCATATTTAAACCATCGGTGCCATTTAAAATAATATTTACACTGAAATACTTGATAAATCAGACTGTGTGTGTCTAAATTTCTTTATGAATGTAAAATATAAAATGACAACTGAAATTTTTTTATTGAACTTGCCTAATATTACAACTATTTCAACTCTTGGATATAAGTCACGACTATTGTCTCTGCT
>VZTB01008383.1:5073-27701 GCA_013397245.1 Thryothorus ludovicianus
AGAAAACCTCATCTCATGAAATAAAAATATTAGGCACCAATTTATCTTCTCTAGTTAATTATTTTTCCTGACTTATTTTATATTTTTAATCAATGATTATATTTAATTCAAAAACTTCAATATATTGAAGTTTATTAAGAATACCTTTTCCTTAATTCAATGTTTACATTCATTTTTCTTACTTTAAATGAAGGACGAGTAAGAAGGGCTAATTCCTTGATTTGAATTGAATTTCTAGATCTTTTTCTGAGAACTCTGAAATTTAGGCCTGTTTTCTATCCTACTTATCCCGTATGTGTTACAGGAAGTAAAAATGCACTTGACTGTTTGAAATCACAGTTTTTTAATCAAAATGGGAAGTCTGAGATGTTTCAGGTTTCTTTTCAGGACTTACCCTTGTAGTCTTATATCACACAAAACTCAGTGAACCTTCTAGTCTCACAGACATCAAAGCTCAGCCTATGGTTTAGTTCTATATGAGGCAGGCTTTTATTCAGAGGTTGAGATATTGGAAATTTTTGGATATGAATGTTTATTTCTTTTTTTTTCTATTTTCTTTTTGTTTCTAGAGGTATTTTCTGTCTGTTTTTCCTTCTATCCCCTCCCTTATGATGTACAGATTCCTAGTGTAGAAGTGTAGGTTCTGAAACTATTAATTTGAAGTTCTTTTAAAAGAATTTAAAAAAAGTATAGAACAAATAGATCTCTTCCTTCAGCAACATTTTATTTCCTAAATAATTTTCTCACAAATTAAACAATGTATAGACTTCTAAGCAGGCAGTATAATAACTGGGTTCTAGCGTATAACAGCAGGAAATATTTTGTAAGAATGATTTTGCACTCAAATGAGAGTTTTCTTCAACAGAGTGTAAAAACTTTTTGAAATTTTCCTCCAACAGTCCCTAATGCTTCTCTTTGATAGATTAAGTCATCCATAGTTCTATTACCTGAAAGTGATATTACTGTTTTTTTCTTATATAGGGAAAGAGTTCAATAATGGACAACATAGCTGGTTCCTATTCTATGGAATAAAAAGAGCAATATCTAAGAGCAATTTGTAGTTTGTTAAAGATTAATCACCCTCTGGAGGTCAGCTGCTCCCTCTCCATTGGCTGCAAAACATATCCAGTAAAGAAACTTTGGCTTGAATCTTGAGGTTATAAATAAAGCCCAACCTCCCATATCACAAAGTTGAATTCAATGCCTTTGAAGTTGCTTGTTTCCTTCTATATAAATACAATTATATTAGGCTTAGAAGTTTCTCCAAAATATCTAGAAGCAATTAAAATCAATTCTTCATAAATATAAACATTACTGGAGCATGATTTTATCTTTGAAGTTTCAAATGACAAAGGACAACCTTCTTTGCAACATTGCCTGATTATAATATTTAAACAGGTGTAGTAAAAATGTGGTCAAAATACGAAAGAATTGTATTATTCAAAGTACTTTCAAAGTAAGTCCCTCAGCTTTGAAAGTGGGTAGCTTATTTGATTTGAAACAGCATAGGTCTGCTGACATCCAAAATATACTGACTGCACAGTCAGCCTGTTGGTTATTTTACTTAGTAAGGACATGACTGTTTAAAGACATTTACATTTATAAATATTTGTTAGTCTCTTGCATATCAGTTGTGCTATATTGTTTGGTGTTTGTTATCCCCTTTCTGACTTCTATTGCAGAATCTCTCAGGGTGTCCAGGGCTACTGATGGATGCCTTTGTTTATAAGCCCATTTAATGAAAAGAAACAGAATTAAAACAAACTTTCTACAACAGAGATCCAAAATGCAGTCTGGGAAAAGTTTCATGCAATATATATTTTTAATAGGTAATGCTAGAAAAGCTCTTTTATGTTTTATCATGTATTTTATGAAAATTTCTTTCCTTACCTAGTCCAGCTCAGCACAGAGGCATGTATTTAACTATAAACACAAAAGTCCTTTCAGATCTATTGAAAACACAGATATTTTCTTGCTGCACACAGTTTCTATCTATGGTCATATTTACATCTGGGTCTCACAGGGGTTGTGTGAAGAAAATTTCTGAACTAGGAAAGATAAGGAAATATTTTATTTTGACAAAATCACCAAAATCTGCCTGCTGCTTCCCTTTCCAGAAACAATTCCTGGAAGACTATGATCTACTTATTCACAAATTCATGGAACTATATAAAGGTATTTTACCATTTCTATTCTAGGTGGTCTTCACTCTTCTACTAATAATTCATCTGATCCAAACCCCAGAAAATTTGATTTATTTTTATATTTATTTTCCATAATGGGTGGCACTTCTTTGCAGTTTCTTACCTCCTAAGTTTGATAAAATAAAAAAAAAAAAAACGCAATAAATTATTTTTCCCTATTTTATGTTATCTTTGTAGCAGCGCATGACAGGAAGAAAGTATTGCATTTTTAAATAAAAAACTTGTAATTAAAACTATATTCTTTTGTTTGAATTTCACATTTCTATTTTGGCAAATTGGGACCATTGTATTTTTAGTTACATAGCATATTTTTCAGGGCAGCACAAAAATGTTATTGTCTCAGCTGTTACAACTTACCATACCAATTTAAAGTTCTTAAAAACATTTTTGCTAAGACTTTTGTGTAAAATCTATATGAGCCCATTGTATCTTTCTGAAACAGAAATCTGTTGATGAAATCTAAGGAATAACCTTGTTCACCCTTACGCCGATGTTATGTCATGAATCTTATGAGTTTAATATTGCTAATGCCAGGTTTGTTATGAATGGAGTACATCTAGAGTACAGTTTACTTACTCTTGATGTAGACTTCTACAGCTAGGGGAGATTATTATCAACCTTGAAGTTTTGGAAAAGTCTGAACTCCGCTCCTTGGCAGAGCAGCAGAAGAGAAGAGCGTTGTATGAACTAGGAGAGAGGCAATACGGAAACATCAGTCATAGAAATATTAGTTTCAAGAAAGCATGAAGAAAGCTAAAAACCAAATCCCTGTGAAAAATCTGTCTTTCACAGGCTAAAAAATGTTACCTTTTATTTTTCTCTTACTTTTTTTTCCTTTTTTTTTTTTTTCCCTGAAGACTTTAAAATAACAGATTTATAACTTCAACCAAAGGAAAGGCAAAGGAGTGAAATGACTTTGACTTATCAAGCTGACAGAGATGGACCAAGACGGATTACTGAAGCTGTAATCAGTGCAGTTTACCCACGGCTCAGCCTTGGGAACTCCTGAGAAGAAAGATAAAGATACAAAAAGTGTTAGGAACTCATCAGAAATTACGTAGATTTGCATCGAGAAGGAGAACTCATCTGAAAGTTACTTACAAGTTTTAAGGGCAGCACATAAGATATCTCATAACTTCATAATAACTTTATTAAATATGACTTGCAAGAGAAAATATAATTCATTTTGTAAGGAGCTGGATTCAAGGACTCTGAGCATAAAAAATATTTGGTTCTCCATTTAGTTTAGGACAGTTGTTGAAGAATAACATCATCGGACAGTGATGAAATTGTGTTTCAGAGATGTAGGGAAAACCCAGCTGCATATTTTTATGAGTGGAAATAAAATTAGAAATTCAAAGACATTTTTAAAAAAAGCAAACAAAAACCAAAAACCAAACCAACCCAAACTGTTGTTTGAGATCCATTTGATAAGGAAAACAACATTGTTAACACAATCGGGCACTAGAACAGTTTGTCCAGGGAAGATGTGGAGTCCTTAGAGATAGTTAAAACAAACTTGGGCAATCAGCACTGGCTTTATCCAGCTTCAGCATGTGATCTTGGAACTACATTATCTCCCAAGATCCTTTCCTATTTCAGTCATTCTGAGCTTCTGCCATATGTTTTTAGTGATTTTTTTTTTCCAGTCAGTTTATTGGGGAGAATAGACATACCCAAATTCTGTTTATGGGAGAAGATTGCTTAGTTTAGTGAGGTATTTGAAGCAAATGACAATAAATCAAAAAAGTTAGGCTGAGATATTATTCATGTCACCTAAGAAAATGATAACCTATGTCAGAGTCTTTAGCCCTGTCAAGACTGGAAGAAAAAAGACTAAGAGGAGCTGTCATGATTACAGGAAAAAAATGTCTCAAATCTTTCTTAATTAAGTAATTGATCCCCAATAGCTAAGTCATATTACATTAATGTAATGGACTAGTGAAAGCAAATATCTTTCAAAGCCTCAGTACTGAGCCATATCTTGAATTTTTTGCAATTTGAAAATGATAATATGAAAGTGGTGTTGATGTCGATACAGCCACTTTAGATAACAAACTTTTTAAGCAATTTAAGGAAAAAACTCAAATTTTTAAAACAATATTTTTTTTGTTTTGTGCATTATTATATATTAATATAATCATATTATATATTAATACAATATAATCATATTATATATTAATATAATATGATTATATAATAATATAAGTGGAATATTAAGCAACTTAAGAAATTCTGAAAATGAAAACAGAATTTAAGATTATCTGCTGAAGTCTATTAAGTATTTTTCTCCTTTGAGTTTACATATAAAATGAATAGATAACTGATTATTTTTCCATTGCTTTAGATATGCAGATAATAGCCCTTGAAATACACAGAAGAGCTTCAGGGGGAAGGATAAATAAACAAATAAATTGGAAGATCCAATTTGGAATATGTTGTAAACGCAGCTTTAATATATACCTCAGAAGCAAGTTTCAGAAGTGGGTCACCCATGTCCAGAACTCCAGGCAAGTCAGCCGTGAGTATTTTGCACAGAGGTCTTCCACATTTTAGTTAAATATAGGCTATTGGAAATACTGACTCTTGGGGTGTGTGTGGGTGTGGGTGTGGAATGCATGGTTGAGGTGGGAAAAGAACATCTCGAATAAAGTGGCCCAGCCCCATTATCCTTCTTAATTAGAAGCCTTGGACAATGCCCATTGAGTTTTGAAAATCTCCAAGGATGTAGACTCCACAACTTCTCTGGGAAACACATGAGAGTGTTTTACTACCCTCAAAATAAAATATTATTTCTTGTGTTTGGATAGAATTTCCTGGATTTTAACCTTTGCCCTTTGTTCTGTCAATGGACATTGCTGAGAAGAGTGTGAATCCTTCATTCCCTCCCATCAAGTATTAATACACTTCAACCTCACCTTAAGCCTTCTCTTTTCCAGGACAACCTGTTCTAAGCTCTTTCAGTCCCTCATCATTTGAAAGATTCTCCAGTCAGAAGACTCCAGCCAGGTCATAATGTGACTGCTGAAAAATTTTTCTGAATCTAGTCCAATTTGGGTGGAAAACTACATTAGGAGTTGTTTTGAATTTAGACATCAAACCATCTACTTAAATCAGAACTTGATAGATGTGTAGTGGAACAAGGTAACTTCAGGATTCATCAGCACACCAAAATTTTAATGCCTTAAATTTTGAATTTGACTTACTAAAAGAAGACATCCTCTACATCTTTCTCTAATCATAGTCCAGAAATAATTTCTGGTGTTTGAAAAATGTGTTTAGTATCTTTAATCTACTGGCCAAATTTACACAGATCTTTGGTATCCTGCTGTAGAACTAATCCCTCTAAACTATATATGCATAATTTACCTCTAAATATGATGAATAATTATTTTAAGTCATCAGCAATTATTTCACAGGGATAAAAAAAACCAAACTTGAATGAAAAATGACATCAGTAGATATAAGAAAATAAATATGAATGCAAGTCCATTTCTGATCAGCGTGAAACTTCCAGATAATACTGTGCAAAATGTAGCATTTATTTTACAAATGTGGATAATGAAGATGTGAGTGGCGGAGTGTGTGTCAAAAGTATGTAAATGAATTGATGTTTAATCTACCTATGCCTAAGAAAAGCAATCACCTCCTGCAGAAGGATTACTTTTATTTTGGTAATGTTAGCTGATGAAATCCCAGCACTCTAACAAGGGTTTATAATTTGATAAAAATTACTGGCGACTGGATCTGCATTTTCTTCAAACTGCTGCCCTGCTTCTTGCTAAGTGCACTGCTGACATGTTTGATATTGAACTTGAACTTAAAAATTACTATCCCAGTAGATGTTTATTAGATTTAGCGGCTGAAGTAAACCTAGACATGGTGCCCGCAGTACAATCTAAAAACAGACCTTATTTATGTGTGCCGGGAAATGTTGCACATTTCTTCCAGGAAAAAAGAGAAAATCAGAAATAACAAGAGCAAAAACACCCAAAAAGCAAGGTATTATCCATGCTATTAGAGGGTCAATGGAAATTGACCTGTGTTAGACTAATGTAATGTCATCTTTGAAAACATTACAATACAGTGTAATGCAATTTATTTTCATATAATCATTTTAATACTCATTATTGGGAAAAAGCTTGACAGAAAAAAAAACAAACAACCAGTTATAAATTCAATACATGCCATGAGATGAGGCAGAATAATCTCAGTATGGGATCTAATTTTTCATGTGAAAATATTGCACACTTTTTAGTAGGAACTCAGTGTAAATTGTGTATTGGAAATTGTTTCAAAAAATACCATAAAGTTAGCAGAAGTGGTAATATATGAAGACACTTGCAGAAATATTTAAACTATAAAAATATATGCTTATCTCTAGAGAATCAATATAATTTCTGAAATGAAATATAGTAGAATATTCTGACAAATACTGCAAACTCTTTTTTCTGCTTATGGATGACTATAATGCTATAACCCTAATCGCCATGTAACTACTTGTTCAATAAGACCTGCAATTTTATGCCTATACATATGAAAGTCAGTTGGAGAAATACACACCATAGTGATCTGGACTCAATGGATTTGAATGTCTCATGCATCTGTAGGAAGCTTTCTGCTGAGGTTCTGTGTGATTTCTTTCATCCCTTCATCTCCTTTTGTTCTACAGTTCTTATTGAGGTTCGGTCCAATATTACCAGGAGGTTGTGCCTGTGCTGGCTGGCCCTCGCTGCTCGCCTAGGTGATGGCACTGGAGTTTCCACCCCAGTGGCACCACAGCTACCAGGATGTTACAGTTGAGGGCTTAGAGACAAGTCTAGGCATGCAGGAGCTCAGGTTTACCTTCCACTGAGAGGCTTCAAAGCGAGGTGAAGGAAAGGAGCCGATTCTGATGGAGGGTTTTGGTTCAGAGCTTTATTCTTGGCCAAGGGCCTCTGAGTCCAGTAACTGCTCCAAAAGAAAATCCCGACCGCATGGCTGTTGGCCCTTTTAACCACGGGAGAGGGGGAGGGAAGGAACACAGGTAACCACCAACCAGGTATGGGAGAAGTGGCGTAGGGGGTGGAGGACATTTAGAGGGTCTAATGTCACTCCGGGGGTGGGAAGCATCTTTTGAATCCTGCCAACCACTCGACGCCCTTCTGGAATGCAGGGCTGGCAGACAGCACTCATCAGGGGACAGGATGTGGAAAGGAGGAATGATTGACAGGCCTGACAGGGAATCATCTAAGGGCATCCTTAGATGCACCGCAACAGTTCTTTGCTGCATTGGTCAATAACATTGAGCTAGTATGAGCAGAACACACCTCAGAAGTATTCAGTGTTGAATTTCAAGTGAAGTTCTACTGTTGTGTATCATTTAGTGTCAGCTGTTGTACAGATATCACAAGAATTGTCTGGATGAAGGAGAAGGAGTGATAAATACAGAAAAGGAAAAAAAGACACAAAGTCATAAAAAGACAACAAAAATAGAAAGGAAAGGAAGAACGTGTGCATAAAGGAACCAGGAGTAATCCCAGATGAATTAGTGTGCCCTGGCAGCCAGGAGGGCCAATCCTGTCCTGGGGTGCATCAGGCACAGCATCACAACCAGGCAAGGTAGGGGATTGTCCCGCTCTGCTCTGCACTGGGGCAGCCTCACCTTGAATGATGGGGGCAGTTTGGGGCACCACAACATAAAAAAGACATTTAGCTATAGAAGACCACCCAAAGGAGGGCAACAAAAATGATGAAGGGATTGAGGGGAAGCTTTTTAAGGAGGGGCTGAGGTCACTTGGTCTGTTCAGTCTGGAGACAGAGGGAAGACCTCACTGCAGTTACGATTTCCTCATGGGGGGAAGAGAAGAGCAGGCATTGATCTCATCTCTGTTATGGCTGGTGACAGGACACAAGGGAATGGCCTGGAGCTGTGTCAGGGGAGCTTTAGACTGGACATTAGAAAAAGTTTTTTCGCTCAGAGGGTGGTTGGGCACCAGAACAGGTTTCCCAGGGTAGCGATCACTGCACCAGCCTGACCAGGTTCAAGAAGTGTTTGGACAGTGCTCACAGGTTCATGATGTGACTCTTGAGGTTGGTTCTGTTCAGAGCCAGGAACTGGACTTGATGATCCTTGTGGGTCTTTTTGAACTCAATATATTCTATGATTCTATGACTCGTGCATACGGAAATACAAGGAGTACGCAGAACATGGTACAGAAAACACAAGACTCGGAAGAAATCAAGCCATGGAAAATTACAGCACTTGAGTATTTTTTCTACATCCATACTACATGTGTTTTACCTCTGAAATGCTTTGATGAGATAGCTTAAGGGAATTCTAAAAATGTTACCAGTGACATTGATAACTATCTGTTCACTGATCTGGCTGGCTCAGTAAGTGTCCAAAAATGGAGAAAATTTTACCAAAGTATTCACATCTCTAAAGCATATCACTGTCTTTAATGATCATATGAAAACTTATGCTCAACTACTGCTTAATTAAAAAACAAAATCTGATTCTACCAGTATTCTGGTTTCAGTATGAATACCACAAGTTTCTCTGTGTGCTTAGAAACTTTTTTGTGTGGATGATTGGGCTGCTTTTGTCTGGGGAAGAAGAACTTTTCTCATAGTTACTCTCCATGATAATTTGGATCCTATTTTATGCCCAGCATTGACTGACACTCTGGAAGTACACATTCCCCATCTAATTTTTAAGTTCACCATGCTGGAACTTACACATTTAATTGTCAAAACACAGCTCTTAGGACAGTACCCATTTAAAAAACAATGACAGCAAAATTTTCATTTCCTGGTACAATATTCCTACACTCTCACTCATGAAGAGAAAATTCGTACTGAAACTTCTCCTTTCACTAATTTCTTAAAACTTACACTTCATACCCTAACAAATAGGTTAAAGAGCTCGTTTGGAGGAGGGACACAGTGCTGTCCATAAGCAGTGGAGTGCTCAGTAAGCACTGACAAGTCTTTCAAGAAACACCTGTCCATAGAATTTCAGACAGGTCTTCACACCCATTCTAGTCCATCTAAGCTGTACCTCACTCAACCTGATGATTTATGGGACTTCTTTTCTGAGAGAATTTACTGTTCCCCACCTGAGCCCTGCTGTGGAATCTTAACACAGGTTGCTGCTTCTTGTACCAAACACCATCCCAGTCATACCCCTGTCAGTAATTTCGAAAGGATTAAGTGCCTTTCTTGTTGCGGTGCATCTAAGGATGCCCTTAGATGATTCCCTGTCAGGCCTGTCAATCATTCCTCCTTTCCACATCCTGTCCCCTGATGAGTACTGCCAGTCAGCCCTGGCATTCCAGAAGGGCGTCGAGTGGTTGGCAGGATTCAAAAGATGCTTCCCACCCCTGGAGTGACATTGGGCCATCTAAATGTCCTCCGCCCCCTGCGCCACTTCTCCCATACCTGATTGGTGCTCACCTGTGTTCCTTCCCTCCCCCTCTCCCCTGGTTAAAAGAGCCAGCCTGCCATGCGGTCTGGATTCTGTTGGAGCAGTTACTGGACTCAGAGGCCCTTGGGCCAGGAATAAAACCCTGAATCAAAACCCTCCATCAGAATTGGCTCCTTCCTTCATCCTCGCTTTGAAGCCTCTCAGTGGAAGGTAAACCTGAGCTCCTGAATGCCTGGCTTGTCTCCAAGCCCTCAGCTGTAACATCCTGGTAGCCTGTGGTGCCACTGGGGTGAAAACACCAGTGCTACCACACAGGCAAGCAGCGAGGGCCAGCCAGCACAGGCACAACCTCCTGGTAATATTGGACCGAACTCCTATACTTTCTAAATATGTATCTAAATTACATATGTAAAATTAATTTAGATAACACTTTCATTATTTTATATGCTGAAACTCTAAATTACTACTGATTGAAAAGCTTCAAAACGAAAGTCCTTAATAGTACAATATTGGTCAGTATTGTAAATATTGACCTTTACACTTTTAAAAATGATTACCTGCATATTTAAATTATTTTTATGGAAGAAACATAGTTCTGTACTTTTGAAAGATATAAATTATTTTCTCCTCATTATGAACTTCATTACATTATCTGACATACACTTGGAGGGTTTTTCTTTATTTCCCACCTAAGCACTAAGGTCTCAATGCATGTGATTATTTATTTGACAGAAATCCCATGCTCTTTTTTTTGTTTGTTTTCTTGGGATTTTTGTTTTTGTTTTGTTTGGTTGGTTTTTTAAGAGGAGGGGGAGGTTGGCTGGGGTTTTCTGAGTTAGAGTGGTTTTATCTTTATCTGTGTTTAATTTAACTTCCAAAATATTTATGATGATTGTTCATGATAAAGAAATTAGAAGAATTCACAGTTTTATTTTATTCTTTATTTCTTACTTCTATTTTTTTTCATGAAATGCATATAATTCACTACCTGTAGCTTTCAGCAAGCTGCCCTAATTAAATTTAAGACACATATCTCAATATGTTATCAACAACAAAGCTTCTAATCCATCACTGTCAATTTGATCAAAAGAATTCAAGAGTAAATCAATAATATGGTGGTTTTGAAAAGCTCTCAATATTTCAGTTTCTTGGAAACTTCCAATAAAATCTAGAAATGCTATGTACTTGGTGTAAAAAATCAAAGCCTTAAAGTTCTGGGATTTCTTCACAGCCTTTAGGAGACCTGTCCAGGCTACAGGCAACTGTTATTTAAAGAATCACAGACTCACAGAATGGGTCAGGTTGGAAGGGATCAAAGTGGGACATCCAACCCAACCTTCTTGCTAAAGGAGAGTTGTTTCAGAGCATAGATTATGGTTGTTGAATATCTCCAATGTGGGAGACTCCATAATCTCTCTGGGCACATCTCTCCAAGGCTCACTCACCCACACAATTAAGAAGGTCTGTCTCATATGCTCGAGATATTTCTGCGCATCAGTTTCTGCTCAGTGCCTCTTGTCCTATTGCTTGGCATCCCTCCCTCTATCTGCACCCTCTGCTGGACCTGTTCCAGGAGCTCCAGGTCTTTCCTGTACTGGAAAGCCCAGAACTGGGCACAGCACTTCAGCTGTGGCCTCATGAGGGCTGAGCAGAGGGGCAGGATCACTTCCACCAACCTGCTGGCAATGCTTTTCCTAATGCACCCCAGGATTCCATTGGCCTTCTTGGCCACAAGGACACACTCTTGGTTTTATTAAATTACTTCATTTGTATAAAAATGTAATAGATAATAAATAGATAATTAATACATTTGATAAATTATTAGAGGATACAGGTCATTTTAGATGTGTAAGTCATAACAATAGAATTACAAAATAAAGGACAAATATAAAAATGTATATATTGTACTGTTTTACTGATATTTCCTTCCTTTAGGTAAAATTCTCAAAACCTAAATTTAGGGAAAGAGAAAGCACACATTAAAAAAAACCCTAAAGATTAATTAAAATATATTTTGATAGAAACACTTATATTTGCAGCAGATTACTGTAATTCTAAATATTGCTCTTGGTAATACAGAGTGGAAGATGTTTTTCTGTTCTAAGTATTTTGTGCATTTAGTTATACAGGATGAAATTTCTGCCTGGATAAAAATATCCTTTTGTGGGCTTCATAACTTTAATCCTTGTATTGTGGAGCTAAAAGGTACCAAGTTGGAGCCTAGATCTTGTGCTAGGATTCTTGCAAAATTAGAAGAAAAATCTCATAATGCATAGTGAATATATTTTTAAAAGATAAAAAGTAGGACAAGATAATGAGTATTAACAAAAACATAGTCATAAATATTCTAATGGACATTTAATGCCTGTGACACAGATCACTATTATTTTGGTCTTTCTTTTCCTCATATTGCTGTAAAAAATAGTGGTTACACACATGTAATCTTGCCAGTGCTTCTAGAAGTATATTGACTCATCTGAACACATAGAAAAGATGCAAATACCCTGCATGACTTACAAATCCTAGGCTGAAAAATCACCCCAGTGACATTTCCTTACCCAGTGAAATCTTTATTTGCCTTCCATTTGAATGAGCACTCACCAGTACAGAATGTGTTTCTGTCGCCTGCATAGGAACAGGGGAAAGAGCAATGGACACTGCACAAGGAAGGGAACTATATCCTAGCCAGTATCTCATGTCATTCAGAAAGGCTCTTGGGCCTCAGATATCATTGAGACAATCTAGTGCTCTTCTGTATGCAGCAGCTGGATCTGATCTGTATTGTCAGGTTTTTTCATTCCACTGTTAAGAACCTCAGAAAAAAAAGGAACTTTTTTCTTTTTGCCTAGTGAATGTATCTGCTCACTTAACAATATTTATATGGGAAAGACTCTTGAAAATAAAAATATCTAAAACCAACAGTGATCAAAGTTTCAAGGATAAGAATAGCAATAATAAAAAATGTAGATGTTAAAAATTTGAGTTTGAGCAGACAGAACTGTTACCATGAGCACAGTCTCAGATCTAGAGGAGTCACAAGGTTTAAAGGGTTGATTTTGGTTTAAAATCAAGTTATACCATAAATTTATGCTAAAATAGTCTGTCTGTCCTTCTCAGTGAACATGGGCATTCCTTCACCAGTTTGAGGTGACTGGGACACAGGCTAAATCCTCCCATTTTCTGTTATTGTTCCCAGAAGCATAGAAGCACTTTGTCACACTTGAAGAAATACCTACTCTGGTTTGAACAAGACTGTGCTTCTGTGGCAAGTTTGCTCTGCATCTGGCCATCCATGTGTTGTGCTTAATGTAGTCTTTAATATAAACGCTGTAACAAAATTATATACCACTCAAATAAGAAGCAAAAAAAACCCTACCACTATCATTTTTAGTGAGCCAAAAATACATATGTGGAATGAAAGCATAGACATACAAAATCCTTATTAAAGAAAAACTAAACTAAAAAAATATATATATTAAGAGCTACAAGGAACAGAAACTTATTTCCATTTATGCTGCTCATATGTTTTATTGCAAAGTTTAGTGAATGCTTCATTCCAGGTAAAGTAGGTAATGAGGCAAGTAAAGAGGTCAATCAGTTCCATATAACAATAATCCTACCACACCTTCTAAGAACAGATTATTTTAGCTTTTTTTGTTAGTAATAATTAGAAATAAAAAAACTGAACAGAAGCAACAGAAACTGCCAATAATATTTCATAATGTTTACTTCAGGATTAAAAAGTCAGATGCTGTCATTTTCAAAGATTAATTCACAGAAAGAAAGAAAGAAAGCAAAAGCTTTCTGTTTTGAAAACAATATATCAACTTATTTCTAGTATGAAAAGAAAAAATCAAAACTGGTTAAATTGCTGAAAACTGTATATTTTGACCCATATATAGCAGAAATACAATGAAGTTTGTGATCATTGTTCCTTGATGCACACTTCACTTGGAAAAACAGTAACACCGCAGTTTGGCTGATTATCTTCAGGACATCAATGAAACGGAATTAGGAGTATTTGAAGAAAGAAAGCATTATACTTCTATCAACTGGTTTGAACTTTGACAACATATCATCATTTGCAACGAATACCCCTGAGATTAATTTTGGAGAACATCCCTATGACTACAGAGTTAATGGGAAATGAAAATGAGTATTTGCTTGAAGTTAATTGCTTGCCTCATATATTGCATAATGCAGTACACTATTGAAAAATTTTTATTTGGCTTTAAGAGTTGTGTAACAAAAGTTTTCGATTACTTTATGTTCATCTACCAAAGCAGTTTCAGAATTATGAAAAGTATTTTACTCTACCAACATTCAATATGCTGAAACATTGAGGCACATTTACAGAGTGATCATCATGATTGCAAGTATTTTATGCTTTCTATACGAAGTTAGTTTTGTACATTTAGTATATTTTGAAGTTTATTTTAAGTATGGTGAAAATCTCTCCATTGCAAAGTTCACCAGATTCTAAATATCCTATCTTTTGCAAAATTTTGACAAGTATCTTCTTAGTAATGGATTTTTTAAGACCAAGTTTCAAATTAATGTCCTATGTGCAAGAACTGATTTTTTAAAAAAATGTTGGAATATAATAAAGTTGCAAAGTACCATTTAAAACAATAAATGAAAGTACATGGTAGCATAAATATGCATATAAGAGCAATAATAACCATAATAAGTAGGTGAGCAAAAATATATGTAAGATGAAAAAAATATTTTTCAACCCTGAAAAGAAAATCCTGTTCCCTGTATTTTCTCTGACATAGGAATGCTGATGGAGCCTAGACCTATTTATTTCAGACAGGCTATGCAGTTCTCTAAGCTTTCAGTTTCACTTGTATGTAATGTGCAAATATAATTTTTTTACAATTATTTTAAAATTATATTTTGAAATTAAAATTTATGGAGAGTATTGAAGCAAAGTAGTGTTAGCAAGGTAAAATTGCACTTTAGCTAAAATTAAAATTTATGAGAATCAAAAGAACAAAAGAACTAAGAAAACCCAAGAATGGACTAAGGATACAAAATTGTCAACTGCTTGAGAAGCCTTAATAAAAAACAAGCTATATGATTGTAAATCATAAAGATAAGAAATGAAATTAACTTTACTAGGCAGGAGTGTTATACTAAATGTCAAAAATAAACACAAAGATCCCTTTCATATTTTCAGTGGAAATTAGTATATCTTAAAAGTTACCATCAGAATTTTGCACTTAAAACTCACTATGAATTTCCAGGGAAAAGTAAATTTTTTTAGCAACTCCTGCTTATTATAGGCTGATACTTATGACTCTGAAAAAAAGAAAAATATATGTATATGTTTCTTTTTTTTTCATAAGTTCACTTGACTTTCTTCCATATGAAAGTTCCTTCCAACCTTTAGACAACCCCAAGGAAAATGTTAAAATTAATGACAGCGTCAACAACAAATTAGAGATGTAGCAGGGGGATCAAGGGGATTTTTTGCCATTCCTTTAACAATATCCAATGCAGCAGCCACACCCACTGTTGCGGTGTGTCTCAGGATACCCCAAGCCCCTCCCAGATGATTCCCTGCCAGGTTTGTCAATCATTCCTCCTTTCCACATCCTGACCCCTGATAAGCACTGTCTGTCAACCCTGGCGTTCCAGAAGGGCGTCGAGTGGTTGGCAGAATTCAAAAGATGCTTCCCACCCCTGGAAAGACATTGGGCCATCCAAGTGTCCTCTGTCCCTTAGGACTTCCCCCCCATACCTGGTTGGTGTCACCTGTGTTCCTTCCCTCCCCCTCTCCCCTGGTTAAAAGAGCTGTAGAGCCATGCTGTGGGAGTTCTGGTAGAGCAGTTACTGGATTCACAGGCCTTTGGGCCAGGAATAAATCTGCTGAATTGAAACCTCCATCAGAACTGACTCCTCTTCACCTCTGCTTTAAAGCCTCTCTGCCAAAGGTAAACCTGAGCTCTTGCATGCCTGGACTTGTCTCCAAGCCCTCAGCTGTAACATCCTGTGAGCCTGAGGTACCACTGGGGTGAGAACACCACAGTGCTGCCAGACAGGCAAACAGCGAGGGCCAGCCAGCTCAGGCATAACCATCTGGTTATATTGGACATAACTCTAATAACCCACAACAGGGAGTAAATCCAGGATCACATTAATGCCATCCATCTCCCCTTTCATTTTGGACTTAGATCTGTATTGTGGTCCTAAACTGGTGTGAATGTGGATCTGTATCGAGTAATTTTAGATTGAATCTTATGTAGAGAAAGCTTAAACTCTTTCTTTACCTAAAAAATTATTTGCTGAGTAGGGAAAGGGAGGTTTCTCTATCAATAAATGTTAGATAAAAAAATGCATAAAATGCATGTGTATGAGTTAATAATAAAGTATTGGATCATATTAAGAAATCTTTTAAATTATTCAACTTGGGACAAATATTACAAGGGCTGCAGGAGATTGGATAATGCATTAGTTTCATATTAGGCAAAGACCAACTCTTCTCACGTTAAGACTGCTTAAAGTGAAACATCTACACTTCAAAAGGGATGTTGAAGAGAAGGGAATTTGATTAAAAGTGCAGAAAAGTAGATAGTTCAATACAGAAGCTGACTAATGCTGTGAATATTCCATCCTGAAAGCTGACAGGAAAAGAGGACTTGTTTGTAATACATTAAAGGATGCCCACTAGGGCAAGGTCTCCATCAAAATCTTTGCACTCTCTTTGAGTTCTCATTGAGCTCAGGAGCAAATCTTATTTTCAAAGTTGCTTTTAATCATGACATTTAATTAATTTCTTGTGTTATTATGATCACCTATATATAATGAATAAGCCCTAGACTACCTATAAGAGTCTTTGAACTTGAAGCCCTGAGACATTTTCTGGACTTGCAAGAAAAGTGTATGAAACTATGCTGGAATAATGACAGCATAAAATATGACAATCACATATTTTTTTGCCCAGATGAAATGTGTATATATAAACACATAATTGTATGTGTCTATATTTATAATCTCTCTTATGTGCACATACAAAACCATCCACACTCTTGTTCATCTTCCTTTTTCTTTGCTCAGATGTTTAAGTATTTTTCTTGTGTATGACTTTAGGCTTGAAATTTACTTCTCCTTCTATTTCCATCACGTAATTTTTCAAAAGTAAGATCAGCATGATTTTGTTCAAGTGAACAGCATCTTGCAATTGCATCAATGTTAAACTGCTTGTGTAACTGACATCCATTTTCTTTACTATCATCATAATGGCTTCTGAAGATTTATCAGACCTTAAAGAATTTGTGTTATCAACTTCCCGTATTATTGAAGGAAAAATGTTAGTTTTTGGGTTATTTTTTGGTTTTTTTGAGAAAGCAACACAATTTGGAAGTGATAATGAGATTCTTTGATGAATCCCAAACCGGATGTGTGCGGTATCCTGCACATATGATGCGAATCAGGGATATGAGGAGATAAAATCTTCTTAAACTACTGTTAAAAAATGTGGAGCTAAACTCCACTTATAAAAAAAAATTAAAAACCAACAATGTGTAAAACCTTTCACTCATAATTTTTTTAAACTGTAATATCATCTACAGGTATAATATATTTTTTGACATATTCAGAAACTAGGCTTAAATTTATAATCTGTTTCAGGTGGTAGAAGTGATATTAACCAGAACAAACTATGATCTCTGACTGGTTAATCCAAATTAAAGCTGAGCAAGAGATTTCTTTGCAAAGTTTTCTGATGAATTCAATATCAGACTGAACTATAACCCTTCTCATGTGTGCTATTCCCACTACATGAACAAAGAAGGGTGTGGGGTCACCCATGTTTTAGATCAATTTGAAGATTTTCAACAGTACCTATGCAATGAACTGAGCTAAAATGGGAACAGCATGACAGGGCAAAATAAAGTTTCCAGGGGAAAATAGATAGCAGAAGATATTATCATTAACCTCTACCTGGCAAAATATTAAAATTTCCTGTTGTCCCTCGTGCTCTCCACTACTTTTAAGAGTATGTTAAACTAACCTTCAGATGTTTTAAACCTCCTGCATGACAAAGAGAAATCAAAAAGTCATCAGAAATAGAAAAAGGTAAGGCTAAATTTCCAATTCTAGCTAGCATTGCTCTTGAGATGGACAGATGCCCAAAGGGTGGATTAAATGTGGTGTCTGGTTTCTGGCTTCTTTACTGATTTAGACAGGGCAGAGAAGCTGGAAGGAATAGTACAACTCAACACAATGACAGTGACACGCTTGCTACATTTGCCTTTATCTTGTCCATGGGATGGGGTGAGCAGCAGTTGGCAGAGCCACATAATGGTAGATTTATCTGTCATGTCACTGCTCCTTGTTAACTGCCATCAACCCACCAGGATAAATTTTTATCTCATTGTGTTATTCAGGTGAGGCTTACAGATTCACTGTTGTAATATTAGGGGACATCAGTGCCAAAAGTGCTCTCAGCCCAACCTCAAATTCACTGGCAAGACTCCTCGGCAGTCAACCAACAAAACAGACAAACAAAAAGCTGCAATAAATGAATGAATAAATCAACCAACCAATCCACTACAAAGAAACACCAAACCCAAAATCAAGGAACCGGCCTCTGAGCTGACTTTAGTCTTCTTTGAAAGAGAAGTTTCCAGGGTTTTAAATGATCAGTTATAGGCTATATAGTTATATAGTTATATAATCTTTCAGATTTATTTTATGAATCAGCAAAATGAGATGTTTAAACGTTTTCCTCTGTTGGCCAATAGGTGTCACAATTAGATGTATGTGAATCCTATTCATCACCATTTATTTTTTCCTGAGAAATGGTTCACTATCCTCTCTATGAATAATGTGTAATTAACCAAACATTTAAATACTTAATGTGATAGCCATTATTTTTTTCTCCCCTCAAAAAAAGAGGATTAATTTGAGAAATATTTGTCTTTTCTATTGGTAAAAATTAGTTATTTAGAATTTGAAAAAATAGAGCTGTGTCTCAGAACTAGCTTTTAAAACATTCTTTGGGAGAAAAAAATGGTTGTCAATAAAATTTGTGTGTTTCTATTGAAAGTTAAAGATGCCAAAACCTATTTGTGTAAGCAATTTCAAAAATAAATTAATAAATATTTCTACAAATGAAAATAGAATTGCTTTTTCTTTAATGTGACTTTATTGTGTTTGAATTTTCAAGATTTCCTCTTGGTGATATTGCTAATTATGCTTTTATAAGACAGTTTCCCCTTTAGGTAAGTGGTAAATTGTACAGAAAACCTAGCTGCTTATTGAATCTAGTTACTGAAAAACAAAAATAAACCTAGCTCCACCCTCTAATGGCTTTAAATAAAGGTTGTTTGCAGTTCTAAAATTGGAACATATACCTAGATATTTAATTCTACAGGAGTTAGATGAGTATGTATTCTGCACTAGCCATTTCAGTCACAGAGCATGTGACCTTTCCAGTGGTCAGGTCAAACTTGCAGAGCTGCAGATGGCCATTGAGTAAAAAGCTGCTATTTCCCACTACTTCACCTTGACTTTCATGCCGTCTCTTTTCCCCACTTGGTTTAAACTGTAACAGCTATAGCAATAATTAACTCATATACTACTTTACCAGAGGAATGAGAGAAAGAGCACTGAGTCCTCTGAACTGGGTTGGAGAGCATAAAACAGTCTTCTCTATAGGCACAGTAATTATTTATAGTCTTTTGGTCCTTATAGCTGAACTGAAATCACTCATTTATATGCTTTTTTCCAGTTTCTTTAGCTTTCTGTGGTGACTGGTCCCTGGCTGACCAGGTGCTGACCAAAGCCACCCTATTTCCCTCTCCCACAGCTGGACGGGGGACAGAAAACACAACAAAAGGCTAATGGGTCAAGATGAGAACAGGGAGAGATCACTCATCAATTACCATCCCAGGCAAAACAGATTCAACTTGGGGAAAGTTAATTTAATTTATTGCCAAACAAAACAGAATAGATTAATGAGAAATAAACACAAATCTTAAATACACCTTCTGCTCATCCCTCCTTTCTTCCTGGGCTCAAAATCACCACTGAACTCTCTACCTTCTTCCCTAAAATGCCACAGGGAGACATGGAATGGTTGTGGTCAGTTCATCACAAGTTCTCTTTGCCACTCCCTCTTCGGGGGGGCAGAATCCTCCCACTCCTCCCCTGTGTGGGGTCAGTCCCACAAGACACAGCTCTCCATGAACTTTTCCAGCATAAGTCCTTCCCAGAGGTTGCAGATTATCATGAGGCACTCCAACATGAGTCCTCTGTGGGGTCACAAGCCCTGCCAGGAGCATATCCCAGTATGGGCATCCTACAGGGGCCCAGTCTCCTTCAGGCACCCCACTGCTCCGGAGCAGGGTCCCCCATGAAGGATGCAGGTGGATCTCCGCTCCACTGTGGACATGAATGGGTTCCAAGGACACAGCTGCCTCACCATGGTCTGCACCAGGGCTTGAAATGAAATCTCAGCTCTGGCACCTTCAGTGCCTCCTCTGCCTCCCTTTGCCCTGACCCTGGTGTCTGAAGAGTTTCTCTCACATAGTCTCCCTCCCCATTTTTTCTGAAGTTGTACAGGTTGGTTTTTTCTGGCTGAAGCATTTGTTCTGTTAGACATGGAGAAAGATTCCAGGATCTTCTCCCAAAAGCCTTCCCTGTAGCCCCTCCAACTACTAAAGTCTTCCCACGCAAACCCAATAAACCTAACTTTAAAGAAAAGTATTAAAGTATTTATTTAATGGCGGAACATTAGGTCCAAACCATTTGCAACATGCAGTCATGCTGAACTTGACTTCAAGAGATATTTTTAGTTCAGCTTTGCAAGCATTAAAAGAAAACAACAGCGGCAACTACCAGTTAAGAAGTAGAACCTGAGTCAAGTAAAAATCAATTATTTAAAACTCCTGATATATTCCTTCATTC
This sequence comes from Thryothorus ludovicianus, assembly GCA_013397245.1. Classification (NCBI taxonomy): domain Eukaryota; kingdom Metazoa; phylum Chordata; class Aves; order Passeriformes; family Certhiidae; genus Thryothorus; species Thryothorus ludovicianus. The sequence continues at coordinate 25,603 of VZTB01008383.1, forward strand.
AGCAAATATAAAAACAAACAAATTATATGACTATGGTAATCAGAAATACATACAGGAGAAGGGAAACAAGGAAGGGGAAGAGGCAAGGAGAGTTGTGCAGTATTTATTTTCTTTTGTAAATATTTAACTTTTAACAAATAGTGGGTAAATCCCCTAACCTGCAGTTTCACATCAATGTCTTCTGTTTATATTTCTGTTAATTTCTTTCTTCATTCAATCAGAAATAGAAAACATAATCCCTTGTTAAGTTCATTGTGGAAAACTACATAGCGTTAAAAAAGAGTCTTAATTTAAATCAAAGATAGAGTTTTTAAAAGTGGGATTGGACCCCTACGTTTCCCTTCCTGAGAAAAGCAACTGTGAAGATCCCTCCCGGCTTGTGTTACAAGAAACTTAATCCATTTATTTACTACTGTGATGTCCTGCTAATAGGAAACAAGCACAAACCAATTAAATGCTTCAATTCTTTATTTAAATGTGGCATCCCCAAAGAGAGAAGTGTCCATTGCAAGTTGTTCTTGTGGATGTTTTGGATTTGGTTATAATAGATGTGTAGCAGTTGCTAGAAATTTAGTAGTTATGGTTACAGTAAATGGAAAACAGAAGCAATTATGGCAACAAATTATTTCAGAAATATTAGAGAAGCAAGATGAGCTACTATGTTTCTAATGGCAACTGAACAAAACTAGACCTGTAAACCTTTAAGACAAGATCAAAAAGTGAAAAAATTAACATCAAAGGAAGACATTTTATAGAATGATTTATTGTTTCCAGATGCCAGCTGAAGCTCATACTCCATGAACACCAGTTGGGTTTATACTCCACAAAAGCTTCTTGTCGTGATTTGTGTTTTACATATTTGTAATCCTTAAGTTTTAATTGCATTACATAATTATGACATGGAAGATTACTTTTGTTTCATACCAATGTGCCCAAGTGAGATCAGTAACCTCCAAGAGTGTAAATGAAGAAAGAATATGAGTGTTTTGTTTGAGGAACCAGCTTCCCCGCAGCCTTCAAACTAATTGATTTTTTGAAATAATTTATTTACAGAATTTAGTTTGATCATACGTTGGGGTGTTTTTGTTTGCATTTTCTAAATAGCTCTTTGGTTTACTTTATTATTTGTCTTGTACCAACAGATTCATAAAACTTGAGACAGGTTCCTTTAGCCAGAGAAAATGACAGACTCCTCTAATGAGGGGTGTCTGACACTGGAGATAAAGAGGAGAAGAATGTACTAATCTTGCAGCAGAAAGTGCATCAACTGAAAATATTTACTGTTCCTATTAAAAATGAATTAACAAAAACAGGTGGCCTTTTAATTGAAGCCTTTATCACTCTGCTCAATTTCATTTAAATGCAAATTTGAAATCCTTTCTCTAAGCCAATAGAAAGTTGTAACTGAACAAGAACACCGTTTTACTAATGATGCAATTATGTGGTAAACCATTAGGATTATTATGGGATATGCTGGAAATATTAAGGCATTCAGAGAGGACCCTCTTTTTCAAGTATACATTTGTAAACTGCTAAACTCATCATCAATACAAAATACTTCGCTGAGTTTGGTAGGACATTTATCTCACTTCAGCCTTAAACATGATGCTCTGTATTTCTTTTGGACGATATATCTCCTTTTTCTCTTACAAGGGGAGCTTTATTGTCAGAAAAGCTAAATCTTGACATAGCTGTAAAAAAAACAGGTTCATTAATACTGAGGTCTGACACTACAGGCTCTGTTCAATTTCTGGGTAATGGTAGCAAGTTAAGGGCCTATACAGAAAACTGAAACCTTCAGCAGCTTGCTAAGTGATGATTTCTATGCAGGGTGATCCTTCTTCTGAGTGATCTAGAGATGTGATTTTGGATCCTTCTGGAATACTGCTCCTCTCCTCTCCTCTCCTCTCCTCTCCTCTCATCTCCCCTCCTCGTCACAATGTTCTTGCTGCTTCTAAACTTTGTCTTCAGACTGGTTCTTCTGTGCCTCAGAAACCTTCCCCTAATGCCCTGGTTACTGCTCAGCTCGTGCTCATGTTCTTGAACAGCAGTGGCTTGGCAGAAAATGAAACTCAAATGGTTGCAGCTGTTGAATTCCC
>VZTB01008387.1:10347-22775 GCA_013397245.1 Thryothorus ludovicianus
GCCAGAGAGCTATATCAAAAAATATGACTAAATTTTCACTGAATTCTGCCAGGATCAGGAAATAAGCAGTCAGCTGCAATGTTGCTTGCAGGGCCTTTTAATCTCTCCTATAGAAATCACATTATTAAACAGAACTCGAGGTTTCTCCCCACATCCACTTTCCTATGAAGTACTTGAAGATTCATAACCTGTCGACTCTCAAATTTTGTATTTGCTACCTTCTGAGCTGCTAGGCACAGAGCAACATTTTTTTGTGGAAATGAAAGAGTATAGACATCGGCTTTTAGAATATAAAAACACAGTGTCTAACTATGTAAAAGGAGGCATTTGCATATCACAAAAGTATAAAAGTTATTTAAATATACATGCTTTATTTAAGCTTCTCTTCAGGATAGTTTAAGAATTTGAAATTGTTACGTATATAGGCTCCTATAACTCTGCACTGAATACTTTTACACTAATCTGAGAATGTAGAGATTCTGTGACAAAGACAAGATATTAAAAATCAAATTCTTCACATTGCTGCAGACATCTCCCTTGATTTGTCACTTATTCACAGATGTAGAATACACAGAATCTGTCTCACTATAGTACCTGGGGGTTTCAAAAGCTCTAAAATTATTCAGTGAGGGTGTATTGATCTAATTCAGAAGCACAGCTAGATCTATGCAAATTGCAGCATTTCTTCTACAATGCAAGTTTGGCTGTTAGTAAAGTAGGTGGGAGAAGAAAACAGGAGCAACTGTATGCAGGAAAATTTGATTTTGAATGTAAATTATGGTGGAGATTTCTGGAGCTTCTGGACTGAGACCTTCATTCTCTTTAATTAGAGACAATTATTAGTTATTAGTTATTATTAGTTACAAGAGTTATTAATTACGTGTTGTTATTTTCTATCCTGCTGTAAATTCAGACTAGCTACCGTCCTCAATGGAATAATATTATGTTACCAAGATCAGTTTTTTCCCCTAATTTTTGGCCCTTATCCGATCACAAAGTCTTTTTATAAACTAGTATATCAGCATTTGATTACACAAGTAGTAGCTATTAAATTTGTTTAGAAATTGTGGGAAATGTTATTGACTGTCTGTTTTTAATTACTGGAAAAACATCTAAAGCAATTTTGGTGGTCCATTAGTAGTAGCTGTTTTGCACAGCTGTGTAGAAGCTGCATTGGAGTTCAAGTTAGCTATGTATTAGTCTTCATAAAATTATTCAGCATTAAGGGGATCTGTGCCATTTTTTCCAGGTTGTCCAGACCAGAATTCTGCTCTGGATATTCTGAAGTAGCTTTCAAATAGCCTTCAGTAAAATCGTAGAATGACTGAAATTAACAGCATCATAGTTATTTTCCAATATTTTCAAGACTGAATCCATAAAGAAATCAGTCATATACTTGACTTTCTCACTTTTAAAGATGTAAGGAAGCAAAATCCATCAAATTTGTCATTTACAATATTATTAAATTTCATATTTAGTCCTCACTGATTTACTAAACTTTTTGAAGTACGCAGTTAATATTTCGTATGATGCTGTGAATAAGAGAACTGTCTAAAGAGGATGTTAGCTATTTGAAGAACGGTAGTCTCCTTTGAATTTGGCAATTAGGAACTAAGTTTGACATTTCTGAGGAACATGAGTAAAAGTATCTAGTGTAGCCTAAATCTCAAAACCAGATATAACTTAGATATTTTGGTACTGGATGTGTGTTAATCTAAGAGCCATTATTTTTTCAGTGTGATTTACACTAATTCAATATATTTGAAAGCCAATTTAAATGCAATTGCATTCATAATACAGTTGCTGAGGGGTGTCACCATAACTGATCCAAATTTAGTGAACTCCTCCTAGTCCTCTATCTTCACTAGGCTCCACTGCCAGTAGAGAATACCTTGCATCCAGAATGATGATGTTATTGTTTGTACTCTAATAAAATTCTTGCCTGGTGACTCACTGCCGTTTGCTGCATTCTTCCAGTGGTCATAGTTTTATTCATTTTTGTACAACTTCTCTGAAAGACAGGAGAGAGTTCAAGACTGTCAAAGAAATTTCACTGCTAAATTAAGCTGAAAAGAAATTTACATCTCAAAAGAAGAGCTTTGGCTATATGGGAAAATCAACAATCCAAAGCTAATGTCAACCCTTATTCAAACAAAGGATGAAATGCCAAAAGTTGTTTAAATTTTCAAAGTTTGTGACAGTTACTTTATTAAGTATACAAGATCTGAACCCACTCCTGAACTTATTTCTCAAACAGTAAAATGATGAAAATACAATATGTAATGTGTACTGGGATTTCGCTTTGTTTTTCTGTTGTTATTCATTTTTAATAAAGTTTAGATTATGAGGAAAATAAATGTCGACAGCAGCAGTATGTTTTGCTTTATCGTTAATGAATAGTACTTTTTCATGAGTTTAGAAAAGTATGTATTTTCTTCCTTATCCCAAAGGAAGATATTGACAATTTTATTGACAATCATATTAATTCTTTTTCTAACACTACCTGAAGTCCTGAAGGATGGAGATTTTGGTAATTCTGGATTACACTGCTGTAAGAAACAAATTCTATCCAGTGTTTTGGTTAAAAAAAAAAAAAATGTTTCTGTAATATCACATTCATAGTAACTAATTCTGACAAAATGACCAGTGAGCATATCAGGTACAGTTTTCACATCCTATTTCATATTTGCTTCTGTTTTCTGGCATAGTTAATACTTAGTAAGCTTTTTCCCCTATGAAAAAGGACTTCTAGCAAATTTGAAGAAAAACACAGTAAACAACAACAAGTCTTCAAATGACATCTCCAACAGCATTTGATTACAGCATAAATATGCAATAAAAACAATTATTGATAAATAAGCATTTTGTTAGCTGTGTTGACTTTAAAATAACATTGGGAGAAAAGTACTAATAAAAAATTAAAAGCGTGACATATATATAATGTAATACTTCTGAATTCCTCAATTTCAAAGAGTCAATAATGCAACAAGGTCAAAGATTTGTGTTTAACCAAAATAGAATTATATCCCCAGGTACATTTTCTTACTCATTTAATGACTGTCAGGACAGCATTCATAGATCCTCTTTGGTAATAGATCCTCCAAGGGTTTAGGATTTCACTTTCACTGCTTTCCTGTACTCTGAACTGTCAGTTGTGTTACTTCATTTTATAATGCTGATCTCAAACCAAAAGTATTTTGCTCTGATTAGTAGCCACTGTAATTTATCTGAATTCAAGTGCTTTTTCTAGATGTGTGTAAATACAATAGACAACAATTTAGCCCACAGCATTTTAAGATTGAGTAGTTTGAAGTTTTACCGAAGACACAGTGCTAGAGTGTCATTTCAAGTGTGTATCTATGTTAATCTCACTATCACTGATTTCAAACTATTACACATCTGAGATAAAAACCTACTGGCCAACAAGTAGCATATGACAATCTTCTCCTGATTTCCTGCCCTTTTTACAAAAAGGCCTCTTTCTTTGTTTATGTGTTGAGATCTGACTTTTCCTTCACTATCTCTTCAATATTTACTCACAGAATTCTCCTTTATATATTTGGGGTTGGGTCTTTTTTTGTGTGCTCTCACCTTTTAATGTAATATTCTTCTTATAATTTTATTTCCATTCCGTTATCAATCAGACACAATGTAAATAAAAACGATATTATGTCTTATCTTGTCATTTCCCATTTTTCCCTGATATTTTCTAGTCAGAAATCATGACTCAAACTGCTCTGCCTAATTATATCAGCCTAGTTAGGAAATTACTTAGATTATATGGGTTACAGTATAAGAAAAAAAAAGGGAGACCTTTATATCATGGTATTAACGCAATCAGTGCATTAGTTTCCAGTCATTAACCAACAGTGAATAAGGATTTAGACTGAGATTCTAAACTGCTACAGGGAAAGCAAGTTGCCTGTATCTTAACCTGTCTTTGGATGGTATTATTTAAACTCAAATGTAAGTAGCTGAGTAATCATCCTTCCTGATCAAACGTACTTTTCCTGGGAACAAGGAAGTCTCTGAAGCTTGAAGCACCTCAGAGCTGGCACCCTCCTTATTTCTGAGCTACACAGAGGAATGGGGATACAATTTAGCATCAACCCAGGACAATACCATAAAGTGAAGTGAAGATGCAGGCCAGCTTACACACTAAAAGGTGTGCCTCAGGAGAGCAGCAGGGATGTAGAGAAGCACTCTTTGAAGTCAGCTGTTGTAAAATGGTCTAGAACTAAAAACGATATAAAGTCAAGCTATTGAAAAGAAGGGGGAAAGTCTAGTAAAAAGACTGACAGCTTATGAACAGATTATCAACAATGAAAAAAGCAAGTAAAAAAGATCAATGACCCAAAAGAGCAAAAACATGTCAAAATAGAGAGAATGTATTTGATATTGAAACTTTTATAGCTCAAAGTGTTGAGAAGATCCTGCTGATCCTTCACAGAGCTCCCCCCACCACATAAATCACACAACAGTACACAGAACTAACAGCTGTTACGTGTTCTAAATTTCACCAAGTATATAACAAGTGGTGTGAATATACAAATATACATCAGAATAGAAGCCATATGTGGAGGACAGCCCGTGCACTGGCTGGCTCAGTTCTCTGGACTGATCTTGAGGCAGTTCCTTCTTTGATGATAAAAAGCATAAAGCTATGCTACTTGTCATCAATACATGTCTTTCTGTTTCTTCCTCAAATTCTGTGCAATTTTATGTAAGAGTCAGGGAGGAGACAATGTTGCTAATGAAAAAACAGTATCTCAGCAAGTAAACTATCCTCCTTTAAACTATATGCGCCAAAAATTTATTGGGAGAGTTTTTCTCTTGTTTTTATTTATTTCAGAATCAGTCTCTATTAATCAAGTGATTTACACAATGTCCCTGCTGAACAGTGCAGTCAGAACCATAAAAGGATCTCATCTTCCTTATTCCACCTTATTCCACCATGATTCCATAGCAACTACAACAATCCAAAGACTACAGTTCTACTAGTTAACATTCAAGCTTGAATATCATTTAAGCAAAATTGATGAGATTTGAATGTATTAAGGACAAATCTAGTTATGTTAGAATTCTATCCCAGGCTGTAATCAAGCCCTCTTGATTTCAAAAATGAAATACTCTATCTTATTTGAAACAAAACTCCTCTAACTTGTGTGAATTCAAAAAAGCAAGTTTTAGGTGTCATTCCACCTTCATTATTAAGCACAGGGCTTGATATTAGTTTTTCATCAAATGTAAGAGCTGAACTTTGATTGAGAACACACATAAAACACAAAATATAAGACTGTAACTTTTCTCAGTGATAAATTACTTGTTTAAAAGCAGTTATTACACTTTCAGTATTGAACAGAAAATTCATAAGCTCCTTTGAAAAGAATTAAATTTGCTGATGCAGAGAATTTGTGATTACACTTCTTTACCATCATAGTCACTATTTTGATATGTAAGACACTGTGAGAGGAAATATCTGAGTGGCAAAGCTAGAGAAGATTACTCTTGGATATAAAAGATGAGTAGAATTTTCACTGACTGAAAACCCGCTGGGAACGGCATCTGTGCTACCACATGAATCCTGTGCTCATGGTTGCCTTATACTCTTTTCTCAGTGTTGATCACCAAAGAAATTGCTTTAGGTCAGAGTAAAATAAATATAACTTGTCTACAGCAAGCAGGATGACCAAAGGACAACAAATAAATAATCCTTTTTTCTTTCCATCATCATTTCTTTTTCATATATACCCTTGGAACACATCATCCATGATACAAGACTGCCTCAGTCTCCTGTTAAGTCCTGACTGCACAGGAGTTTTAATATAAAATTTTCACAGATGAGGCAAGTTATTAAGTAATGCAAATTCAAATTCTAAATTGATCCTAGGATCAAATGATGATGTGGCAAATGGAGTTTCATTCAGATAGTGGCCAGTCACTAGTGTTGTACCCCAGGGCTCAGTACGGATGGAGATGGTCCTCTTTCATAACCTCATCAAGGACCTGGTCGAGGGGGTTGATTGTACTCTCAGTCAGTTTGCAGGTAACACCAAACTGGAAGCATTGATCCCCTGGACAGTAGGAAATCTTCACAGAGGGATCTCTACAGGCTGGATTGATGAACTGAGGCCAATTGCAAGAGGTTCAAAAGGTGAAGTGACAGGTTCTCTACTTGGGTCACAACAACCCCATGCAGCGCTACAGGCTGGGGAAAGAGTGGAAAGCTTCCAAATGGAAAGGACTCTGGGGCTGCTGGTCAACAGCAGCTGAACATGAGCCAGCAGTGCCCAGGTGGCCAAGAAGGCCACTGACATCCTGGCCTGGATCAGCAATAGTGTGGCCAGCAGGAGCAGGGCAGATTGTCCCCATTTGCTTGACACTGATGAGGTCAGACCTCAAATCCTGTGTTCAGTTCTAGGCCCCTCACTACAAGAAAGACACTGAGGGGCTCATATGTGTCCAGAGAAGGGCAAAAAAGCTGGTGAAGGATCTGGAGCACAAGTCTGATGAGGGGCAGCTGAGAGAGTTGAGGTGATTTGGCCTGGAGGAAAGAGGCTCAGGGAAGCTGTTATCTGTCTCTCCATCTACCTAAAAGGAGATTAAGGTGAGGTGGGTGTTGGTCTCGTCTCCAAGTAATAAGCTATAAGACAAGAGGAAATGGCCTAACATCTCACCAGGGAGGTTTAGATTAGATATTAAGAAAACATCCTCCACTGAAAGTGTTACTAAGCATTGAAACACGCTGTCCAGGGAAGAGGTTGAGTCACCATTCCTGGATGTGGAGATGGGCACTTGGGGACATGGTGGGTTTGGCTGTGCAAGGACTGTGGTTGGACTCAGTGATCTTAGAANAGTAATAAGCTATAAGACAAGAGGAAATGGCCTAACATCTCACCAGGGAGGTTTAGATTAGATATTAAGAAAACATCCTCCACTGAAAGTGTTACTAAGCATTGAAACACGCTGTCCAGGGAAGAGGTTGAGTCACCATTCCTGGATGTGGAGATGGGCACTTGGGGACATGGTGGGTTTGGCTGTGCAAGGACTGTGGTTGGACTCAGTGATCTTAGAAGTTTTTTCCAACCTAAATAGTTCTGTGGTTCCATAAATGTATAGGCAAGTTTCAATATTTGGTTCATTTTTTTCATCAAAGTATACAGAACTGAACAATATACAAGATGAAACAGTATCTATAGTATTATCCAAATGAATAATATTTTTTAAAAAAATATTTAAAATAATCAAGAAGTTGGACATTATTGTGTTAGCATTTTCAAATTTATCATTTCAACTTTGCATGGCTTTTCATAACACAAATGTGCTTCACTTTTGCTCTGCTGAAAACATTATGTTCACCAGTTGAAGTGAAATACTGTGCTGCACTAAAGATAAATCAAGTCAACATAAACTTCACCTACTTTCCTAGAAAAAAGCCAAAACTGAGAAATTCTAGGCAGGAAGTGTAATTTTTTGTTTAATATCTTGGAACTGCAGCCACTCACTTCAAACATTCAGGTTTTTAAGTATATTTGGGAGCTTTTTTTATCTTGAACACTCGGGGCTCTGGCATCTTTTAGCTCACCAGTTCTCCTTCCACACTGTAGCTCTACTACAGCTTGCATATATAGTGCTTTGTTAGACTAACCCAGGCTGTGTCTGTACTGCCAAATCTCTCATCTACAGTGGGCTCTTTTAGTGCACCCTGGTATGCCTGAGCATGAATGCTAGTTAGCACTTAGTCCTTTAAATTATGCTGTGGAGGACTACTCCTGGCACTTTGGTAACTCCCTGCACTAGGAATTATTTATACCTTTCAAGACACTCCACCAGACAGCCCACTATGGCTACACACACCAGTATGATTACCCACTGTCCTACTGCCAGAATAGTACAAAATGAGCGCAGCAACATTTTGCCTCTCACCTAAAACCAGAAGATGAGAGCAGTGGAGCCACATACCTGCACTTACAGACACACCAAGCTCTTTGGAGTCTGCAGATAACATTCCCCTCTGCTTAGATCCCAAGTCCAGCTTTCTCAGCCACAAAATGAAATATTCCTCTGGAAATCAGCAACCTGGCCAGACTTCAGTGTGATGAGGTCCAGCCAACATCACTTGCCAGAACCATGCATATGTGCCTCCTCTCTGCAGCCACGTGGCTGTGGCTACTCTTCTCCCTAGCCACATGTCCCTGTATCTGAGACATCAGCCAGAAGACTCTGACCACATTGGTCTCTTTGTGCTCCCACAGGACTGTGTAGCCTCGGCACTAAGTACGTGAAAAAACACAGAGAGTAATCTTGGATTGTCCCAGGACAGTCTCCCTGTGGCTTCTGGATGCATACAGTAGAAGCCTGTAGTCTATGCCCTTTGTATTTATTTACTGCCATTCTCCACCTTCCAGATTCATTTTTGTGTATCAATCACCCCATGCAAAGCCCCTTTCAGGATAGTCTGGGCATTCAGTGCAAAATTGCTTTGCTGTGAAGGATTCCTTAGAGAGATATGTATGAGCTTCAGATGTCCTGTGCACTCTCCCCAGAGGAGAGAACTGCCTTCCCCTGGGAAGCTTGGTTCAGCTATCCACCATTACCAAGATGTGACAGCCACAGGCAGGCTTGCAATGCTTGACATTTTTCAATGCTACCCCATTTCTCAAGACTTCCTTAGGGATGCTGCCTGCAGCCTGGCAATCCTAAAATAGAGTACCTCCTGTCTTCCAGCTGTTATCCAGCTCCTCTACAGAGAGATAAAAGAGCTCATCTAACAATTTATCAGCCTAAGACTAATTTTGGAAAGAGCAGGAAGAAATCCTGAAACTTTATTTTACCAAAGACAAAAGCTCGCATTTGTTTAGGGGCTATAGGCAAATAAACTTTTGTCCCAGACATGGCCAGCAGTTCACCTTCTTGCTACTCTTCTAAGAGGATGGCCAGACCATCTTCCAGGATTAGTCAACCTGAGGGTCATCCCAAAAGGTCTGTGGCATACCAAAAATTCATCGGCACTCAGACTTCCATCTTATTTAGGGAAAAAGAAAAGGCTCTCTGTACCTGATTAATCTGGTTCTTCCATATAAGTTCTGCTAGGAAGGACAGAATTCAGTAGTACATGCATTTCTGGATGTACTAGCTCATGAGAGGTGGTTTTAGTAGCTTCCATATCTCAATATCTGTTTTATCTGCACCATTAACTGCAGATCCCTAAGTGCTCTGGTATTGCTTTTTAACAAGAGAAGGTGTTCTACTTAGCAGTTTTAGATTGGTAAAACTGCCAACAGGTAACAATACATAACCTTTTTCTATCATTTCACAGTACCAAGGAAAACAAGAGAAGGATGAATTGAACACTTTTCTGAATAGGCCAAATAAGAAATGGCTCATCTCCTATTTCCTAAACTCTATTATGAACTATTACATAAAATAGTTAATATCTGATGAAAATGCATTTGATTTGCACAGCCCAGACTTATTTAAGACATATTTCTAACAGGGAAGAGACAATAGCAGCCCAAAATGAATTCAAGGTGGAGAGGGATGTTTAATAATCTTCCTAAGTGCAAATGCCTCTGTACAAATATTACTTCAGCAGCCACTTTCCTAGAGCTGTTTACAAGAACTGTTGTTCTTAAACTACTTTAACTATCCCCTATCCTTGATGCATGGGAAAAAAAACAACCCTTATGAATTCATTTCAGTCTTCTTGGTGTATAAAATTTTTTAGAATGTTTTTCAGTTCTGCATCAACTTGCTTTTTCCCTGTTATTATATTCTTCTGCAGCTCTTCAGGTATTTTTCAACAGAATTCTCTTTAGCAAAAAATTGATTGCCTCAGGATAACAGTCTTGTTTTAACACCTGTAAGACATCATGATACTAGAATGATCCCTCATTTTGCCTTTGCAGGGCAGGTCAGTTTGCCTGCTTTGTATGAGATGGGCAGGTATAGAACCTATAGAAGCTCTGGAGAACTACTCACTCACCTTTGTCAAGCAGTCTGAGAATCTGTATTCCAAACTACCCATTTTTTCCCTAAATCCTATTTTCTGGAAAAGCATGCATTTTGCTGCTGAAAATTATGCTTCTCTTCACTAAAACCTCTTTTCCAGGCACCTTTAGCAATGAGGTAAGTGGCTTAGAAACTGTTAGTTTCATCTAACACTTGCTTTCTGTAAATAAAGAAATCAACCTGTTTTTGTTCTCAGAGATTAAGGCCAAAGACATTTTTCTGTTTAATTTTCCTTTGTGATGCTGATGCATAGGACACACATCTCCAGGATTTTCATATGAGAAAAGGTTTGTAGCAACAAAATTCCTTACAGACATCTGTAACTACAGACCTGCTGGTCTATTAAATACAGCCTGTTTGCACACATTTCTCTATAGGATTTTCCAAGCGTTATCTTCATTTCAATTTAACATTTTTCTTAGTATGCTTTATCAGGTCCACCACTTCCACAGATGCACTGAGTCTGGACTCATGTTTTTCTACCATTCTTTCATCACTTTCAGACATCTGCACATTTTTACCATTTTCTTGGCTAAGCCTTAACATGACCAGTGGTAGCCTGAGAGAACAGTGTCTCCTAAAATACATGCTGAATGACTCTGAATGAGAACATGTACCAAGTTTTTTATTCCTAAAGGAATCTGCTGCAAACCTGAGGGTATCACAATAATAATAAATCAACCACAACAACATAAAAAACCAAAGAAATCCCCCTCCCCACAAAAAAACACCCCACACCAAAGCAAACAAACAAAACCTTCCCCATATCAGTATCAGTCTTCTCTTGTTGGTGTTTATCTAATTCTTATATATATATATTTTTTTTTAAAGAATCTATTTTTTTCTAGGGCCACAAAGAACGCCTCTTGTCTGACAGTTCTGCTATTGATTATTTTCAGAGCTATCCATGTTTTGTGGTTGGGTTATTTTGTTTGCTTGGGGTTTTTTTTTCTTGTTGGTTTGTTCAGGGATCTTTTTCTCTGCATTAAGATTAAAAGAACTGTTTTAGGGCCATGAATCATACTTCAACTTTAGTTTTTACAGATTCTGTGCTACACACAATTTAGAAGTTTTTTGTTTACTGGGATGTCCTCAAACAATTCCTCAGCCATTTTAGTTTTCTTAGTCTCCAGTGAGGCCACACATACTGATACATTCTTAAGTGTCTTATATTTTTAGCCCTGATACTGTTACAAAACATAACACTTAATAAAACCCTGCAGGACCTGCAAGTCCAAAAGTTGTTCCAGGCTGACACAGGCTACTGGGTACTATTTTTTTCTTTTCACTGCAAACTTCTAAACAGGCTCAGGCAGCTAATGGGAAGATGTAACCTTTTACCCTTTTGAAGAAACATTTAGTGTTTTGGGCTCTCTGTGAGTAGTACCCAATTTATAATGATTACACACCCCAGAGAATACAAGATATTGATGTTTGCTTCACTTAGCCTGTAACTCAAGTCAGATAAGTATTTCTCTATAAAATCCACACCATCAAATAGGGTTCACAGAGTTATAGGTTCTGAAACTAAAAAGATTAATTAAATCCATGGTTAACCCACTTAAAATACAAACAAATCTCAAAATTCTTCCTTCCTATCTCCAGGTCCACATTCACATCTCTGAATACTTATTTAAATCTTACAGTCAGGTAAGGTTTGAAAGTATAAACCAATACACAGGTGAACCAACCTTGTTAACCCAGTCACTGCCATCTAAACTACAGCTATCAAACACTTTTCATCAGCTTGCTCTGAATAAGATAAAATGAATAAGTTAGTGCCCTCCCTTAAAGAAACTATTACAGCTGTTGGCCTCTCAGACTGTAGTACTGGTGTTTGGAAGCAGCTCTCATCAATACCCAACATTACTGATGGGCTAAAACACCTGCTCAGCTCCCTCAGAGGAGACAATCTGGATGGCATAAGCATATTGTAGATATCCATGCTAGACCTCTAGAAACTGCATAAACTTGATGAGTAGGAGTAACAACTAACTTCATCCTGTGGAATAACATCCATATGAATATTTGGGAGGAAGGGGTGGTACTTAAAATACAGCTTTTGTCCTTCTCAAAAACATTATATAACCTCAAAAAAATTTGCATAGAATCTCATGTGACCTCAAGCTTGTACACACAAATGGAAACAGAAAATATTTCAGCTTTACTCTTAAAAATATGTGATTTCTAAGAAGCCACAGTAATCATGTAATTTCTGAAAATCAAGATCTCTAATGCAAAAGCAGGTCTGTCTAAAGACAGAATTTTCTCTCTAGCAACAAGGCTAAATAAAACAGACAGACAATTGCGAACATGAAGGGTAAGGAAGAATAGGTCTCTCATTTCCAAATCAGCAGCAGTGCTTGCATTCTACTTTAGTTAAACAACAGGAGCAGCAGTCATAATCTCTCTCTGTG
>VZTB01008387.1:22845-57123 GCA_013397245.1 Thryothorus ludovicianus
CATACCTGTTGCATGAAGCTTAGAGAAAGACTGAAGAATATTCTTGAGACTGGTCTGGTTTCCTACATCTTAGGAGTTCAGGTAGACTTGATCCTGTTCATGTTGAGATGTGAAACAATCTCACACTGGAGCCATCCCTTTGCACACATAAATGATCTACTATCAGTCACTGATAGGAAAATGAGAAATGGATAAGCACATGTCGCAATTTCAGGCATCGCTGCTTAGGAAACGGTAGCTGTTGTGTATTTTTTCTTCTCCACAATACATACCAATTTGTGGGGTATGGCTGGAGAGCAAGCCTTCAAAGCCAATTATGGCCCAGGATGTGCAGTGCTGAACAACAAAAGGGTACTGCTGCTGAAAGAGTTCTGTCAGTCTTTCAAGGTATCTTTGAGATGCCAGGAACTTTTCTAAATACACCTGGGACAGTGACAGGAGAAGTAGCCTTCAATATGCTCCTGTGAAAATGTGCACACAAACACACACATATATTTATACACACACCTATATGGATGTACCATCCATGCTCTCTCTATATAATGCACACACAACTCTCCTGTTCTGCTGAGTCAGACATTCCTGCAGATCTTCAAAAAAGCCTAAAAACCCTGCCAGTCAGATTTCCTCATCCACAATGAAACTAGAGTATCAGTCAAAGTTAGTTTCAAATACAAATGAACATATTGCAACCACACTTAATTTGTCATTAAATAAACAGAATGCATGTTTTTATCCAGATATCTATGGCATACAGGCATGCACAGACCATTTACACAGCACTAAGAAAGAGAAACCATATTAATTATATTATCTTATTATATTCTTCCTGGCAATGGTAAAAGACAACCTGTTCATTCTGCCTCCTCTGTTTCTGGATCTCTGTGTTAATAGCTATAAGGCATTTCTGAGACATGTCTGGACCCTAGAGGGAAAGGACATTTACAGGAACATGGGAATTCACCTTGTTGAGAGTATCTCAGTAACCATGGTGTGTTCACCAAAATATCATTTTCATGAGGAGTCACTCTTCTACAAGGTATGTGCTTGCCAGCTGGATGCTATTTCAGTGTGTTAATGGTATTGTCACTATTCTGTGCTGCCTAGGTAAAATGGAAAAACGCTGATTTTATCCTTTGGGTTGTTATTTCGAAGTACAAGTTCTCTGTGGAGAACAATAAAATTTGGTTTTCAGTGCCTGAGCTTAAATGGTGAAAGACAAGTTAGATATGCATCGCGGATATACGAGTAAGTTAGATAGCATATGCCACAAAAAGGACTGGATGAGTAAAGTGATTAGAGCTAGCCCTAAATCTGTAAGTGTGCTCCAGATGCTCTTATCAAATATTCCAGACACACAAACAAAAAAAATAAAAGTTCCAGTTTGTTTCCCTTTATTTAGTTTAAGAGACAGTCACAGAGTTTAAAAGTAACATTTCCAACAAGAAACAAAAATAAATTCAGCGACAATCCCTATCACACAGTAAAGACCTTTCCTGCACATTCCAGATTAAAATAGCCTTGGGATCTAAGTGTGTCATTCTATGCCAATGAGAGTTAACCTCTTTAGACATCAAATTAAAAGAACCATGGGGCAATTACTATTCTAAGATGATAAAGAAAAAGAAAGGGAGAAAAGAATCTCAAACCAACAAAAATACTTTGGAAGGAAAAAGAAACACTGTAGTCACAATAGACAACCAAAATTAGTTTTCTATCTGCCATACATTGTCTCAAAATGAAAAAAAAACAAACCTGCTGAGTTCATCAAAGTAGAAAGTGCTTTACTGCTACAGCTGCCAGATCACTGTGAATCTAATCACTGGGAATCAAAAGACGAATACAATGAATTAGCTGGGAAAGGGATAACTAGTTTTCATTTCTTTTACTCCTTACAGCATCTTAATCTGAATAAAGTATCATAGAACCCTGGGTGAGCCTAAGATTAGAAAGAAATGTGTATAAGACATAGCTTAGACAGTCAGGCTCAGCTGTTAACAGCCAAGATAATTGCACACCAAGGAGAAAGATGATGAAGATTAAATATGTAGTAATAGTAGTGCAGAGTCAAGAGGATAAGAGGATTTGTTGAAACTTTAAAAGTGGTTTTTAATGCATGTTGGATTTTTCATAGGTCTTTGGATGGAATGTAATATTTGTCATTTTTTGTTCTCACTAGAATTATGGAGATCCTTGTTTACAAGACGTTCTGCTGGTGTCATCCTTTTCAAAGGTTGGGGACAAAGTCCTCTTTCAGCAGGAGATAGAAAAGTATTAATTGCAAGTTAAAAAACCTCTCAAATATTGTCGTTAATACAATTGCACGAAGTTGCACAGTCCCATCTAGTGGTCAAAAATTACTGCATAGAAGAAACAAATACACCACCTAAACCATAGTCCCAACAGATCTGTAAATGTTTTTATCTGTTTAAGTATTGTGCCAGCATTCTCATGCATTCCAGCCCAATTGGATTTTATTGTACAATATCCTAAGGCAGAGCTATATACAGTGAATGCTCCCTGTCCACAGCTAATTCCAGTGAAAACAGATACAATTGCATCTCAAAACTGGACTCATCTAAAGAAATTGAGCTATAATTGATTTTATTTTGCAGCTTACTCTGCTTCCTAATAATATTTTCTTATAGTAAATATCACTCTCTGATGATATTCTGCAGAGTGGCAGCTGATGGTAGCGTAATAAGCAGCACTTTACAGACATTGTGGATTATATTACTATTGACACAGTCTTAAACCCAAGCAGAATTCAATTTTTACTGCAATCACAACATCTCTCTCACAGTCTCCAAATCAGTATTTCAAGGAAGGCTGAGTCCTGCTGCTAGAGATGTGCTGCCTTTATGGCCACCATGTGGCATATTTATGACTATTTAAAAACCTCTGTCATTTGTTGAAAATTGACTGAAAATTATTTTCATGAAGTTCAAAAACACCCTTCTTTTTAAGCTAGTAAATAAAATAATCCCTAAAAGCATTCATATTTACAGTGTTGACAGGCTGCTGTTTTGGAGACAAAATCCCTGATTGTTGTGATACAGCTGGATTTCAATCAAGGGTTAATGTGCAAGTTCTGCAACTTTAATAGAAGACTAGAGAATGTTAGCAGCCAAAACATTATGAGGCACTGTTACCTCCCTCTTTAGGAAAAGAAGAGGAAAAAGTTGGGTAATTGTGTAAGTGGTGAAACCCCCAACACGTGTGGGATGACAGTAATGTCCTTTTCTCAGAGAGCTGATACAAGCACTGCAGTTGATGTCATCACTTCTGTGAAGGAGAAGGGCCACATGTCCACCACAGAGGCAACAATGCCCAAGGAGACTAGAAGGGCAAAAGACTAGAAGGTGCTCTTACATATGAAAGTGGACTACACACCAAAAGTGTCCTGCTATAATTTTGCGAGGAAAAAGGTTACATTGACTTACCACTTGAGTGACACTGCCCACTGCACAGACAGCAGGCCCTGCACATTTTCTCAATCTAAATCCTATTCATCCACTCTGGAAAACGAGATTGTGTTTACTTTTGTAGTTCTGCAAATCCATGTTACTGCCTGAAAAATATTCTTGTCCTTCATTCTGTGTTGTGCGCACACAGTCCAAGTAAAACATTCTGCATTCTTTTTAAAAGCTCATAAGAAATTTCATTTCAAGTACACCTGATTGCTTTACAAAATTACACACGTCTTCAAACCTAAATCACTGTATTATTACATTGGCCAGATGAGTTGCAGCCAGTCAGGAAGAGGTCAGTTCCCACACCTGAGCTGGGAGGCTGCAATATATGGGAAGCACAAATGTGTTTCAAAGCTCCTCAATTTATCTAATTTTCTCTGACATTTCAGGGCAAGCTTGACTGAAATTTTACTCAGTTTTATTCAAAATAAAAATGTAGGCAACCTACTTGGGGAAAAAAATATATTTTGGTGCACCAAGAAATCCAGATATGTGTGAAAACCTACATGTGTCTGTTGCAGACAAACAATTGGAGAAATTCATATTGCAGGATAATAACAGCTGGCGCATGTGGTAAGAAAAAGTCCTGATCTCCTCCTGTATAGTATTGCATAAAGATATTCTCCCTACGTTTATGAGAACAGGGTTGATTGCAAGTGAGTCTTAAAGGAATAATTAGATGCAGGTGCCAAAGATGTCTCAAGGTTAGAAATGGACTTGCTTCAGTGCAAGTTGAAGTTAGTAGGCGATAGCTCATGATCGGGCACCTATTAGACTTACAACACAGCATCTTGTTCACTTGCACTGCTCGCATAGTTAAACCTTTTCTGGCAAATCTGCCCCACAGAGTGAAACCCAATGCTGTATAAAATGTGAGGTAAAACAAAAATGTCCATCCCATTGCAAGGCTTAGATCATATTTACATCTATTATAATTGAAACTTCTAATATAACTACAGTTAAACGAGTGCTACAATTGAAGGAATAAAATGTTACCTGCTTGTCGATGTTCTTTGAAATTTTATACAAAGAAAATGGCAAATTCTCCCAGCTGGCATGTAATCAGCAGAAAATGTCTGCTCAAGTCATTACAGTGAAGAGTAGAAAATTAAAAAATAGGCACAAAAGAACCCATATTACACACATTTCAGTGCTATTTGTTACCTGGGTAAGTAAAAATGGAATAAAGATCAGTTCACAAGCAAGTTCTTCACTTATCACAACAGCCTAAACTACAAGATCTTATCAGCCAGTTTGTAGTCCTGATTTTGGCATAGGAAAAAAAATAGAATGGCAAAGAGAATTGGAAGTATCTCTGATTATGAAATGCTGGATAAGATGGGAGCTGAGAGGGAAGGATGCAGAGTGACTTAATAATTTAACTTTTCCTTAGCCCTTCATCCTCTGAGTATCTTCTGTTATAGCTATTTATATCTTGAATGGGGTTTTGAGAATAAAGGAAAGACTTCTTTGAGGAGATGGGCAGTGTTGCAGAAAGTGGACAGAAGGCAAAATAGCAGTTTTTCTTCTTAGGTCACTAGCTTGGAGGCCACACAAGCTATTTAAAAGACTGACATCAGCAGCAGAGCTCTTTGGCATCAAGAACTCAGGAAGGTTATCTTTATCTAATTGCTCCCTAAGCATTACCAGAAATGAGAGAGCTTCTCATTACATCCACCATAGTTCTGTGGTGAAACACCCCAGCTAAGACCTTTATTTGTCATTGTATTATTGTTTCCTTCAGTCTGTCTTTAACATCCATCCTCTTCTGACCTGCTCTTTCTCTCACTTTGCTTTTTACAGATGCAGAAGATTTGGGCTAGGAGGGATTTCTGCAACCAATATGTATTTCAGAATATATTAGATGGAAGTGGGTCACCATAGAATTATGGTCTTACGTTATTTTGTTTTTTCCTCCAGAACTCCTGTGAGATTTTATACTTACCTGAAGGTTTTTGTTCTTTACACACTTATTTTATGTTATCTCTTAATAATATTGTTCATTTTACAAGTAGAAAATATGATCATTTCCTGTCTATTACAAAAACTCAAGTACCTCCAAAGCGTTCAGATATTTAAAGGGAAACACAAGTACTTGCATATTGTATTTTTTTTTTATGAGAACTTATGGGGCTGTATTTAGTCATTAGTGCCTTACTGGCACTGTAGTGTCCATTTTCAATTGTCTTGCATATAGTTTCCCAAGGCAGTAATAAAAAATTTTCATAAATATCTCTTTATAGGGGTATTTTTCATTGTAGATACTACTGTAGTTTACAAAAACTTGGATGCATAAATAAACTTAGGTGAACAGGTAGTCTTGTTGACCCTTAGAAAGTTTGGGTAAATGCAATTTAAACAATTTTAAGTAACAACTTGTTATAGTTAATTTCTATCATATTTACTTTTGGCAGTGACAAGGCCTATATGAATGATAACTGTCTGCTGAAGCTGCTAGTTTTTTATCTATTTTTATTCCATCTCATTTCTTCCCTTAAATATGATTTGCCTTTTTAATTCTTCTTACCTTTCTGTTTCGTCAGTGATGACCTCAGTAAGTCTTTGGAAGCACAAACTTATTCCAGCTGCCTTTAAAGGCATAAAGTGTATTTCTGTCACATAAATAAACAACTATATGGTGGAACTTATCATTGCAGAAATCCTTGGCTTCCAGAGGGTCAGTAGCAACATTAATAATAATAATGCTGATGAAGACAATTTTACAAAAAGTGTATAAATCTTATGAAACAAAAGCATTTGGAAGGAATATTAAAACTCATGCCTAAAGGCATAAACAAACCTCTAACTAATGGGTTGAAGGAATAAATTTTTTCCTCCGGGCAGACTTTATAATTGCTCAGCACATGTCTTCTTCCAGCTTTCTTTAAAACACATTATGGCACTGAGAGTCACTGCTAAAAACAGAATAGTAGAGTAGATGGAGGGCTGGATTGTTTTTGCAATGACATTTCTTGTAGCCCACATCACTTTAATGCTGTTTTCATTTAGTTACTCGGTCCCAGAATTTGCTAAACAGATTCCAAGATGACTCTTTTCTCACCTATATTTTTTTTCATTTTATATTTGCTGTATAGCTTATGCAAAGTCAACTTAGCAGACTCTCTGCAGTACTTACAGCCTCAGCTACGTCTTTCACCTCATAGCCTCCTTCACACATTCTGTTTTCAGGCTACTAGAGTTCTGTTTTGTTTTTTCTGTCAGTCTTCTGTCCTTTCTGGCTTGGTTTCTATTTTTCTTGTGGCTTTTCAAGTCTTCCTGAAAGCTTTTTTGTTTCTGAAGAATGCTTGGTGTGCTATTCTGCTTTACTAAGAAAAAAACACAAAAAATACAAATTACTAAAATTGGTAGAGGACCTTGGTTTTCCTTCTAGGATTTGATTTTTTCATACCTCTTTTTTTACATTAACGGATTGTTTTAATCCATACCAAATCTGTAAAAAATTAATTTTTAGCTGATACAGATTAAGTCAATTAACACTGTAGTCACCAATTAAACTATAAGGAAATAGCTTCTCAAGAGTTCTGTTCTAGGATTCATAAGGTGAAAAAATAGGGGAGTGCAGCTGGAGTAAATTAAGTATACTTACAGGCTGAACTGAATGGTCTGGTTCTGATAAAAGAAAAGTCTTTTATTCTTATGAATTTATACTATAGTATAAAAAATTGAATTTGTCTCTAGAAAATACAGCAGTGACCAATGTAAATTGATCCACATAAGTAAATTAACTTTTTTTTCTTTATGGATATCAACTTTACATGCATTTTTTCATCCAGGTGTAAATCAACTATTTACTTTTTGTATTGTAAATTATGCAGTTTAAGTATGACATGTAGTACTGATGCAAATTAACTGACAGACTCTAAATCATGTATGAATTCTACAAGTGTGATTTGCTGTGCTTCATAATCAGTTACAGCTTTTAGCTTTCAGAAGTAAAAATTGGTTCCAGCATTTTCTCTAAGTTACCATTTCAAGTAAGACTTTCATGTGGCGGTCCAGTTAGTAAGTGCCAAAAGATGATGCAGTGTGATAAACTTACTCTTTGTTTCCACTTCTGTTTAATCTGCCAGTGATTCTGCATATCAGCCAGAACTCCACAGTCTTCTTAGTGGTTAATATGATGTTCTAAACTGGACATTTTTCTGCAATTAATCTTGCTACAAGGTTTCCTTTAAACATTACACACAGAATTTAGAACTGAAGTAGCCCCCCATATTTTATTCTGCCTATGATTTGGTGCAACTTAATGTGCACAGAACTGAACAACAGTGGTGATGCTGGCAGTCTTTCTGTGATTCTATTTAGTTGAATGGGTGATGTGATTATTAAACCCCCCCATATGTACAAGAATTATGAAGGAGCCAGCCTGAGGATATCAGAAATTAAGTAATTTAAATTGAGTGACGATGTGGGACTTGATTTTGAAAATGAATTCTCTATTCATGTCTAGCATTCATGGGTGTATCCCTTTTATCCAAAGTAATAGGAAATTATGATTAAATCTTAAAGGACTCAGATCAGAGACTCAAGGAAAATTATTGTTCTTCTTGTTCAGAAACTTAGCCAGATATTCTTTGCACTTAACTAAAATATGATTGTATGAAAAATTGCTTTTTTGGTGCAGTAGTTTAAAAAAAATCACCTCGGATCAGGATTAACAATTTTTGACTCTTTCCCCGATATTTTAGTTTCTAATTCACTTGTAGGCAAATCAATGGAACAGAGGACCGAGATTCACAACATGACTGGAAGGAGAATGGATGTCACAGGACCTCAAGAGTTAGTCATATAGAGGGGAAGTATCTGAGTTCAGGCTTTCACAAATGCAGGGTACTCAGAGGAAGATGATGTTCTCAGCCTCTTTTTATGACATTATATCAATAATTAAAATGGCCCTAGATTCCTCATCTCTTAATGAATGTCTTAATCATGACGTGTCTTAAGCAGGCATGAGCCTCTCACATTTCTGTACTGTGCATTCTTTCCCCTTTGTCAAGCTGACTCAGACCCAGACAAACCCCACTGAATATTGCCAGTGCAGAGCTGGGTCCCACCGAGCCAGCAGCGCCGAGCTCGTGGCCCTGGGAAGCAGCTGCAGGGCAAGCTCAGCACTGCACTGGGCTTCTTCATGGGCCCTCTACTTGGCTCAAAGCAGAAGCAGAACAGGAGACTGTAGATAGAACTTATCTGGTTCCTGTTCTAGATGCAAACCTTTATTGAAAATGGAACAGGATTGTGCTCAAAATCTGTCCCAAAATTTTTCATTTGTTCTTCTACACTCACAAACTCTTTATGAGTCAAGACCTTTGAACATTCATATGACAACTATTTGAAACCTTTCTCCTTTGTAGGCAATAGTGCTTATTCCAGTCCTCTCAGATACTTTCCATTTAAATTTTTCAGCTCATACAGTGGCAAAAAGGAGTGTCTTTGTTCTGTCAAATTCTGATTCATCTTAGTCTCTCCCTTGTCAACTGTAAGAGTTCCTGTGGAATTTGAAGAGAAAACTCAAGTTTTTATATTAAAATTCCCAGAGGCAGAAGGAACTAAACATTCTCTAAGAATTCTTTTATTCTTCTATTTAGTTATACATAACCAAAAAATAATTGTTCCTCAAATTAAATGTAATTCTTCTAATGACTCCTTTTAGTGAATATATCAACATTTCTGCTGTAACTCTGCCTTTTAAGTCAATAATCTCAATGCTTGAACAATTTACTATATGTTGCTTTCCTATAGTTCACAGCTAGGGAAATTAATTCTGTTCAGACTCAAAGCAAATGTTTGAGTAAGTGGAATTAGTTTACTGATACATGAACAAATCTAGGACAGGATTTAATTACATTTACAGAAATTTAATCTAATGAATCAGGTTGACTTTTTCTAGTATTTAATGGACCTTACCAGGATCAGTAAAAGTAAATCACCCAAAATACTAAAGCAATTTCTTCTACACTCCTCTTTGCAGGAGCAACCTGTTCAACTAATAAATAGATATATACAGTTTGCACAATAATATGAAGGAAATATTTCTTCTTTTTTACCCCCTTCTTCTGTGTTCTAGATTATAATCAAGACTGTCTTCCATGTAACAACATTAATGTGTTTGCACAAAATAGCTGCATAATGGGCACATTAAGGATAGATTAGCCACATCGATTTGCTAATTTGGTATTCTGTCTTCAACAGTGGTCGGTACTGAGTGTAGCAAAAGAAGCAAAAGATTTACTAATACTGGATGAGCACATGACAACTTCTTAAGAGAATGTTTCTTTAAAAGTATTTGCCTTACTCTCTTAAACCACAAGGAATTATTTCCAGTCTATGTAGAAAGTATAACTGTGCTTAATTTTACCACACAAACACATCTTCTCCCACACTGACACTAATATTTCATGGTGATAAATTCATTATTGAAATATTTTAGCGAGAAATCAGATTATTTCTGGAGCTACACAAATATGAAAGGCTTCTTTTGTTCCTGTGCAACTGCCCAAAAATGTAGCCAAATTTGTATTGCCCACAGCATTCATTAATAATAAACCATGGCTATCCTATGCTCTTTTACTGGTCCCATGTCAATGTCTCTTTTTTTGAGGTCTTTTGAAGTTTTTAGTTATTTTTCTTCTGCCTTAGATGCGTGACTCTTTGTATTAATTTCTCAGACTCTAGTCTTTCAACTATAGGGTTTTGACTCAAGCAACTTTATGAACCCCAAAGTTACGTAGTTTATAACATTAAAATTTTTTTATCTCCGCTCTAATTTTGTATCCTCATTTAAATAGGAAAAAGGCCTCAGTCCTGTATAAGTTCTCTTCAGATTTTTCATATAAGTTGACATATAGCATTTTAATAATAATAAACTTTCATTATGATAAATGCAGTACAAAAATACTTTTAACAGAGAGGTTTCAGATTTTTTTTTCAAACAGGTTTTAAACTATAGCCTAGAAGGCAATAATGTCTAGACGTTAATTCTTTCAGTTGGGATATGTTACAAGTCATTCATTTTTACAATTAATTTCAAAATCACACATCGCTAAAGCAAACAAGCATGGCTAGACTTGAATCTTATTTACACATCATTAATAGAAAAATTACCAAGGCTGTATAAAACTTCTATTCAATTCTTCATTTTGAGGAGAAAGGTGAATATTATACTCAGCAATCTGGCTTTCACTCAAATGCACATTGCCTATGTTGTCACATGAATAACATAATCACTTTATCAAATTTGATCTTGCTGGAATTCTATTGTATTTTAGAAGTAAAATAAATTCTAATGCCATTTCTGTTTCCTAGATTATTTAATCTAGAAAAAAGGATTGATTGTAAGAAGAAATTATTCCCAATGTAGTGAACTAGTGCAAATCATTTATGACCTAATAATTGCTTAGACGCTTTTCCATTTTGTAGCTTTTTTCTCCTGGATTCTCATCTAGATTAGGTGACATTTGTTCTCTCTAAGGCAACTTGAACCCAGAGTCCTGATTCAACTGAACAGTATGTGAATGTGAATTTAGTTGATGTAGCTCAAATTTATGCACAGAGGCTACCTAGAATTAAAAACAGCAAAAAGAATTGTTGCTTACCTGAGAAACATTTTTGCAACCACTTCTACACATATGTGGAGCTATTCTAAAGTTAGTCTGATTTCTTCTTTCTTTGGGGTTATTTGTAGGCACTTTTGCGTTCTCAGGGAAGCTTTGTTCTGAAAGTAGTTATTGAAAGAGCAAAAAGTAGATATTTTGAAAGATTTGTGGCATAATCAAACAGGAAACTGATAGAGAAAATGGATAAAATAATCTGAAAGTCACCTGGGTAAATAAAAGGGAATAAAAAGAAAAACAAATTGTACGATATTTAGTACAGTTGTACACATACCAATATCCATACAATTATCTAGGTATAGACACAGTCACACATAAAGAAATATAGTCACAGTGGCAGAAATATATACAGATGTTTCCAGAGAATGACAGAAGAGTTATGCAGCTTTATGGCCTCTTCAGCTTTACCACTTTCAGATTCTTTATCGCTTCCTCGATTGCAATAATGTTACTATCTTTTAGCTTATACCACATAGGCATAACAGAATTCTTAGTGCTTTAAAAAAAAGTTTGTCCAGAATTACATTTTATTTACACTGGCAAAATTAATGGAGATGAGGTTTTGTAGAGCTTTACTTTCAGTGCAGTTTCCTGAGAAAAAGCTTCTTGGTTGAAAATCATAATTGGTTTTACTTATAAGTAAACTCACAGAGATGATCACTATAATAGTAACAACACATTCTTTAGTCGTTTTTTTAAAGTACAAAAATCGAAGGAATATTGGCACAAGACCAAGCTTAGTCCCTGAAGGTCTGAGTATCTGCAAAAGTCTACAAGAAAAGAAATGGAAGGTCTACAACAAACACCCTATTATGAGTTATGCAAATTCTATAGCTGCTTGACTAATAATTATCATGCTCCACCAAATCCAAAGCAGTTGTGTAGAATCCACTGAAAGCACATGTTAATTGATTAAAAACAGCCTTAATCAGAAATATTCATCATTTGTGGCTGTATGTGCACTTCTACACTGCTAAGCACACTAAGTATGGATTAACATCAATTCCAAAACCAGGTGATATGTTTATCCATGAAGCAGAACCAAATGTGAAAAACTGTGCTGATGAAATGGTGGGAGACATAAAGGTTTGTAGAGAAGAGACAGGACCTGCCAAGGAGTCCACACTGGCCTGGGTAAAAAGCTTGGAGGAAAGAGCAGCTGGAGCTTCTCTCTGCCAAACCAGCATGATCCATCCTACAACTGAGCAAGTGTGGAGGAGGTAGAACATTCACCAAGCAAAAAAGCTGTAGAAAATCCTCTTACATGTGAGCATAGAGAATGGCAAGTGGGCAAACACAGTCTTTTCTTTAGAAAACAGAGAGAGAAAAGTAATTTTTAGTCTTTACAGGAAGATCAGTAGAAACTCTTAAAACTAGCTTCAGCCTAAATGCTGTGCAGACAAATTCATCAAGATATATTAATTTACAAGAATTAAAATAATGACCAGGATCTCTGCCCTTTTACCTGCAAAGTTCAGGGACTCATCTTGAATTCTTTTGTATCAAACTGTTCAAAAAACTGTATGATAAAGCAAACAACTTTAATGAAATTACTGTTCATTAATCTCTTTTAACATTAGAAAATAAAGCACTTTAGAGAATTGATACTGAAATTAAAGTTAATTCAAACTAGAAGACGCACCTCCATGAAAAAGATTTTATCTCTTATGTCAGCAGACACCTCTTATTCTAATTATCAGAATCTTTAGCTTGCTTTTTCTCTGTGTAAATATGAAAAGCAGTAAATATAAAACAAGGAGTTGTTAAACATTTTCTTTATATCACCATAGCAATCTTCCATGATAACAGCATATTTCCCTGGAAAATAGAATTAAAGGGATCATGTTACTGATTATAAATAGCAGTCATTCAATTAAATAGTCTTATTCAATCAAAGAGATTACTTTTATAAGAACCTAATTCTGGTAAATGTATACTTTTATGTTTTATATGCTTTATACCAGAAACATCATCTTAAATTCAGACTCTCTTAAAACAAAACAAGACTTTGTGGTCATGAAATGGAAAAAAATGCAGCATGAAAGGTAATGAAAATTACAAAAAGCTAATGCATTGAATCCTGTCCATTTCATACCAATCAGCTGGAACAACTTCAGAGGAAAACTTGTTCCCTCTTTCTGAAATGTGACAAACTCATTAATTAACTCCTTAGTTTACAGGAAAAACAGTAAGAACAGTGTGGTGGTACATCATTTAATTAATTCACAATTCCAATAAATACATAGAAATATAACTGAAATACAGAACTAAGATTGGAAAGCCATTTTTCAAAATCCTAAACTGCACTGCTAAGTTACAAATCTATTCATAGCTGGGTGTAGACTTCAAACCAATATATCTAACCCCTGGGGATTATTTATGTCCGACATCAGTGTGATTTAGACACCCAAATCCTACAACAATTCTGAACATACCAGCCTGAATTACAAGCTTTTGGAGAAAGATAAGCCCTGAAGAAATATAATGCAACCACATTAAGAACATTTAGAATTTTTCTGTATATATGACATGCTATATATTTGAGCTGAAAGAGAATCAGAACAACCACATATTATTATGTAAATAATGTTATTTACATGTTTTTATGTAAATAATACCCAGGTATGGTACAAGGTGCTTAAGATACTATTTTACAAATAAACCAATGAAAAATCTTTCATTGTCATCCCACCTAACCCCTTGTTTTCTGAGGCAATGTGTATCTTACAGCCCAGTGTCTTTCAAAAATGCTCTCTTATCAAATTAGTTAGAGGACATAGTCAAAACAGACTTAAAAGAAAGCCTGTTTCAAAATCTAATTCTTCCTATGGCTACCAGACCCCTATCCTTCTAATATTTGCTGTATTTGTTACCATTGTCCTTGGTCTTTTGATTCATGTGCATTGCTCTTTGACTGGGACAATTTCTCTGTGGCATTTGACCAGCATTGTTTTTTCTTTTGATAAATTTCTAGCTAGCAATTATATGATCTATGAGTTAGATGGAAAAAGACAGAGTTTTTCAGCACACTGGTAAAATGAACTCCCTACTTTTCTGATTACTCCAGCAGTTGCTGTCTAAACTTCATCTAGAACTGAACAAAGAATTCAGGTCAAGGGTATAACAGTGACTTTTTATTTCAGAACTTGAATGGAGCACTTTCTACTTCCACAAATTCCTGAAATTTACTGGATTAAAAAAGGCAAAGCTAAGTGTGGCAGCAGCATTTGTGATGGAAACATGGGCACAAAGCAGAAAAGAGTTAAGATACGAGATTGGTAGTGCACCTTTGTCAAAAAGACTTTCATTTCTATTGGAGTCTCACAGATGGAAGGACAGTAACTCACAAGTCACTATAGTGGCCTGGCAGCCTGTCCCAAAGAGCTCCTGTTTTCTCACCACCTTTGTTGAGTTCTGCTGCTTGTGTAAATGTTCAATGGTAGCAGCCACAGACCTGTTTTGGTGTCTCCAGTTTTCGCTAAAACAAAAAACAAGCTTTGAATCTCATTAGTTCAAAAGACTGATATTCCAAACTAGATCAAAGTCCAAAATATTTTATGCTCAGACATTGAAGCATTTGTATGACGTACAAAATAACACATTCAATACCTGTCCCATACACAAGGAAAATACCAGAATCTATGCACATGACAGAGCCACAGACCTTAAACCACCTGGCTGAAATAAAGTAAATTATCATACTGTCTGACATTATAAGTTGGGGTCAGAAAATAATTGTGCCATAATTTTTGCCAAAGTTCATGCCTCACGGGGACAGGTGGAGTCTTACTGGTTTTGAAGTAGACTCCTAATGCCATGGAAAAAGAAAAAATACTGAGATACTAAATTTTTTTTTTCCTGTATCTACTGTATCCTTCATGAGTGCATTAATTAGCTCTCAATAAGGAACTGGACAATTTTCTACATATACAATTAAATCAAGATTGACTCTTTGTAGCTGATCATTCTATGTAGTTCAAAGTGACTTTATGCAACTAAACATTCCAAGTAAAAGAAGAAAACTTGTCTTTCCCACTTAGTTATGGTGCATGGTGCATCAAAATTACGAGAATAACTAATGTCCTACTAAAAGGACTTTCTCTCAAACCACAGGAAAAAAAAATAAAGAAACCAAAATAAGCTATCATTTCCCCTTCACATCTCCAAAACACATAACAGAATAAACAAATTGCTGCCTGACTCAGTCTCTATTACTTATATTACTTATTATATAGTATTCTCTTTAAAAATTAAATTATTTTCTTCTTGGAGATGTTTCAACATAATGTGAAGGACTGTTTTTATTATTCTCCCCTTGAACACAAGATCTTTCCTTTAGCTGTATTCTCAAGTGCTCATTCATGTGCCCCCCTGTAAAACTCAAACACATTGGCTCAGGATGGAAATGGATCTTCTCAGTGCCATTCTGTACCCACCCATGTACAGTGGGTTGGAAATGCTTGCCTCTCAGGCTCGTCTCCAATAAACCAATGAAAAGAGAAAGAATTGTTCTTCCTTTGTGGGATACCTTCATGTATTAAAGGCAGAGTAGTAATTAAAAACTATATACTCCCAAAATTTGGAATTCTGTTCCATTCAGAACTCTTATTTAGAGCAAAATAGGCATCTTTAAGACTATGGAGTAATATCAGAAAAATTTGGGGCATAAATTATTAAAAAAACACTTTTTTTTTTTTCCACTATTCAAGTATATAGTACCACTAGTTTTTTATTATCTTTCTTTCCTCAAATAGGACTTTCAGCATGTTGAGATATCTAAAAGGAAAGAACCTTCTCTGAGTTAAAATTCTTCTTACTCAACACATTCTTATTGTTATTTAATCTGGCAGAACAACATATAAAAATGCATCTCAGAAAAAGTAGGAAGCATCAAGGAAGTCACCAAGAAATCACTCTTTAAAGCTAAGTAACAATAATATTTTCTATCCATTTGGTGAGCCTATATCAGAAAAAAATATCTGTGTGAAATTGTAATATGCTGAGAAGAAATACCAATACAAAATGCAATTTTAATTGTAACGATCAGCAGGTAAAGATACAGAAATAACACCAAATACATGGCATAATTACTGGAGACGTTGAAAACAGAGACCATTTTATTGCACCATCTTTTCCAGATATGAGTTACAGCAATCAATAAGAGATACTGCTGACCTTGCGGTGTGTATAACATTCAATAAGTATCTAGGGCAATCC
Organism: Thryothorus ludovicianus; assembly: GCA_013397245.1. NCBI lineage: Eukaryota > Metazoa > Chordata > Aves > Passeriformes > Certhiidae > Thryothorus > Thryothorus ludovicianus. The sequence goes on from VZTB01008387.1 coordinate 39,167, forward strand.
ACTAGCATTTTATTAAAATGAGTCAACAACAACACTGTATTGTCTAGTAAATTGATCACATCTGATGTGACCAATACTACTGTTCCCAAAGTTACAAAAAAAACCCTAAAATAACTGGTAGAACAATTTCATGCTTGTAGTGGCGTTAAATTAGCATAGAAACGGTGCCAGTGTAATTGGATTGTTTAAGGTCTTTAAAACAAGTAATAGCATTATTAGCATACTCTCCCATGGTACAGTAAAACTAATGTAAAAGTAGTTTACTATTAATCACTTCTATAAACATATCAGGGTGGAATACACACGCACACAAAGAAGATGTAGGGGTTTTATATCTTTAACCACAAGAGATTTAAACTAGTAGATCCCCTTTTTTTCTTGTCTTAATTGAATACCATCTTTCCAGAACATTCATTGAAACAAAATCTCACAGGGAAAAAAAAAAGAAAAAAAGAAAAAGAAAAAAAAGAAAGAAAAATAAAACAACAGACCAAAATACCATCGCATAAACCAACACACAAATGTGAGAGGGTTCTTCAAGTCAAAAAGGAATATACATCCTGACACACATATGATTAAATAAGAATGTCTGAAAAATAAAAAGCAATATTTTTGCTGTGATTTGTAGGATTCTGCATTCTAGCTTTACAAGAACACATTCAGATAGGTTTACTTAATGTACCTGACTTCAGATAAAAATTTTGTGGTATTTCTGACAGTAGCAAGGAAACGTTAATGGGAAGAAATAAGTTGTGTATAGGCTGCATACACATTCTGACTGCAAAGTACACATTTGTAATAGTCATTGTAATAATGAATAATAATAATAATGGCCAATAGACCTGCTGCATTCAGTGTAGTCAAAGTGAGATTTTTTTCTGCTTTACCACTTTGAGATTAACTTTTACCTTTTTTCTTTATGTTGCTACTTTTCAGTAATTTGTAATTCTGAGAGCATTCCTTGCAAAAACAATAAGGATGTAACTTAGCCATCACTCAATTACAGAGGTGACTTAATTCAACGTAGAACTATTCATATGATAATTTAAGTAAAATGCTAACATTTGCAAATGTCTGAGAAGAAACACATCCATTCTCTTATTGCTGTAAATATTCACTACAACAATATAATACTGAATGCAACTTGGATTTCAAAAAGGGTTTGCAGAAGAGTAGCTATCTGCATTTTCACTTTCATTTCCATAACTTGGATTTAAAGAGAAACAAATACACTAGAGCAGTATTTGTGTTCTGTCATAGAACTGATAAAGCCCAAAATCTTTTGGTAAAACGGGGCCTATTTTTTTGAGTTAGAAACACATTTATGTTCTTTCAATGTAATATTATTTTTTACTTGTACTTGCAGACCCGTCTCATTATATATTATTCCGCAAATCTGTTACATACAACACACACAGAAAGCCAGACTACTCGAACAAATATGCTCTTAAAAACACCAGTAATACTATTCAGTGCTGTCCCTATTCTTTACAGATTTCTAGTCAAATTTAGCTTTTAAAATGTCACTATTCCCTTCATCATTCTTTTACAATCCATATTACATTTCCAGTCTATTGGTAAATCTGCACCTACCAATTTTTTCTCTGTCTTTTTGTGTTATCTTATGAAAAACTCTTAATATATGCTTCTGTAATTATATTTTTAAATAAGACTAGGAAAGACACTTTTTTGTATCTTTGTTTTGTTGTTGTTGTGATTTGCTTAGTTTGGTTTGGGGTTATTGTTTGGTGTGGAGATACCCAGGTTTTAGGAAAGTAGGGTGTTTTCAGTTAGTTGTGAGTAGATTTTTAGTTGAAGTTAACAACATTTCTTACACAGTTGGGTAATATTTTTTTAATTATATTGAATTTTCCTGTATTGTACAGGTATGAGTGGAAGTGTCATCTTTCTACCATAAATTTAAGAATTCTACGTTGCAATTTTACTGATTTCAGTTCGCTATTCTTGTTCACAAGATCAAGATGGATGATTTTCTATTCATTAGAATTTTTAATTATGTAGTTGGGCTGAGATCCATGACTTGTTGACATTTTTTACTGCTTCTATAGGGTCTGGCTCACTGAATTAAATATAAAGCAGATATCAAGAACAATCCAGATTACTTACTATCATCATGTTAGATAAGCCTTTCAGAAATTACTCTTTGTAGCAAATACAATGTTCAGATGATGCCAGAAAGCCTTTTATACTTAGAGTCCTATTTACTTTTATTGGCCTTATTTTTATGAGTGAAACGAAACATTAATAATGATTTCTCAGAACAAGATTTCCCATCAGTGGCATAAAGATTTACACCTCAAGGGCTTTGGTATAATTGTTCATGATTGCACAAGTTGACTGGATATATTGTGTTTGACAGAAATACGCTTTAAAAAAGTAATTTATTTACTAATAAAAATGTGATGGAATGGTTGAAGTGGCTCAGAAGTCTGAAATTGATCAACTACCTTTCTATAGTTGTACTTTCTCTTCTAGAGGTACAGCTCTGCTATTTGTTTCCAAATGGTAAATTGTACTGTTTCCAGAGAGGCAATACATTTAATTTTTTTTTAATACAATAATTCTTTTCTGCAGTCCCAAAGCCTAATTTAATCTCCTTACCTTCCACAGTTCATAATATTTCTCCATAAAAATATCACACTTATTCAATTAGGGAAAAAAAAATTAAAATGGCAAACTTTCTTGGGGGGAGGGCAACATTTTACAGGTAACTGAAGAAAATTTTATTCCCTCTCCTCTTAGAAAAATCAACCCACATATGCATTTATTTGTCTGTTGCTCTGACATATTATTTTGGTTGCAAAAATACCTAAGCTAACTCTTAAGACCTGCAAAGGGCTGAGAGCCACACCTTCAGCTCAACATTCTGACCTGGATGTCAGCTGAAAACATTGCAAAAGTTTGATAGTTAAATGTAGGAAACTGTCCTCATCAAAGACCATACTCAAAATTGCTGCTCACACACTCTGAGTAAAATACTGGAGCGTATGGAGGTGATGAACTTGCTTGACACTAGTTCTCCTTAGTGTAAGCAGAACTTTAGAAGAAACACTTTTTGTTTAGTCAACTTTAGTTGACCTGCAAGGCAGACACCACTCAGCAACACTCTCAGGAGCAATAATCTCAGGAGCTGAGATTGTTAAAGTTGTCCTTCCCCCTGGAGCTGGGATGGCAATGGGCAATGAAGAAACAGAGGCCTTTTGGCTGTCAGATCCTGACTAACAGGTAACAAGGCCACCTGTTTCTGATGCCAGCTCACCACATTTACAGGACACAATATCTACCCCTGCTGCAGGGAAATTAAAGCTCAAGTGGAGCCTCAATTGGTAATAACCTGAGGCCCAGGAAGATGGTTGTAGATTCAATATCTATGACATTTGCACAATGTATAGATATAAAGCAGCTGCTTCTTTAACTACCAAAACCAACCAAGTCCACTTGATCAGGTTATATTCACTATGAAAAGGGGTTTTTTGTCCTAGTAGAAATACTGGAACATGTAACAAGCAAAAAATGAAGGAAAGTTCCATCAATGCTCACATCCATCTTAATTTAACATCATATCCTATGTGTGATGTTGGCAGGACGACACACTGGACTTACTCATTTGCCAGACCAGGAAAAAAGGTGTGTATGAGCAATGAAACCAACATATGAGTTGAGCTTAGGCTGCTACTGAACACTCTGGAGCCAGGCCATAGTGCACCACTCAGCACAGCAACTGCCCAGCCAGAGAACAAGTGGGTACAAAGACTGCAAACAGATTCCTTGTCCCAGCAGGCAGAGTCACCTGCACACGTCCCTTTTTTCCTACAACAATGGGATCTCTTTCTCAGAGAAAAGTAAGCTTAAAAGATCAACTTTTTGCTGATACACTGGACATTGAAATTCAGTCAGTTTTTTGAGGAAGCATTTTTTTAAAACTTGTTTTGTACCTGAGTTGCTGTTGTTGCTCATGGAATAATATACTGCCGTATATTGAGAGTTGAACAACACTCATTCAAATATATTTACTCATGCAATTCATTTTATATCAAACCATGATAGCTTGTGGAAGAAAGGCTTGTGCAGCCCACAGACTCCACAGGCACACCTTTCTCTTAGCTCTGTGTGAATGTCTGCCACCCAGCTCACCTCAGAATAGTGATTTAGTCTACTGACTAATTTTAAAAGAATTTGAAATAGGGGTGTGTTCCCAGATTCAGAATCCAGAGATATTCTTCATCAGCTTCAGTGGCACTGAAAGGATGTTGTGATCCATCACATATAATTAGAAATAGCAGGAGATGACAACATTACTCACATTAATGAGGCACAAAACACTCCTGCTAAGGAAACAATAGGAGTGTACTGCATGACCTACTTTCTTCTTCACTGTTATTCAGGTTACAGATTTTGGCATGAATAAAAGCATGGCTTGAGCTTTGAAGGTACTGAATATGAGAAAGCTTTTTGATTAACAATATTTTTTCTTGAACGTTAATATGGAGAGTTTAAAAGCCTCTATCTAGAAAATAAAAAACCAAGTCACACAAGAAAAATAGCTAATCTCAGTGACAGTGAAACAATATGAAAATACTGGGTTTTAAGATAACTGTTGCTCACACCACCATCACAAAAATTTCACTTTGTATTTTGACTAGGTAGAAGCACAAAACCACTGTTTTGCCAAAACATATATGAAGAAAGCTCATATGACCTAGCAAAATTATCACTTCCATCAAGTCTGAAGGACAGAGTATGATCGAGATTTAAGAAGGAAACATTTCCAGCCAATGATGAAGAGGAAAGAGAGAAACTGAGATAAAAATAATGGGGTGCTGTGACTGATATATCCATAATCTTTGATATCCATACTCTCAACTGGGAGAATGATATTCAAAGATATCAGACTAGCATGAATTTAAAAGATTGTAAAAATCAATGGGGTAAGAAAAGAACAGGTATGATTCTACTAGTGTTAAATATTCTTACTAATGGACATGTTAATTACTTTCCTTCATCAATGATGGAGCCAGTTTGACACAAAAGCATTAACAAAAATATTAATGTCCCTGAATATTTCCATATCTGCCTTTGGAAATCTTTGTTTCTCAGGAAGATTTTTTTTTTTTTTAAATATGTACTGTCCAGGAAGTTGCACTCCTCAAACAAAATACGTAAATTCAATGTAGAAACAAGTCATGAGTCTTTGTACATCCCAGAATATACAGATCCAATACTAGTGCAGGTAAAGCAGGGAAATACAAAACAGGAATTCAATGAAGCTCTGGAGCTTAGAAATTCTGCAGTTTCCATAAAATCCAAGAGCTGCCCCGGGGAAGATGCAATTGAGGAATAGATGTGCACTTACTGCAAAGCCTGAAAGAAAGGAGCAAGCTCACAGTTGCCCACAGGCTGAACAGAAAGCTGACCATGTACCAGTTATCAGTGTCATTTTGACAAAATCATAAACAAAAACCAAAAGAAATATATTGATTTTGAGCCAAGAAGACTATGCTCCTTTAGTCTTTTTCTTTTTCTCAGAGCTTTTAAAATCAGTGTCAATTATTTTGAGGCAAATTTCTACATATAATACTTCAAAATAATTTCATCTTATTTTTACTTCTTTTTTGGGATTAAATCATTTTTTTTGGTCCTCAGGTTACAAAATAGAAAATCCTAAATTGCATCCATCCTTCTTCTATCTGCTTTTGCAGCAAATAGCATCACCTCAATTTTATTGAAATCTGTCCCACAAGTTATTTCAGATGTGCTTCATTCTCCTCTTGCTTCTAATCTAAGACCACAGCAGGAGGCAGAGGTAAAAGTCTTCATGTGGCCACTGTATCAAGAACTATAAAGCCAATATGTTGTTGCATAAATAATCATGTAACAACAACAAATTAATATATATCCATTTTAAAGGAGCTTATGCAGCAAATTCCATTGTCTTCTAATTAATTCAGGTAAAAAAATAAGATGCTTGTACTTTGAATATTATACATGCATATATATATATAATAGTTTTATTATATATCCTATGTAAAGCAATATTTGAATCAATGGCTATTGGGATTTATATTTAAATTGATATTTATTAAGTATATATTCTTAACTATATCCAAGTTTAGTATTGATTTCTGCTAGGAGGCTAGATTTGCAGAAGAAAGAAAATGTCAAATCTTGTACAAGCAAGTGATAAAAATACAGATGTTCCTATTTCACACTGACCTTTAGATCAATGACCTCCTTCTCCTGCCCTAAAGCATCTGTCAACAGGCAGTGCCACAAAACACCATTGCTGACCTTCAGACTCCAATTCTCCTCTCCTACTATGCCTTACTCTTTAGGTTACACCTACTATCCCTTGAGCCCTTAAAAAACTCCTGGATTTCGCTTGTAGGGCATTTACTGTAGCTCTTACTTTCCAGTATTTAAAAATCCAAATGGTAAGAGTAACATGCACTTTCTCTGATCTAGTTTTCTTGGACAAAAATAACTGTCAGTCTACATTGGTTTTGGCATTAAATAATAAATTTATTCAGCGCTACAAACAAATCAGACTGAGTTTTAGACAGAATCAACAATATCACAATCTGCTTATTTTTAAAACAAAAAGCAAATCTGCTTGTTATCAAGGAACTGCAGTTTGCCAACCCGCTATTTCAAATGAAAAACACCTCCAACATTCTTGAACAGTATTAGTGAAAGTTGGGGGTTTTCCCTTCTTCTCCATTTCGTTGTCCTTCCTCTCTTATTTTGTGGCTACTACTTTATCAGAACCTGAATTTAAAGTTCATCCTGGTATTCATGAAGGATAAATAGATATATACAGTGACAATCTCAAGTACATTGTCATCACTCACACTGATAGGACTTTTGCCTAGGAATTTAATCTTGTTCTGACTAGCTGCAAGGCAGCTACACATAATTAGTGAATAGAGTAAATTTTAGATTACTTTTATATTAAATTGCTTTATAAGCAAAGGAACAATTCCCTAAGGAGTCTGTTTTGAGTTTTGCTCACACAGGAACATCAAAGCCCAAATAACAAAATAAAGATGTAGACTCAGAGAAAGACGCATCATAAAAAAAGATACCTTTTTTTATCATGTGTAGAGTGAGATTGCAGACAGATATGATAGAGGATTTCATATGACAAAATTAAAGCAGCTTGGACTTAAAGAGGGCAAGAGATGTTATAACAGCCCTGTTCTATAAGCAGATCAGTATTCTGAGATTTCAGGATAATAAATATGTTTAACAATTGAATTCTTTAACTTTGATGTTAAGCTTTTAACCAGTGGTTTATGTTCTCCTTACCATTAGGAAACTTTCTTTCAAATCACTTACCGACTATAGAAATTATTTGCTCTGCCATTCTGAGGTAAATTTATATGCATAAAGAAAACTGTTGAATTTATTGGAAGTCTGAAAGCACTCAAAGTGAAATAGATACCCATCTGAGAAACAAAAAATTAAAAAACAAAACCCATAAATTAATCACATAAATTTTTCACACAACTGCCTGCACAGTCCCCTGTATATCTCCCTAATATTACTTTACTAAAATATATATATAAAAACCAGAAGGATAAATATCTAGAAGGTTACTTCTTTTTTTGTTCTAATTTCAACAAAGTGGACAGCTGAGATGCAGAGAAATGAAGAAAACTTGCAAAACTGTATAATGTGGTAAAATTTGCAGGCTGATTGACTAGTTACATGTTACCTTTGTAGGAAGGACTCTGGCAACCTGAATTTCATACTAGGACAAAAAAGCAGCCTCATTTTTTGGGGGTGGTATAGGCTATGTGTGACAAGCTCGTGTACCTCTGTTAGGGTGTGCTCTCATGAACTAAATCTAAGTGCTTTGCTTAGAAAAGGCAATTTTAAGTTGTGATTGGGAACCAGTAACTCAAACTGGAGCCTGCTAACCCTCCACCTGAGCTGAGGTAGTTGCTGAAAGCCCTAAGTATACATCTTCCCTTTGCCAACCCTCACTACAGATGCCTTTGCTGGACATCTCTGGCTGCTGAAGGGGAAAGGGATGGTTAACCCACAGTCTTTAGGACCAAAAGGTAATCACAGTGTTCCTAGGGTCTACAAGTCCAGTTATGGTAGAGAAAGACTGCAGGGCAACCATTGACAAATGAGGCAATGATGACTAAGCTTACCCTCTTGTGCTTTGATCGCTTCTCACTATCTGCTTAGAGCCCAAAGGTGGATTTTTAGCAGAGCTGTTTCTCCCTGTACTGTTTATTAGGAGAGATACTCTGAATGTTGTTATTGAAATAGTTCACTGATAAGGCTAATAAAGACATAGGACTTCAGGGCTTTTAAAAAAGATTTTTTTTTTTAAGGTTTAGCCCACAGGAGCATGAAAGCACAGCTTCAGCACAGAGAATATTAGAATAACAGGTCGAGAGAGAATTTTTCAGCCAGTGCACAAAGATTTTTTCCCTCTTGACCTCTGAAATTAACTTGATTTTAAATATGCAATAGTTATTACAAATTCTTCCTAAATGAAGGTTTAAGACAAAAAAGAAGGGATATGAGAGGAGAGGGACTCCCCCCTTCAGGGGAATTGAAAGCAGATACATTTAACAATGTCCTGGATACGGCTTGGCTTCCATCTCAGTATTTGTCTTGTTTCTAACATAGAAAAGAGCTGAGGAAACATAACCTTGTGCAAACCAACTAACAATATAAATAATAATACTAGAGTTAGCTTTAAATATAGCCCATTCTCCTTTTCATTTGTTCTAAACCACTCAGGGTAGACTGCTCTGCACATGTCATGCTCCTGCTCAGATGGTGCCATGGCTTAACCCCAGCTGGCAACCAGTCACTGTGCTCACTCCACTGGTGGGATGGGGAACAGAACTGGAAGAGTCAAAGTGAGAAATCTCATGGGTTGAGATAAAGACAATTTAATAGGTAAATCAAAAGCCATGCATGGAAGCCAAACAAAACAAGGAATTTTTCATCACTTCCCATCCATGGTTAAATTGTTATTTAGAACAAATAAATTGCTATATATGAAATTTTAAACAACCTACATTTAATTCTTAAGAAATCTAGATTGACATGAAAAATGCATTTATAGCTGTGTTCATCCTCTGTGCTGTGAATATAGTTTTGTAGGCACAGCTAGGTTTTAACAAAGATATTATAAAAAAGTTCAGAAAAATCTTACTCTGCTTTCTTTTAGACAGAGGTTAGAATTCCTATCCCAGCCATTTACAAAATATCAATTTCATGTGTAGAGAAAGACAAATGACTTCCTGTTTTGATGGTTTTTAATATTGCAAACAGTCACAACAACTAAAATTATTTCTAGAATATCTTACAGAATCTCAATTTCCTATATTATGAAATTGTACATTCAGGCAGTATTTTTCCTTTCATAGAATCTATATAGAAAAGAGGATGCTTCAGTGGAGCATCCCTGTACCATGCCATATGATAGTGAAAGGGATGGTTTCAGTCTTGCATCACACTCCAAAAGAGACAAATATCAATAATGATTGCAGTCACATTAACAGATTGATATATTTTTAAACATAAAGTATAATTCCTTGTATAATGATTAATAATCATTACACAAAGAATATCTTCAGAAAATGTCTACACAGAAAAACAAGTTTTTTTCATATACTAATGTGTTTTATAGTTTTAAAGCACAGTTTACAGGAGTGAAAAATGCAACTAAGCCTCACACGTAAAACACATTTTAAAACAAACCATGTGGAACACTCTCCTAAACTTCACATAGAGAAAAATAACCAGGACATCATTTAAATACTACTAGTGTCAAAATGTTAGGTCTTTGATAATGGGTATATGTGGGAAGGTTAGCCACATTAATTTTAATATTTTTGAAAAACATTTTTAGCCTGCTGAAAAAACATCTTCCTCTCTTTCTCATTGTCAGGAGAGAGAGAGAGGTTCTGAGCTTTTTAAGAGTCCAACCAGAGTTTACCCTGTCTATAATTGGTGCAAAAATCTATTTTAGAAAATTATGTATCTTAGTTGATTATCTTACCTCTACTGATGTAGCTTTTTCTTTAGACAGCTTCATGTTTCCAGTAGCCAATTTCCTCTGGAATATCAATTTCCATGAGCAGGAATGAGACATATATCAAAGCAAATAAAAAGGATGAAATTTTAAAATTAATTAATCATCATATACTGATAACAAGTTTAAATCTTTAGTCCAGGTATAACTGCCAAGTTCACTTTTTTCACAATTAGAGCAGTATGTAATCAACTTTTTTTGATTTTCAGTCAACAAATTTTTAATTTTTTCATTTCTAAATGATGCAAGATTAGACTTGATCAGGAAATTTTCAAAATAAAATGAGAATTTTTCAAAACAGAAGCTCTTTGGAAGAAAAGATTACAAAATCATGTGCCAGAAATAAACACCCGTGGCTCCAAGATATTCTTGACCACACCAGGATGAGACACTATAATGTTCTACTAATGCTCAGTGTACTTTCAGACCATGAAACTCAAAATTTTGAACCAAATGAGGGAGAAGAACTATAGACACCTATGAAACAAGTCTGGATCAATAACTTCTGTCAAAAGGTTTATATTTTGCATAGACAAATGACAGGCAGACAGGGGAATTAGACTAGTCCTCTCTTTCATACACACAGACTGAGAGAAACTGGGGCTTCTCCAAGAAGTTTCTCTGAAATGTACACTAGAAAAAAAAATGTCAAAATTACATAAATCCTGCCATGATCAACAATAAGCCAGCTCTTTCACCATTTCTACATAAGAGTTGCAACTAGAGACCATTTGACATCAGGTTCCTTCACTTCATCTGGAGATCACTGTTTAACATTGTTAACACTTCACCAAATTGCTTGCAATCTGGGACACAATATTAAACAATGCATTTAAAAGAGTATTTGAAAAATTTGTTAATATAAAACCTTCAAATGAAATGTGGCTGTTAAAGATAACTAACAAAAAATAAAACAAAAGACTATATACATACTCATGTTCTCATATAAACATAGCAAAAAATTTTTAATAGAAGGAAACAAAATTAGGCACATTTAGATCACATACATTTTCATGTGAATAGTCTGATAAGTTTAAATATACTAATAAAAAGTCTATGTTCTCCATGGAAAATTTTGAAATATTTTACTGAAATATTTCCTAGTTCCAGGTACCAAACAGGAAAAAGGAGAAAGAAGCACCAAAGAATTAGCAGTCAATTGCAATAATGGAAAAAATATTGAAAACAATTTTACAGGATCATTCCCATTTTCTTATGTTTTCTCTGTCTCTGTTTTCCTTAACAGAAAAGTTCAGCATTCCTGTTTTTCTGCCCATTTTATACCAGGCAAATGTAATACAACCTGATTTTTGTCAAACTTCAACAGCTTATATTTCGAATGATGTTTATACAGTAGGTAGACAAAGAAAGGAAGCAGCAGAAACAGAAACCTCACTGACCAGTAGATTGGTCTGAACTAGTTGTATAGATTAAATTTACAGAGAATTATGAATCTCTCTGTAGTGGTAATACTGAGGATAGGTGGAAGAAAGACTGTGTGGAAAAAACAATATTCAGAAGTTCTAGCTAAGAATCAGAAGGCATTTATTGAAATCTATGCCTAGAACCTGTATTTCTATGTAATTATGACACTTCATGCAAAACCACCAGATGGACTCAAATAATTCACAAACAGTATATAAGGATTTGGAGCAACGGTCAGAGATGTCACAATATTTTTTCCCTAGAAGGATGAAAACTTTGCATGACACTAAGGCTACAGAACCATAAAGCATTCAGAGAGAGACATAAAGCAGTCAGATGTCTTAAGTGGATAAGATTAATTCCAAAATTGCAATACACAATACTGCCTCCCTACAAACATGCAGACATGTAGTCTCAATTTTATTGAGGTGCAAAACGTACTTGGATAGCTCAGCTATCAATATCAGCATATTTTCTCCCCAAACTCCAGCTATAGCACATGATTTCTAAACAAAATTATTATTATGTTAATCCAGACTTCATTCTTTGTGTATAAACATGAATTACACAATCCATGTGCCTGCCCAGAGACATGCCCAGACACACCCATGAACGGGATATAGCTTCCAAGAATGGTCCCTGACTTTTCCTACAAATCATTCTCCTCTCATAGTTTTAAATTTTCAACGAACAAAGAATGGGGGTGAAAAAAAATTAGGGAAAAAAACGCCTAAACAGTACCATTAATTAACAAAATCATAAAAGGAAACAAAAATTTGCTGACTTTATATCTCTAAATTCAACCAAGGCTGGGAAAAATCATTACTTCAAGTACACTTTCACATGCACTGTTTCTTTTTTGAAAGGTCAATTAAATGCCAAAACTATAACTAAAAATGAGAATTTATTTAACGTTCAGCAGTTATAGTTTGCTTGTTGGCATACATTACATCTAATTATGCACTTCACAATAATTTCAGAAAAAAAATCATAAAACATTTACAAAACACGTTCAGCCTGCTAGTCATAATTAGATTTTTTTTAAATATTTTCAGAAATACAATTAAGTGGAAACTCACTCCACTTATTTAAATTTTTTGATTGCATAAAGAGTCAGCAGACAAAACATCTCCAAAGCCCCTGGAATACACATTGTATCTTGTAAGATACAATTGTGAATGAATAAAACAAACAATCACATATTTATGAGATTTTTTTATCCTCAACTAGCTACATCGGCTATTAAAGGATTTGAAAAATAGTAAATGCATTCCTGTGAAGTCTGCTTTATAAGAAGAAAAATGCATATTTTGTAAACTAGGATGCAACTTCTGGCAAGCTGGCAGGAAATACCACAGTGGAAATCACAAACCACCAGGTGATTTCTACGCAGTTGTCAATAATATTGTTTGTCTTCAAAAAATTGTCTCTGTGGAAATATCCCACAAATCATAGACCAAAAGATAATCTGATATTTTATAAATTGTTGTTTTCAGAGTTACACTGTGTGCAAACTAAGTTCCCATATCCTCAGTCTCACCAGATATCTTCTTTTTGGTCAGTCATGCATCAAGGTAACATTAAAACAAAAAAAAGGATATTCAAACTTTTCCATAAAGGAATTAAATCAGCACAGCAGCAAGACAGCCCTCAAGTGGTCCAGCAGGAAACCAATAAGAAAGCAGATACTTATCAGCCAACAAGATAAGTCACACCTGTATTTATTTAACAAATTGTAATTTTGTATTCCTGGATTTTTCAGAAGACTGTTGTTTCTTTTCTAACCCTTGTGAAAATAACTGTTTGCCTCTTTAGTTTTGTGCTTCTGGAATTAATTGGCATTGCTAGAGAAAAACCTCTACTATTTTATATAAATCTACAGGCAACAAAATACCTTTAGCTTCTCAAGAGGTGGACTCAGTACTTCAAAGGCACAATGGTCCCCAATTCCCCAGGAGCGTGATCAGCAGTTCCGTGAGTTCAACTCACCTTTGCAGAAGGGTCATCCACAGGTCCTCTGGGCTTATTGAAGAAATTATGAAGAAATTATTCCAAATTCACTGAGAATGATATTAATTACAGCAGAGTATTTGTGACTTCAGCCCTCTCAAAAATATATACATCAATATGCAAAAAGACACTGTTTGATTTATGCCTGTGATGCCTGGAGAGGCTACTTAGAACAGAGGCTAGACAGTGTTAAAGGAATAAAGTAGCTATTTATTAAAAAGGGCTTCAAAGGAGGCACCTTGGGCAGTAAAAGAGCCTGGCCAAGGCTACACCCAAGATGGATGACTGGTCATGAGTTTTCGTACTTAATAAGTTACGGCCTATTTACATATCAGAGTTAATTGTCCAATTACAGCTTCAGGTTGTGAAGTCCCATCCTCCCAGATTTCTCTCTCCAATCAGCAATTCTTTACACTTTTGGTGCCTGAAACTGTTACTGTGTCCTTGGTTCTCAGGCTTGAAAAGGATTGTTCTGTCTACCTAAACCATGAAGACAACTTGCTAACACTTTATATAAAGTTCAAAGTTACACACTATGGCAGTACAAAATCTGTAAAATATAAAAGCTAAAACTTTAGGCATCACCTGTATTTGCATATGCTTTCACACTTCTTCATTTGTTTTCATCTTAGCAGAAGAATTAATTAGTTTTATATCACCAATCTGTGTAGGCTAAAGTGCAGACCCAGGCTCTTTCCATAGGGTTATTGGAGACAGTAAAATTGTCTGTGGGCACTGCAAGAGCCACAAAGGTGATCCTGTTAATGTGATATCCTTTGACCCAATGTAAGGTGTTCCCTTAGCATGCAATGGCAGTAACTACCCATCTAGATATTAGAGCTGCACAAAGAAGTCAAAGCCTGAACCAAGAATCAATACTTGGGGAAGGACTCCTCAGTGCAGGGAGTGAAAATAGTGCCTTGATCATGAATCAGTCATTGTAATTGTGCATTACTTCACATCTTCACTCTTCTGTATCTTCACTCTTCCATATCTTCACTCATGATCATCAGTAATCAAGTGACTTATTTTAGCTTGCACACCAATCAAATCCATTTCCATAAGTCACTCGGGCAGGTTTGGTAGTATAGGGTGCCTCCGACTTTGAGTTTCTAAAATGCCATTGACATTTGAGTGGGTTGACCCTGGCAAGATGCCAGACACCCACCAAAACCACTCTATTACTCCACTTCTCAGCTGGGTAGGGGAGAGAAAACATAACAAAGATTCATGAGTTGAGATAAGGTCCAGGAGTTATCACTCAGCAAATACTTTCATGGGCAAAACAGATTCAAATTGGAAATATTAACTGAATTTATTACTAACAAAATCAGAGCAGGATAATGAAAAGTTAAATAAATGTTAAAAACACCTTCTCCCTGCCTCCTCCTCTTTCTTCTCTCTATCTCTTTCCCTTCAGAGCTGCAGAGAGGCAGGGAATGGGGGTTACAGTCAGTTCATCACACATGGTTTCTGCCACTGCTCAGGAAGAGGAGTCCTTCTAACTGCTGCATTGTGGGGTCCCTTCCATAGGAGTCAGTTCTCCATTAATTTCCCCAATGTGAGTCCCTCCTACAGGCAACAGCTCTCTAGAAACTGCAGGAATGTGGGTCACTCTGCCACAGAAAATAGTCCTTCAGGCACATATTTTACCTGTATAAATAAGAAAAATTACATGCCAAGATAAAGTCATTAACAAAGTAGATTATTCAATATTTTGCTTTTTTTACCAGTATTAACTGTGTGCTATTTATATGACATACAAAATTTTCACATACTCCAAGAGAATGTCAGTCAACAAAATCCCCACTGGCTGCTATTTTCTACTACAGGTTTCATTAAACAGATTTATATGTTTTAATACTGATTATTCCAGAGGACAGGGCTTTACATGGTGACCACTTGCATGGGAAATATTTACTTCTCTTGTACACTCTATTATTAATGTTCTTGCTGTTACTGTTAATTTCTTATTTCATTGCTGTTTCCAGGAAATTGTTCTTATGTCAAACCCTTCATCTTAAACTTTTAAACCTCTAATTCTCCTCTCCAGCCTGCCACAGGGGGAAGGAAAAGCAGAAGTGAACAAGTGACACACAGTTTGGAGTATTTCAGAGACAACACTACATTGGGAAATACCATTTCTAAACAAATAAAAAAGTTATTTGTATGACCCTAGTTTAGACTTCTCTTCTTTGGATCAGATAGGAAACATCTGATGACTTAAAAAGCTGAACATCTCAACAAACAAAACAGTCAATAATTAAGAGGCTGACAAACAGAGGGAGAAAATATCATTGGACATTTAATATCACTCATCAAGCAATTTCTTGAGCATTATACAACGTGAAAGATCTCAGGTATAAATAAGCTCTACAACCAGATAAACACTTCAACAATATGTTTGCATAGATGAATAGACACTATAATTCAATGAAATTTAGTGAACTAATTATTCTTATTTTAACATGAAGATCTTAAAAAAATGCAATAAAATTTACTTTGTAAGTACATGTAATGTTCTACAGTTTACCTCGGTATATCAACACACATTCATCAGTCAGAAAGTGCACACTCTGAAACATCTTCTGATACAAAACCAAGTTTTTATGTTTTCAAGCATTTATACCAAGTCTATTTACCCTTCTTCCTAAGTATTTGTAAGGCTTTCCTGTATCATCCTTCCCAACACTAAGACAATCTCAAGATACAATGAGGTTTTTTCTGTTCCTTACACTGATGAAATATAGAGTTTCTACAAATAAAATTTGAGTATTTTTTGCCTTTAGGAAATTCACTGCTATCCTTAAAGATGGGAATAGTCAAAAGAGAAAATACCTTATTAAGGAAAAGCAATGAATTTCAGGTGCAAGCAATGAGTTGCTACTTCATTTTTTCAGCTGTTGACCCCAAGATGTTCTGTGCTGGAAAGAGCTGAGAGCTGTTCCTTCCAAGATCTGTAAACAGTGTAAGATTGCAATAATTAGTTATAGTAGCTTGGTATCTACAGCTAGTCCTCATAATCAAAGATAATCTTGTCTAGTCACTATTTTTGGGTAACCATAATTTAAAACACTATATGCAGAAGTTTACTTTTGCACAATTTGGGTACACAATGCATTTTATCTTAGAGATCTCACAGTTAGGTGGCTTTTGTGGCTTGCCAGATAATAATCATAATACTATCCCACCATTGCAACGTTACACACTTTGCAAAGAGCTAGTCGATAACACATGATTAGACAAATTTGTCCTCTGTATTTTTAAAATATTGTTAAAAAAAATTGACACCATCACTTTTTTTTTTTAATGTTACAACAATTTATTTTCAGTATGGCTTGGACTTACACAGTTAGCCATTCTAAGCATTCACCCTCCCCTGAGGCTCCTGGCTAGATGAGCAATTACAATGCATTGTCTCTGATCCCTGACCAAAAGGACATCTTTATACTTGTAAGCTTAAAGCAACATCTGTCTAGTATGGCAATATTATTTACAGCCTTCTGTTAAAGATTTCAACTTTTCCAAGCAAACCTTAGGTGACATGAAATTAGTTATGTTTTCACTCAAATAATTCAGAATAAGCAGAATGTCTCATTTCTGTGACTATCTGCCATTTACTATCATTATATCCATCTGCCTATTGCCACATTTTCTGATATCAAATTATTCCCATTACAAATTTGCTACTATTTTTCAGGTAGTGCTCTAATATACTAATGCCACAGGCACATAGATAGTTAACATGCTAGAAATGTGAGGGATAATGACCATCCGTGCAAGCTCCTAAGCCACATGAAAGGCATAAGCTGTTTACAAGGAGCTAAGGGTGAGAGAGAAGATTGTAGCCCAACAAATTAAGCAAACAATTTTTTTCTAGCCTTGATTCTCCTATGTGAGCACACACAATCACAGCTTCTATGTATATAGGTTTTCTTGCTATGTCATATTCCTTTTCTATAGAAGACAGAGAGGATTTCTTAATGATTTACAGGATAAGCAGCAAAATTCACTCAGATAGAACTGCAGTGCCAAGCAAGGAATTAATGTGCGGTGTTTAAGTGGTGGATTATGACTCCAAATGAGTCACATACATTCCCAGCCCCTGGTATCAGCCATGAGCAGGACTATATTTTGCTATAATAATCAGTGATGCAGTTACCTGCCAACACCATCAACTCCCATGGGCATCAGAAATTTGGATTCCAGAACAAGATCCTATATTTATTAAACAAGGCTCTGTTACAGGTAATACTCTAGCCCTGTGATATATTAAAGCAGCACAGACAATTTCAGGAAACAAAAGCACTGTTAAATGCTGGGGTTTTTTTTCACTGCTGTTAGTTAGTCTGTGATTTGACTGGCTTTTACTTCATTGTTTACAATTTCCAGTCGCTTATCAAATATATACAACACACAAATTTCAACCTGTGGATTG
>VZTB01008388.1:10346-23000 GCA_013397245.1 Thryothorus ludovicianus
CCATGTCCAGCTCGGTGCTGATGGCCACACATGTCACCTCGGCGTCGTGGCCGTACAGCACCTGGACGGGTTTGGGAGCCAAGCCGCTGGAAAAGCCACCCTGGCGTTGGGGACACGGGGACATCAGTGACCTGCTGGCAGTGCCCAGCAGGAGCTCCCCCTGCTCCTCGAGCCCTTACCTGCTGCAGGACCTGCCACACCATGCAGGTGGTGTCCCGCGAGCCAGAAATGAGGTAGATGCCGCAGAGGTCGAGGGACAGGCAGGTGACAACATCTGTGACAGCCAGAGGGACACCATGAGGTGCCGGTCCCCTCCCACCACGCTCGGCCCCCTGACTCTGTGGGGTGGCACCACGACGTGTTTGTGGATGTGGAGCTGCTGCCAATCCCATTCCCAGATTATTTTGGGGTGCGGATGCTGCCGCTCCTCACTCTGGCTCTGGGGTTGGATCCTGGACTGTCCCCAGGAGATGGAGGCACTGGGAGGTGACCCTCATGGTGTCACCTGCCTCCCACCACGGCCCTACAACCCCACTAGGGCATCATCAGATCATCATCATCCCCGTGGGAGGAGGAGGTACCTATGTGCCGGGTGATGTGCCCCACGACCTTGCCCTTGGCCAGCGAGGTGACACGGAGGCTGTTGTCCCAGTGTCCCCCGCTGAAGAGCAGCTTCCCGTCAGGGGACACGGCCAGCGTGCGGGAGCTCAGGTCAGCCCCGGGGGCGAAGGGGCCCTGCAGGAAGCGCTGGGTCCTGTGAGGAGGGATGTGGGGTGGTGGCATTGGTGGCACCTCCAGGGACCATCGCAGAGAACCCTGTGCCCCAGTGACTCACTTGGCGTTGGTGACAGTGGGGTCTTTGGTGAAGCTGAAGTAGTTGGAGATGTTCTTGTCGTAGGGCAGCCAGTTGTGGGTCCCCAACAGGCCATTGGCACTCACGGTGACCTGGGCAGAGAGGGAGGGGAGGTGACACCTCTCTCACTGCTGGGACCTCCCTGGTTTGGTCCTGGACCACCCCCCCAGACCAGCAAAACGTCCCCGTGCCTCAGTTTCCCCACACTCACCAGGATGTCGGGGGATCCCTGAGTGATGAAGGAATGGGCCTGGTTCTTGGGGACCACGGCCTGCACCAGGGCCACCCCGTCGCTGATGCCCTGCGGGGACACAGCAGCTGCCGGGCACCCTCCTGACCACCACACCCCTCCCAGTCCTGCCCAGGGACCCCCGGGGTGTCCCCACCTCCACAAAGAAGGACTTGAGCTGGTGCAGGTTCTCGAAGACGTTGGGGGAGCGGGTGTCGAGGTGGGCCAGCCTGCGGGCAGCGCTCTCCGCCGACAGCCGGGCGGGGTGGGGCTCCTGGGGGGACAGGGCACCCCTCAGAACGGAGGGGACCCCCCAAAAGGGGCTGGGTTTGGGGGGCTGGGGGCTCTGAGCTACCTTGAGCAGCTGGCAGGGCGTCTGCCCGAAGTTGCTGATGATGCCCTCCAGAGCCTTGCGCTGCGTCTCGTCGGTGATGGCGTCCAGGTCCACGGCCCCTGCGGACGGGGACGGTCACGGCCACGGGGGGGACACGGCCCTGGCGGGTGTGGGTGTCCCCCTCCCTAGGCCCCACAGCTCACCCTCGTAGGTGCAGTAGTAGAAGACGTTGAGAGCCTCCACGGCGGCCGGGCCGCGCTGCTTGTACCCAAAAATGAGGTCGATCCACTCGTGGAGGTGGGCGGAGACGTATTCGGACTCCTGTCCGAAGATGGGGTGTCAGGCTGGGGTGGGAACGGCCCGGAACGCCCCCAGGGCTGCAGGGGATCCCCGTCTGTCTCACCAGCAGGGAATCCCCGTCTGTCTCACCAGGGCTTTGCGGTGCTGCTGGATGAAGTCCTCGCGGGAGCGCGCCCACCGCGGCAGCACCACGTCCCCGACCTTCTCGTTGGAGAGCTGGAGGCAGCCCAGGTCAAAGCCTGCGGGCAGGACAGGGACGGTGAGGGACACACAGACCCCATGCCGTGCCCCCCCGGTGGTGACAATGGCGTCCCTTACCGTTCTGGTTCTCCAGGAACTCCGGGAAGTAGAAGAACTCCGGGATGAGCTCCTTGACATCCACCGGGTTCTCCATGCGGGCTTGCCACGCGGCCGGCACCGAGTGGAACTGCCGGTCCGAGCAGTCAAACCTGGGGGCACAGCACACCTGGCTGGAGCCCGGCTGTCCCCACGGTGTCCCCTCTGCAGGGCCCACCCTGCGGGCGCCCCACCTGCCGCTCTGCAGCTGGATGTGCAGGGTGGTGAAGGGCTCGGTGCGGATCAGGTAGTGCATGACCCCGGCGGCGTTGGAGTAGTGAGTGCCGTAGTGGAACTTGTCCACCGTGCCCGTGGGGTCCTCGAAGCTCTCGTACCTGCGGGCCAGGTGGGATGGGGTCAGCCAGGAGCCCAGCCAGGTGCTCCCCGTGCCCCCCGCCCTTCCTTTGTGGGGTACTCACTTCTCCTTGACGTCGCGGGCGTGCCGCTCATTGGCCACCCCGATGGGCTTGGACAGGTCCCGGAACACGGCCGGGTTGGTGAGGTCCAGGGTCTCCGAGACGTAATCCCGCAGGATCCAGGGGAACTGGGTGGGGGCGGGAGGTGGGTGAGGCATGGGGGCACCGTGCCGCTGTGGGGACAGTGGGGGACACGGGGGCTCACCACGGGGTACTGGGACAGGTCGTTGTAGGTGCGCCCCGCGATGGTGTTCAGCTGCATGAGGTACTCGAAGTTGGAGATCTCCCGCAGGACCCATTTCTGGAGAGAAGGGAGAGGGAGGAGATGGGCTCGGGGGGGCAGGAGACAGGGCAGACACCCCCCACCACAGTGCCCGTCCCCTGGCCATCCCTGGCTCCAAAGCTGTCCCCAGCCCTGTGGCCATCACTGGTGCCACAGCTGTCCCCAAAACTGTGGCCATGTCCACCCCATCCTTGGTTGTACAGTCATCTCTGGTCCAATGGTCACCCCCATCCCACAGCCAGACCCTGTTCCATGGCCATCCCCACTCTCAGACCACCCCACATCCCACAGTTGTCCTTTGTCCCATGATTGTCCTCACCCCATGGCTATCCCTGGTTCCATGGCCACTTCCAGACCCACAACCATCCCTGATCCCCTGTCCATGTCCATGGCCATCCCTGGTCCCATGGCCACTCCCAGACTCACAGCCATCCCTGATCCCCTGTCCATGGCCATCCCTGGTCCCATGGCCACTCCCAACAGCCTTCCTTCATCCTCTGTCCATGTCCATGTCCATGTCCATATCCATGTCCATCTCTGGTCCCATGGCCACTTCCAGACCCACAGCCATCCCTGATTCCCTCTCCATGTCCATGGCCATCTCTGGTCCCATGGCCACTCCCAGACCCACAGCCATCCCTGATTCCCTGTCCACGTCCACCCCTGGTCCCATGGGCATCCCCATCCCACGCTGTCGCCCTCCCCCTTTCCATCTGGGAAGGGGACCCACGGAACAGGGATGGGCCTGGTGGGGTTGGTACCTGTGTGAGCCCCGAGGCTTTGAGCAGCTCCTGGGGGGACCGGCTGCCGAAATAGGTCTGGTTGGGGGGCCGCAGGCCAAGGATGGAGGAATACACCTTGTTCCTCACCTGGCGGGGACAGGAGGACGTGGAGCGGCCGGAGTTGGGGCACAGCTGTGGCCCTGGGGGGGACTGGAGGGGACGAGGGGGTCCCACCTTCTTTCTGAAGTTGAGGAAGTAGTTGGCCTGGTCGATGAAGAAGAGCTCGAGGGCGGAGCGGCGCAGGTTGTAGCGGCGCAGGTGAACCTCGCGCAGGTGGGACAAGGGGCGCTTGAAGTCGTAGCCGATCCCTGCCGAGGGTGGGCGACACAGAGCCCCGCCAGGTGTCACCATCCTGCCATTCCCGAGGCAGGGATGGCGCCGGGCAGGGTCCCTCCCACCCCTCAAGGAGCGCCCGCAGTTACCTCCCTCCGTCTCCTCCTTCTCGCTGCTGCCGTCGTAGAAATAAACGTGCTGGGTTGTCACCTCCAGGCGCCCGGGGACCACGGCCACCGTCGTGATGAGCTCGCAGTCCTCTGACACCACCAGCTTCTCCCGCTGGCTCTGCTCCTTGGGCTCAGCCCTGCGTGGCACAGTGGGGTGAGGACACTCTGGTGACACCCCCAGCCCGGGTGGGCCGGCGCTGTGGCAGGGATGGGGTCACTCACTGGTTGTCCAGGACAGGGAGGTCCTCCTCAGCCAGCTGGTCATCCTCCAGCTCGCTCACTTTGGCCTCCTTGGCCATGGCGAGCGGGAGGGACTCGGCGGGGTTCTGGAGGTGGTCAGCTCCTGAAATGAGGAGGGGGTCAGCAGGACCCACCACCCCCTGAACTCCTGTGAACAGCCCCCAAATTCAAAGCTCCCCATGACATCTCCCAGCCCCACCTCACTGGAGACTCCCCTTGCCCACAGGTGCCCCAGGGCCACCAGCTCACCCAGATTGTCCCGCAGGGCGCTGGCCTCCAAGTGCTGGTCGAAATTGAGGTTGGGCACCAGCTTCAGCCTCATCCGGGAGTAGGTCTCGGCACTCGACAGCTTCCAGCGAACCTCCGGTGGGTTCCTGGGGGGACAGCCGGGGCTGAGGCACCCTGGGGATCCCCGGGCTGTGCCCCCCCATCCCTGGGGACGAGGCGGGGACTCACGGGTCGGCCCAGGCGGAGCGGGGCGAGGTGAGCAGGCGGCGCAGGGAGCGCCACTGCTTGCGCACGGTGCTGTGGTGGTTGTTGGTCTGCTTGAGGACGTTGGCGTGCCGGGCGTTCTCCGCCTTGCAGCGCTTGGCCGCCGGCTCCAGCACCAGCTCCTGCCGAGGGGGCACCGCAGGGAAGTGACAACGGGGCTGGGGCTTGGGGACATCCAGAGGGTGACGCCCTCAGGGTAAGGAGAACACCCCCAGGATGATGTGGTTGGGAGGAGGAGCGCGTCCCTGGGATGATATCCCCAGGATGAGGAGCGTGTCCCAGGGATAATGTGCCTGGAATGAGGAGCACATCCCCAGGACAACGTCCACAGAAGGAGGAGCACTTCCTGAAGGCAATGTCCCCAGGATGGCATCCCTGGGGTGAAGAGCACTACCCCAGGATTAACACCCCAGGGAGAGGAGCACATTCCTAGAGTGACATTCCCAGAGTGAGGAGGATATTCCCTGCATGACATCCTCGGGGTGAGGAGAGTGTCCCCAGGGTAAGGAGCTTATCCCCTGGATGACATCCTGGGCTGAGGAGCATGACCTCAGGATAAGGAGAAGCCAGAGTGACATCCCTGGGGTGAGGAACATGTCCCCAGGGTAAGGAGAAGCCAGAGTGACATCCCTGGAGTGAGAAACATGACCCCAGGATAAGGAGAAGCCAGAGTGACATCCCTGGGGTGAGGAGCATGTCCCTAGGATGAAAACCCACAGTGACATCCCTGGGGTGAAGAACATGTCCCTAGGATGAGAACCCACAGTGACATCCCTGGGGTGAGGAACACGTCCCCAGGATAAGGAGAACCCAGAGTGACATCCCTGGGGTGAGGAACATGTCCCTAGGATGAGAACCCAGAGAGACATCCCTGGGGTGAGGAACATGTCCCCAGGATGAGAACCCAGAGAGACATCCCTGGGGTGAGGAACATGTCCCCAGGATAAGGAGAACCCAGAGTGACATCCCTGGGGTGAGGAACACGTCCCCAGGATAAGGAGAACCCAGAGTGACATCCCTGGGGTGAGGAACATGTCCCTAGGATGAGAACCCAGAGAGACATCCCTGGGGTGAGGAACATGTCCCTAGGATGAGAACCCAGAGAGACATCCCTGGGGTGAGGAACATGTCCCTAGGATGAGGAGAAGCCAGAGTGACATCCCTGGGGCGAGGAACATGTCCCTAGAATGAGGAGCACATCCCTGGATGACAACCTCAGGGTGAGGAACATATCCATAGGAGGAGGAGCACCCAGAGTGACACCTGAGGAGTGAGGAGAGTGTCCCCAAGGTGAAGAGCAGACCCCAGGGTGACACCCCAGGGACAAGGAGCAGGCAGTACCTGGAACAACTTGCGGCTGGCCGCCTTCTCCTGCTCCCGGCGCTGGGAGCTGCTCATCATGGCATCGTAACAGGCGTTCCAGAAATTGGACATGAGGTCGTGGCTCCTGGCGAACGTGTCCATCTCAAACTGGGCCATGGTGGGCTGCACCTGGATGAGCAGAGAAGCCATTTCCAGGGCTTGGCACCCACCGCCCACGGCCCAGCAGGCCCCCGGCACAACGACCCCACCCCAGGGCACCCACGTGCTTCTCGATGAAGCCCCTCCACTCCGGGGTGGTGCAGAAGAGCTGGAAGTCCTCGTAGAAGGTGGGGCTGCCGTTGGTGGGGGGCAGCGAGGGCAGGAACTGCTGCAGCTGCAGGGTCTCGTAGCACTGGTCCATGAGCGTGCGGATGATGGGCACCAGCCAGGAGAAGGTCTCCGACCTGGAGTCCAGGGAGCGCCGCAGGGGCGTCTCCAGCTTGCCCAGCAGGTAGCAGGCCTCGTCCCGCCGCGGGGCCGACGTGGTCTGCAGGAGGCTGTGCAGCTTCACGTAGGCCAGCGAGTGCAGCTGCGGGGACAGGGGACGTCAGGCGGGGCCGGCGCCACCGCGGCGGTGGCCGGGGAGGGGTGACCCACCTGGGGGTCCTGCAGCAGGATGAAGCCCAGCAGCACCCGCAGCCCCGCCTGCGCCATCTCCCTGAGCTCCGAGGCGCCGTTGGCCAGGTGGTGCCACACGCCCAGCTTGTCCAGCAGGCTGCTGACCCCCTCGTAGATCTGGGGGGACACCGTGAGAGCCCAGCCCGGGCGGGAGTGCCAGCCCTGCCGAGCCACCGCGTCCGGCCCCATCGCCCAGCCCGCCTCGGATTCGGGTTTGGGATTAGGATTAGGGTAGGGCCCAGCTCGTGACAAACTAGTCTGGGCTTGGAATGGGGCTCAGGAATTATGGTGAGGGGTCGGGATTAGGGCTGGGGTAAAGGACTGGAGTTAGGGTTGAGCTTTAGGACAAAGGTGTAGCAAGCAGGAAGGTCTAGGATCAGAATGTAGGAAGTACAGCGAGGTTACAGGCTGTGAGTTAAGGTTAGGGTTTAGGTTTACAGAAAGAGTTAGGGTTAAGATCAGGATTAAGGGTTGCACTTCATGACAAAGACGTGGAGTTAAGGTTTAGGATCATGATTTAGGAGGTACAGTTAAATTTAGATTGTATGAGTTCAAAATCCTAGTGTTTAGCTCCAGGGTTTAGAGTATGAAGGGTTGCACTTATGGTAAGGGTTTAAGAATAAAGTTTGGGATTAGGGGTTAGGATTAAGCTTTAAGGATTAGGATTGGGGTTCAATTTAAGATTACAAATAAGGGAGAGGTTATTTCCTAAAATTAGGATTAGGCTTTGATTCAAATCAAGGTTTGAGGCTATTTCCCAAGGTTAGGATTAAGCTTTGATTTCAGTTCAGGAGTAAGTCAGCGGTTATGCTCAAATTCTGCAGGTGGGGCTGGGTTTAGGGTTGACATTAGGGATTATCAGAGCTGGGGCTTCCTGGGATCAGGAATCCCTGCTCATTCCCACCCACCTTCTCGCTCCACAGGGCCTGGTTGTTGTGTCCCTCGGAGAAGAGGAAATCCTGGAGCAGCCGCAGCAGCTTCAGGGCGTTGTGGGTGAGCCCGGGCAGCGCGGCCGGGCCCGACTCCTTCAGGTCCGTCAGCGCCGACTCCAGCATCATCTCCAGCAGGCTGCGGGACAGCAGCGGCTCCGGAGGGTGCCCTTCCCTCGGGATCCACCCCCGGGCCGCGGCAGGGCCTCACCTGCGCTTGATCTCGTCCGGGGGCCGCACCAGCTCGCAGGCCGTGCCCAGCTTGGTGAGCACGGAGAACACCTGGCCGCGCTCCCGCCAGGCCGCCTCGTCCCAGCCGTCCACCCCGCGCCACGTCACCGAGAAGATGATGTTGGTCAGGAGGTTGCACAGCTCCTCCTCGGGGGTTTGCTGCCGGCGGAGAGCGGGGTGAGAGGCGCCCGTGGTGCCCCGGCGGGGCTGAGGGCCGGGGGCTCACCTGGGGGTTGCTGGTGTTGGAGACGTTGTCGCTGGGCAGCGCGTCCTGGTAGCTGCTCTCGTCCAGGACGTTGGACAGGCTGGAGCTCTTGCGCGCCCGCATTCCCGGGAAGGGCTTGAAGCTCTCCAGGGGCGAGGGCGTGCCGGGGCCGCTGGCCGGGGTCTGGGTGCCGCTCTCGGCCACGGAGCTGGTGCTGGCCAGGTCCAGCCCCAGGTCGAAGGGCGAGGTGGAGAAGGGGGACAGCGGGTGGTAGACGCCGTCGAAGGGGGGACCGTCCCCGGGGTTGGAGGACGAGCGGCTGGCCCGGTCCGAGGAGTCGAAGGACTTGAAGTTGTAGGAGGGGAAGGACTTGGTGCGGCCGCTCGGGGAGATGGAGTGGTCGGAGAAACCCTCGGAGAGCTCCTGGTCCGAGGCCTCGTATCCCAGCGGGAGGAAGACGTCGAGCTCCTGGAGCTCGGCGGGCGGGGGGCTCATCCCGTCCCTGCCGGAGGGCTCGGAGAGGCGCGGCAGCTCCGGGCAGCCCGCGGCGCTCAGGCTGCGCTGGCGGCACTCGAAGGACTCCTTCACGTAGAGCTTGGTGAGCGTGTCCTGCCAGCCGGCCAGCCTGGCCAGCTGCTTCACCAGGTCCTGCTGAGCGTAGATCAGGTGGAAGAGCTGCAGGAGCAGGAAAAGGAGGAGGAAAAGGAAGGACATTGGATGCTGCTGCCCCAGCTCTTGGCAGATGGACCCATCCCAGGAACAGGAGCGCCACAGATCCTCCAGAACCATCATGGGGTGCTGGAGCTGCACATTTCCATACTGGCAGATCCGTGTCACCACCATCCCCACGGCCACCACTTTTGGGCATGGCTGGGGATCCAAGGAGCTCAGCCTCGGGGTGACACCTCTGCCATCTCCCAGGGTGACACCTCTGCCACCTCCCGTGGTGACACCTCTGTCACCTCCCGTGGTGCCCCCTCTGCCACCTCCCGTGGTGCCCCGGCCCCTCACCTTGCGGCAGATGTCCAGTCGGATGCTCAGCTCAGCCTGGTGGGACAGGTACACCACGGCCACCAGGTCCTTGTAGTTGGGAGGGTCTGTGGACAAGGAGAGTCAGCACAGTGGTGGGACACTTCCTGCTGCCCCCAAAAGCCACCGAAGACCCAGCTGAGCCTCGAGAGAAGCCACCAGTGACGATCCCGTGGCACGTGGCTGGGATGGCACACGGTACCTGCCCCCAGGACCTGCTCCGAGAGGCAGCGGAAGAGCAGCATGGAGCCGGGAATGTCGCTGAGGTAGGAGATGAGCCCCTGGTACCCGATGTCCTTCAGCTTCAGGCGGCTCTTGCTGCGCTCGGGGACCTTCTCGTACTTCAGCATCTTGTAGAGGATCTGGTGGGACAGCACGAGGAGGCCGCCTGGCTGTCACATCCCTGCTGGGGACAGCAGGAGGAGGGCCCTGGGGACCTGCCCTACCTTGAAGACCCTTTCCCGCACTTCATCCGAGAACTTCTTCTGCACCAGCAGGGAGAAGAGCAGCTCCACATGGCCCGGCTCGAAGAGGAAGGCAAAGAGCTGCTCCTGGGCTGGGGAGCCCTTCAGCAGGCTGTGGATCACCTCCAGAGCCCCACAGACCTGCAGGACACAGGGACGGCTGTCTGTCCACTGCCCTCCCACCGGAACCTCAATGGCTCTCCCCAGCCCGTGTCTGGGGACCTCAGCGTGGCTGTGACACACCTGCTGCTCATCCTGTGCCCCAGCCAGGTAGTTCAGCAAGCTCTGCATCTCCTCCCCGGAGAAGCTCCTGCAGAAGAAATCCTTCACCAGGCTGAAGAGGGACGTCTGCACTGTCCTGATGTCGTCGGTGGCCGTGGTCTTCTCCCTGGAGGTGCTGATGGACAGACACGCATGGGGATGTGTCCCTTGTCACCCTCCACCTGCCAGCAGCATCATCCCAAATCCCAACACAAAGCCTGAGGAGCTCCAGGGATCTTCTGCCCCTGGGATGTGTCCACTACACACATTTGTGTCTTCTTGCTGCACCACACCCTTGGTGGCTGCTGGGGGTGGATTTTGGAGCCGGGCACAGGCTCAGGGATGGGACATGGAACATCCTGCACCCACCACAACGCTCCCACTCTGGCAGGAGGGGTATCACCCCACAAAAATCAGCTCCAAGGGGCGAAGTCCACCCCGTCAGCATTCCAGGATTCCAGCTCACCCGTAGTAGGTCCGGATGGAGTCCAGGATGAACTGCACCCCGTACTTCCTGCGGACGCGCTGCTTGTGGTCCTTGACCACGCTGGCCAGGTACTGGATGTGCCCTGCAGGGAGGAGGCGTCAGGATCCCACCGGGGTGGCAGGATGGACATTCCCAGGATTCCCAGCTCCCACCTAAGTGCACGGCGAAGTCGCTGCTGCTCCAGATGCGGAAGTCGAAGAGGAGGTGCTGGTAGAGGAGGTGCAGCAGGAGCCCGCTGCCCTCGGAAGCCACCTGCTCCATCAGGATCTGCGAGGCCATCAAGGTGCTCATGTCCAGTAGCGAGCCGGGGACCTGCCGGGGGGGGACAGGGGACACTTCCAGCCCCTTGGTGACGGCGAGGACCGCGGGCTGGGGTCGAGGGAGCCCCCCAGACCTTGTGCAGCAGCGCTCCGATGATGGCCGGGCCGTGGCACTGCACCAGGCTCTCCTGGTTCACAGCGTGGTTCCGCAGGAAGTTCTTCACCAGCAGCAGGAAGGCGGCCACGCTGTTCCTCTCCAGCCTGCTCTCTGCAGGGCACCGGGACCTCTGAGCCCTGGGCCCACCCCAAACCCCTTCCTGGAGATCCCACGCAGCTGTCTCTCCAAACTTTTCACCCTGTTCTCCTGTTTTCTCCAGATTTAAGGGGATGGAAGACTCTGCTGCTTTGGGAATGAGCAGCTGGATATTGGAAGAAAGCACATTCCACCCGTGCCAAATGTCCCTGGAGCCACCCTCACCTTCCCAGAACTGTTTGTTTGTGACTAGCTGGGTCGGGACAACATCCCAAGTGATTCCTTCATGACCCTGTAACTCCTGGAGTCTCAGGAAAGACCTTTCCTGCTCATGGTGGGTGCCTGCCAGGTCCAGGAACCCCTCTGTGGTCACCTCCAGCCACCCCAGCAGGACAGCTCCTGCTTCCCATCCCCTGAACTCCTCACCTGAGGGTTTTCCCAGCGGGATGAGCATGCCCTGGGCATTCCTGGAGGACGTCAGCTCCGGCCCCACCAGGTCGTTGGTCTCCTGCTCATCCTCAGGCTCCTCCATCTTGGACACCACTTGCTCGAGCAGGGGCAGGAGCACCCCCATCCCACCCACACAGTTGACCACGTCCTGGGGGAGGGAGGGGAGAGGCTTTGTTGGGTGGTGACAGGAGGCCCGTGGCAGCTGGGGTCCCCAAAAGTCACCTGTTCCCCTGCACCACCCACGGTGCCCACCCTGGGCACTGAGGACCTATGGGACTGATGGGTCATGGTGGACCCAATACCATGGGCAGAGTCCCTGCAGAGTCCAGGGGACCTGTGGGGGTCCTGTCCTGGACTTGTGCCACTCTGGTCACCCTGTGCCCAGCCTACCTTGACGTCCCAATTGACCACCTTGTGTCCCGTCAGCCTCCCGTCCAAGCCGTGGCTGGGAGACAGGTCCAAGCAGATGTTGTTCCTGCAGGCCTGGAAGAGAACACCATGGGAGCATCCTCATGCTGCTGGACGTGTCCCTGGTGGCACAGGGTCCACCAGCACTGTCCCTGTCCCCAGGGGGGTGGCTCTCCTCACCTGGGGGGTGTAGTACAGCAAGAGTTTACTGCCGAGCTCCACCAAGTCACCTTCCAGTGTGAACGGGGATGTGACATTTGGTCCTGGGGGAGAGGACTGGTGTGAGCTGGGATGTGGAGGAGGAGACCTCTGTCACCCCCAGCACCCCGGGGACATCCCCCATGTCCCACCCTGACGTACCTGCACAGAAGAGAGCCTTGACCTGGGTTTGCTGCAGAGCCTCGCAGAAGATGGCCACGGAGCCCAGGTGTCCCTCCAGCGAGGTGGGGCTGCCCCACTCCGTGTCCTGGCTCCCGGCTGCCGTGGTGGCCACCACCCCCTCCGTGGGCAGCTGGGTGGGGGTCCAAGAGTGGGGCCCGAGGGTGGCAGGGACAGACTGGGAGCGTCCCAGCACAGGGTGCTGGGGGAAGGCCAGCTCCGGCCCGTGGGATGCCGGCGGGTGGCCGGCAGCGGTGGCGGCCGTCGTGGTGGTGCGGTGGCCCGCGGAGCCGATGCAGCAGGAGGTGAAGGACTGGGAGGGAGAAGGGATCACACTCAGCCCCCAGCGAGGCCACGCAGGAGGGTGGGGGCGGGCGCTGGGAGGATCCCCCACCTCGTGGAGGGACGGGAAGCGGAGCTGCGCCGTTTTGCGCAGGTGTCCGTCGGCGTAGATGCTGACGATGTTCTGGCCGAAGGGCCGGCGGCCGGCAACGTGGACGATGTCAACGCAGTGCTGGGGGGACAGACGGGGACGTCAGGGCATTGCGGCGTCCCTGATGGGGACGGGGACGGGGACGCTCCTCACCCAAGCCGAGTCGCTGCAGGGGCAC
>VZTB01008390.1:330-123263 GCA_013397245.1 Thryothorus ludovicianus
GAGCGGCGGCAGCGCGTCAATCCTCCCCTCGGGCCGGCGCGCGGTTGGTTGGGCCCCAGAAGATGGCGTCGGGGCGCGGTGAGTGAGCGGGGGGAGTGCGGGCGCTGAGGGACGGGGTCGGTTCCAGTCCCGCTCCCACACACCGGGATCCCGTGGGTGCGTGGACGGCCACGGGCCGGCCCTGCCCTGGCTGTACCCATATACAACCCCAGGCGGGCGCGGCGCGGGGCGGGCCGGGCGTGGGCAGCGGCCGTCCCCACCCACGTGTGGTTGTTTGCGCGGGGCTGTGTGCGCTGACTGTGCGGGGTCTGTGTGGCTGTTTTCCCGCAGGGTGCGCGTCCCCTGGCGTTCCAGCCCCGCGCCCGCCGTAGCTGGCGCTGGGAGGCAGCGGCGGCGACCCCCGGGAGGCGATGGGCGAGTGGGAGCGGGTGTTCCGGCAGCACCTACCGCTGCCGCCGCACCCGCAGCGGGGCCGGGCTCGGCCCCCGCCCCGCTCCACCGCCTTCCGCTGCGTCCTCAAGTACCTGCACAGCGCGACCCTCTCCCAGGTAGGGGCGATCGGCCCCGCGAGGGGATCCCGGCAATGTCTTGCTGCGCCCCTTGTTTGTGCTGAATCTCACTATTCATAGAATCATGAAATAGTTTGGGTTGCAATGGACCTTACAGATCATCTCCTTCCACCCTCCTGCCATTTGCTGAGCTACCTTCCGCTAGACCAGGTTGCCCTTTCCAACCTGCTGGCTTTGAACACTTCCAGGGATGGAGCAGCCACAGCTTCTCTGGATGTTCTGTGCAGTGCCTCACCACCCTAATAATTTCTTCCTAGGATCAAACCTAAATTGCTCCTTTTTCAGTTTAGCCACCCCTCCTCCTCATTCTGTCACTGTGGATGTACAAAGTTACTCTTCATCTTTTTTCTAAGCCCCTTTCAAGCATTCCTGTCTGTGTGTATGGGCCTGAGCTCCCAACAGTGGCTTTTAAAACAAGGTGGTTTTGGGGGGTACTAACTGGAAATCTCCCAGAAGCACAAAGTTGTTTCAATCCCATGCCTGTAAATCTGAGTTAGCATTTAATTAATTTTTCATTTAATTTTTTGTTAGTTTAGGTAAGTATACTTAAATTTTTCTAGATAGCACTTTGACATCAATTGCCTCTTTATTCTATGCTTAATGCTCAATTTTCCCGCTTTTCCTTTGCTCTGTCAGCCTCTGGCTTGGTGGCAGGTTCTGCAGCAATGCATGAAGCTGTCTGTGGCCATGTGCCTTATTTGGGCATCCTTAGAAAACAAGAATTACATCTCCTATCAAAGTGTGGGGATGCATCTGGGGATGCAGAGCTGGCCTGTCCCCGAGCATCCCCAATGCCTGTGCGTTGTGCCTTGCAGGGAGCCGAGTACCAGCTGCGCCTCTCCCTTTTCGATGCCACCTACCAGCACTTCTTTGGGAGGACATGGAGGAGCAGCTGGCGAGCTGCCGGCGCTGCCCCACCACGCTCGGCCAGGGCAACGTTCAATGAGGTGGGGGCTGCCTAGGGTGTGGGAAAACACAGAACCAAACCCCTTTTCCATCCCAGTGCTTCCTGACCTTTTGCCCAGTGTGCATCCCAGACACTGCCCATTTATTGAGCTTTATGTGTGGTTTTTTGGGGAAGCTGGGGTGCTGGGTTTCCTCTGAGGCTGGTGCCACTGTGGGAGCAGCCGTGTGCCTCCGTGTGCCACTTGCCGTGTTTGGAGCTGGCAGCAGAGAGCAGTGTTTCCTCACAAGTGGGAAGGAAGGGAAGGAGCTTCTGCCCACCCTCCTGAACAGTGCTTCTCCTTGTCAGGGAACTAAACTCTGCTAAAGCCATGCTTCCATCCGCTGCTGATCCCAGCAAACCAGAGTGCCCCTTAATGGCCCATAGCATGACCCATGTTTTCCAATTCATAGCTCATTTCCACCTCAGTGCTGCAGGTGAAGTGCAGCACAGCTTGGCCCCATACTCTTCCTTCCTTTTCATTGACAGTGACATTGAGGGGCCTTGACGTGTGTGTTTCTCTCCCAAGTGTTTTAGTACCATCCCACCCTGGCTTGTTTTGAAGAGGGATGGATTGAAACTAGGGCAGAGAATGCTGCAGAGAGAGCTGAATCCTGGGAGGAGCTGCCTTTCCAAATACATTCCCAGCATCTGCAGGCTTCTTGGGTGTTTGCCATGTGGTTAGGAGCAGTTGGCAGGAGTTTTGGGGTGTTGGGGGGACTGTGTTACAGCCTCTCTGTGGTGGCTGATTTCTGTTGCTCGTCCCTGCAGCTGCAGGGCTTGGGGTCTGACAGAGGAGGGATGATCTAAATGCAGGATGGGATCTTCCAACTGCAGGAATGTCAGCAGCTCATTGTTAGGAACCGCTCAGGTGGAGCTGGAATCGATTTTTGGCAGGTGAGGGAAGGAGGAAAGTCACTGCTCCTCTGCCTGTGTGTGCTGCATGCGTGCTTGCCAGCCTCACCACAGTGGGAAGGTGTGAGGACAGGCATCAGAGTCTGCCTGTGTGGTGGGTTTTGTCCTCAGGGTCTAGAGGAGAGGAATGCAGTGACAGAAGCCACTTTGTGCATTCAGGAGGGGCCCTCAAGCTCAGTGGCACAGGGGATCCTGTGAGCCCTCCCTGTGCCTTTGCCGGGTGAGCCTTGCTCTGCAGTCACAGCATACAGGTCATTAATCCAGCACCTTGCAATAAAGGCTAATGGAATAACGATTTATGTCCCGGGGTTGATGTGGGAATGTCTCTCTCTGTTATTCCTTCCTGACAGCCCATATTGCAGTAAACATTTTCCCTGAAACACAGAGGTAATGAGTTTTTAATAGAAAGATTAACCTAGCTTTAAATTCTGTCCTGTGGAGGTGAGCTGTGTCCTGTCCCCTCCTGCCTTTAGGTCCGGGCTACTCCCATGTCCCTCCCTGCTACAGGAAGGTTTCCAGCTACTTTTTCGTGCTCTAATGCTGTAGGTCTGGGATGCATCAAAGCCCCACTCATTCAGGGTCTGCAGCCCATGAGTTACTCTGAAAAACAGATGTAAAAAAAGATAGTTGAGACTTAAGGGCTAAAATTTCATAGCAGTGCTGGAAGTAATTTGCTTATGTCTAGAATTTTAATGGATGTTCTGGTTGTGCCACTGAGTGTCCCAGCACAACAGGCATTTCTCTGCCTGCAGCTGCTGCTGCCAGCTCTGAAATAGCCCATCTCTCTCCTTTCCTGTCCCAGGTCGTTTATTTCCACACCTCCTTGAACCACCCTGGCATTGCTGCTGTCGTGGAAGTGGTAATGATGGCTGGGAAAGGGGATGGTGGTTCTCAGCATCTTTCCTGTGGCTTTGGAATCATCCCCCTCTTCCACGGTGGATCAGAGGTGACAGACCCAGCCACTGAGGACAGAGCGTAGGTTCCCCTGCTGCTGTGTGACAGGTCATACTAGGAATTGGGGTGGAAACATGCACTGCTGATTTGGAGGGGGAGGAAAGAGTGGTCCTGGGCTGCAGAAACAGAGCCAACATTTAGAAACCTGGAATTCTTCACTCTGGGGAAGCAGTGATGGGTTTGGAAGGGATGCCTGTCTCTTTCCTAAAGGACAGGGTTTTCCAATGTGGGTTGGGTGGGTTTTGCTGCTGAGCAGGGGCTTTGTGGAAGATGGAGATGTAATGGAAGATGGAAATGTGCTTCATTTACTGACTGCTGCACATATGCTCTTTACTTTCAGGCTGAAGCTGTACCATGGGACGCCACGTGCCCTACTGCATCCACGCTTCCAGGACCCTGTGGAAAGTAAGCAGCAGCCAGATATGGTCCCTTCTTGGTGGCTTCTCTTACCCAAATGTGTGTTGTATGTGTCTGCTTGATGTGTGACATGGTCTGTGCCCTGTTACTGCTCAGTGGATGTGCCTTGCTGCCAGCTGGGAATGGCCTGGCTGGGCAAACACAAGTTTTCCTTTGCTCCTAGCATGTGTATTCACAGATAATGATTCATTCAACATTGGGGCTGTGAAGCTGGCTCCCCAGTTTTGGTCATTTTGGGATGTTTTCTTCAGAAAACAAATACATGACAGTGATGGAGAAGAGCCACCTGCAGTATGCCCTGAAGTCCTACCAGCCCCTGGAGGCAGTATTTCACCTCCTTCCTGAAAATCTGCTGATATCTGGCCTGCAAATTGTTCCTGGCTTGCTGCCAGCACGTGGAGACACAGGTAAGGGGCTCTTTCCCTTTCCCTTTGCCTGTGCTGCTCCAGTTTTAAGGCAGTGGATCCCAGGGAGGCTGTGGGCAGGGCAGGCAGGGCATTGGGATGGGATTTGTGGGAGCACAGTGGTTTCTCTGCAGTGTCTCCCCTTGTCAAGAGCATCTCCCCTGCATGGGGCCACAGCCCTCATGCTCAGGGCTCAGTCTGGAATCTGTCAAAATGGCTCTGTCAGTTCCCTGTCCGTTAATTGCTTTGCTCCTGGGAAGCTGCTAGGGATAAGTGATGCTTGGTTTAATTACAGTCATTCAGCAGAATCTTAGAAACAGCTTTTGCAGCTTGTTTAAACTCCTAAGAGGCGGATTCAGCATCACTGGGGCCTGGCAGGTTTGGGGGAGATGAGCTCTTGCCTGCTCGGCTTTGGTTAATCTCTCCCCATGGCACATTGCCCTTCGAGCTTCTGCAATTAAAATACATGAGCTGAAGATTCAGAGGGTAAAACATTTCTCTGAGTTCTGCAACTGACTTATTCTTCAGCTTCCTGCCTGGAAAACTTACTGTTGATAGCTTTGGGGTAATAACTGTTGGTACTGAAACTGAGCAAAGACTTGAAAGAGCTGAGTCCTTGCAGGTCTTCAGGCCCATGTTCAGAAGCTGAGTGGGCAGAGCCACTGCTGGCATTGCAGGGCACCCCAGCACATGCTCAGAGGTTTTTTTGTTTGTTTGGGAAACCTGTGGCCACCACCTTGTCTTTCAGATGACTGCTTGCAGAAGCCCCGGCTGATGAAGACTGTCACCTGCTATCTGGAGCGGCTTTTCATCCAGTTGTACCCTTCCCTGGAGGAGTTTGAGGAGGAGCTGCTGGATTTACTGAACAGTGATCGCTTACTTCAGGTAAATAGAATGCTGTGAAAGTGGTAAAACCCTGGCACAGGTTGCTCAGAGAAACTGTGGCTGCCCCATCCCTGCAAGTGTCCAAGGCCAGGTTGGACAGGACTTGGAGCAACTTGCTCTAGTAGAAGGTGTCCCATGGTAGGGAGTGAAACAAGATAATGCTTAAGGTCCCTTCCAACCCCAACCATTCTGTG
The DNA here is from genome assembly GCA_013397245.1 of Thryothorus ludovicianus. Taxonomy (NCBI): domain Eukaryota; kingdom Metazoa; phylum Chordata; class Aves; order Passeriformes; family Certhiidae; genus Thryothorus; species Thryothorus ludovicianus. The sequence goes on from VZTB01008390.1 coordinate 5,612, forward strand.
ATTCCATGATTCTAGGTGCTGCCAATGTGGTTGGGGCAAGGGAAGGCACAGTGTAGAGCAGTAATTCTAGTGTCTGGAATTGTGGGTGGGGTGAAACGTGTCAGGTAAGTGACATTCATGCATTTGTTTCTCTTGGAGTCTCCAATTTTTGTTTTGCTGTGGAAGCCTTTAGCTTGTTTCCCTACTAGATTAGTACATGTGTGCTCTGTGTGGGCTTTGTTTTGAACATCCAGACACTCATAAGCAGAATTTGGATTGGCTTTGCTGTGGGAAATGCAGAGATGAGATATGGTGTGTATTGAGTCCATCTCTTTGGAGTGGCAGCCACTGGCCAGGTCCGTTCTTGCCGGATTTGCACCAACTCTGCCATAAAAACAGAAGGTTTTAATGTCTGTCATCTGCTGGGAGAACAGGTCCTGCTTTTTGAGTTTCTGTAGGGTTGCCTGAGTTCTTCTGGCTGTGGTCAGCACAGGGAGTGCTGCCCAAGGTGGGAAACATTCCTGTCACAGGCTCACACTGCACCGGATGGTGAAGAGGTGGTGGTTCGGGAGCGGCGGCTGCACGTTGGCGTCCACAATGGCCTGCGCTTCGTCCAGACACCGCAGGTGGCTGTGCTGGTGCCAGAGGTGGAATTGTCACCAGGTGACTGCCAGGGGATGCCCAGCTCTGGAGCCAGGTAAGGAGGAGCCCCTGTGCTGCTGGTGGTGCTTCACTCCTTCCTCGGATGCCTCCCACAGCCACTTCTCCATCCTGTGCAGGGGTGGAGGTCAAGCCCTAGTGCTAAGGAGCCGCATCCAGCTGAGTGAAATGGTTCCTCACCCGGCATTCGGGGTCTGCTTCCAGCTGGAATATGTCTTCTGCAGCATGGGGAGAGCTGGTGGGAAGGTAGGGCTGAGAGTGTGTGTGCCTTGTCTCTGTGCCTGTGGAAGAGCAGGGATCCATTCTGGAGGAGTGCTCCAGCAAGTTGCAGTAGCTCCCTGTTGCATGGCTGTGCTGTGTAATGCAGGGCCCTGCAAAGTGTGCAGGTGCCTTCCACAGCACTGCACTGAACAACCTGCATGGCTTGGTGCATTGTTTTAATTACATGCGGTTGCATTTCTCCACTGTTTATATGTAGATGGAGGAATGTAGCCTGCAGCATTCCCATAGTGTTCTGACAAGCTAACTTGGAAAATTTCAGCTTTTTTTGTAATATCAAAAAGGTTTTTCTTTTGAATTTGATATTTATGCTGAAAAGAGGTTTACCTGTCCTGCTCCTTTTTTTGTTTTTGTCCTGAATGCTGAGGTTTTTCTGAGTTCTTCAGCCGGATGTTCTCAAACCATAAAGGCAGGAGAAATCTCTGAGGGTGGTCTCTGCAGTCAATATATTCTCACCTACTTACTGATCATTTACTCACATCTTAGTTTAACCTTTCTGCAGGTTAAACCCAGCTCAATGAGTACTGTGTATCCCCTCCAGAGACCTTGTGCTATTGGAGCCATCAGCTCCTGACTGGCTGAATCGATGGCCAAGTGTTTGTTAGGAGGCTTTAATCATCCTGCTAAGATGTTCATTGAAAATGTAGTAGCAAATGCCTCTTGTTAAACTGTCCAGAGCAAAAGTAGGGGAAATGAGCATTTATAAAGGAGGATGCGTGTGCCAGACCAGAGGGATTTGTACTGAGAAGGGAGACACTGAGCTGTGCTGTTGGAAGTTGTTGTTGGGTCCAACTCTGTTGGAAAGCTGAAGCCCAAGGTCCCACAGAGATTTGGAGTTCCAGAGACAGATCCATTTTGGCTCTGTGGGGAGTGCTGTCTGGGGCAGCAGTGGAGCCAGTCCTTGTGGTTCAGCCCTAGGACAGAGTGGTTAATCCCAAAGCTGCTTGCAAAGCTGATCACCTTGTCCTTGTCCTTGGTGCTGTTATTAGCTGTGAGGGGGATGGTGGGTGCTGGCAGAGCCCTCTCTTGTTTCTGTGCCTCTCCTTCGGTTTGAGGGAGGCTGTGGATGTGCTGAGTAAGTAGAAACCTTTCCCCTCTGCTAGGGATGGGGGTCCAACATGTATCCCTTCGTGCAGCTGCCTAAGGGAGGGGTTACAGCAGCATAAGGTCCTGGAAAGTGAAATAGAATGGGATGAAGAGCCGTGGCTTCTGTGGTGCCAGAGCCAGGTGTGAGGTGGTGTGGGTGGGGGATGAGGGCAGCACCCATTCCTGGGTCCTGGCAGCGAGGTGGGGCTGCCTGGTGCTCACTGTGCTCCTCCACCCCCAGGCCCTGTCCGGCAGTGCCCGCGGTGAGGCGGCCGACATGCGCTCGGTGCGCTGGGCTGTCTGGAGCCCCGTCCCGGGCATCGGTGACACGGACGTGGTCCTGCCCCTGCGTGGCGGCGCCCGCCGTGGCCCCTGCCAAGCCTTGGTCTACCGGACCCCACCGAGCTCCCGGCAGGTAAGGGTGTGCTGGCCCCTGGCAGCTTTGCCTCCGGCGTCGGGGCGAGGGAGCTGCTGTCGGAGGCATGAGGGAAGCTGCGTGTAACATACTGCCTGAAAGCATTTTCGTTGCCAACTTCAGGGGAAACACGTGGAGTCTGGGACTGTCCAATTCCACGTTTCCACTGATTCGGAAGAACATCTTGTAACTGCTGCGGAGATCCTATGTAAAGACAGGGACGAGTCGAAGCAGCCTCCTACGCCATCGCTGAGTGAGTGTTTTCCAGATCGCTGACATTTAAAATATAGAGTGTGGCACTGGTGTCTGCTCAGGAGAGAAAACAAGACTTCAGTGAGTTTCAGCAAGCTAGTTATGAATTACTGGAGTGAAGCAAGTTTTTGTCAAGTTGAATTCAGCTCTTTTTAACTTGCAAAATTCCTGTGTGATAGTATTGCTGAGCCATGTGAAAAATCCTCAGCGTTTGCCAGCACTGCCCCAACCTGCTCCCATTCTGGGTCACTGGGTCTGGTGGCCACATCAGCAGCACATTCTCGTGGTAGGTACTGCTGCTCCTCTCTCTGGACTCAGAGTCTCTCCAGACATGGAGATGTCAGTCATAGACTGGGGAAAAGTGATCTGGTTGTGGTTCCACTGAGGGAGTGTGACAGCAGCCTAGGTTGGGTTGGTGCATGCAGAATGTGCTGGTGCCTTGCTGGGGAGGAGCAGGCAGCAAAGGTGCATGTGCACAGGTGCATCTGTCTAGAGTTTGGGGAGCCATGTTGTTGGGGTTCTAGCACCCCTCTGCATTATTGGAGATGGAAGGAAAAATGCTGTGGGCTGAGTTTGGGCATGAGGTTGTGTCCATGCACTGTGCTTCTTAAAATCCTCTTTGGTGTATTTCTCTCTCACCCCCCTTTTGTGATTGGTGGGAAGCAAGCTCCCCTTTCTTTGCAGTGCTGCTCCTGCTGTGATCCTAGCTGTGTCTCGGGGTGATGCTTCAGACACCAGGCAGTGTTTCAGTGTATGTTGTATCTCCCCAGCTCTCTGATGAGCCACTTGGTGCCACCCCAGAGGCCAGGCAATGTCCATTACAGTGGGTTGCTGTTCCATGCTGGCTCCAGTGCTGTAGTACCTTCCACGAGATGGCAGTGGCACCATGGCTTTGCTCTGACAAATCCTGTGTTTCTGGTGATGAGGAGTCAGGATTGCTGCTGGGAGCAGCTTTGGAGAGGAAAGCTCTAGGGGGAGATGAAGAGGTCTGGTGATGTCGGGATATGTGGGATTCATCTCCCTGCAGCCCAGGCTGCATTGTGAGTGGTACCTTTCTGGTGCTGCTTGAAAAGTTTTCTTTCAGCTGAAGGTGCTTCGGATGCCGATGGAGTTGTGCTGTGGGGAGAGGGAAGCAAGTGTTGACACTGAGCTTCCAACCTGGTGCTGGTCTGGAGTGCTCTGGCTTGGGGAAGTGTACTGGGCTGTGAGCTGTGTCCCTGGTTAGTGGAGATCCCCATCAAGGTGATTTTCAGGGACAAACTTTGTGGCATTTCCCAGCTCCAGGGAGCTTATGGAACCAAGGAGAGCTTGCAAGTGGTCCCAGAGCTGTGCCCCTCCAGCCTGTGTCCCAAGGTGCTGAAGAGACTGTTGGGTTAACTTTTTGTAAAGCTCTGTTGAGAAATGTGCTGCTGCCTGGCCCAGGAGAGGCCAGGAGCTTCTATCAGCTCAGATGCTGGTGTTGCTGCTCTATCTGTCCATCCTCTTAACACCAGCCAAAGCTATCCTAACTGGAAGGAAAGAGTATTTTAGGCATGAGGGAAATGGGGTGATTTCCTTTACACAGCAGCCAGGATGGAATAGATGGAATATATGTGGTGGGGGAAATCAAATTAAGGTCTCAGCATCACGTGGATGCAGAGATGGAACATCTGTGCCCCTGCTCTGCTGCGAAGGACCCGCGGCTGCACGGTGCAGCGAGCTCAGCTGTGCTTCCGAATATAAACACGATAAAGCTCCCACCGTTTTGGGGCACAAACGCCCGAGCAGTTAAAGGGAGTGACAAGAAATAACAGAAGTGATGAAAACCTTAAGTATCCTAAAACTTTCACGTCTCATTAAGCATCCCACTGAGGCAGCACCGCGTGGCCGTGAGGCGCTGCAGCGCCGTGAGGGGATGGGGGAGCTGCTGTTTGTGGCCTGATTCACAGAGAAATAACGGATGGATGTGGAGATGTGCTGTGTTAACCCCCAAGCAGCAGCCTTATTGGGAAATAAGTCAAAAGAAGTGTTTGGGTGATGGTAAGCTGCTTCGCTGTACTGCCTTTGTCTCTAAAATTGAAAAGGGCTGCTGGGAGGACAGGGCAGGTTTGGTGGCTGTGGATGCAACTGCAGTTATGGGGCCTGAGGGTGATGACTCTACAGTATCTCTCCTGTCCCTCTCCACAGGAGTGCCAGCCCCACGGCGAGTGCCAGTCTCCCCACGGGGACCAGGGGTAAGTGGCACATGCACTAGTGGGTGGTGGGAAGCAGCATTCCCCAGGGGATGGCCCACATGTAGGATATGCTTCTGGACCCATCCCCTGCCTGTTTTTCTGTCTGCTGCAGCCAAGAGGCACTAAGTGTCCTCAACTCCACCTCCTCCAGGCAGCAAACAGCTCCTGCCTGTTTTGTGCTGGGAGAGGTTCCCTGTGCTCTTTTCACACCCCAGGAGTGAGGGCAGCTCTGGTTTTTGACAGCCCAGATTTGCTGGGTGCTGTTGTCCCTGGTATGTGCTGACAGTGACACACTGTCAGAGCTCCCAGGATTTAAGGAGAGCTTTGAATACTGAGAGTCCTCTTTATGCTGTTTTATATCTTGATGCAGGAATCAATGTACGCAAATATTTTTGATGAAATGAAATGCCTCATAAGGCAGCTTTAAGCAGTTTGATCTTCCTGCTGCCTGTGCTCATCCCTCCTCTTGCCAAGGAGCGATCAGCAGTGAAATGGCAGCGGAGATGCAAACTCTTGTGTGTCCAAGTTGTACCACTTTTTGGTGGAATGAGCACTGGGGCACATGGTGGCCGAGCTCCTTTAACCCAGAGGGGCTGCTGGTTCAGCTCAGCACAAGGCCTACCTCAGGAAGCCTGTGGCTGCTCACACGTGCCACTCTCTCACCAGCTGTCGGTGTCCCAGCTCATGGCCTCACCACGGGGCAAGACCCTGCAGCAGGATGGGGGCATCACTCACCTGGAGGCCGACCTGGGTTCGCCGGACGCAGAGCCCCGTGCCAGCGACCAGCTGAGAGTGCTGCCCTTCACCCCACTGCAGCTGCCCATGGCTGCTGTGGGGCTGCAGGCATGCAGGTGATGCTCGGCTGCCCCTCCCCAGGCTCCTGTGGCCCCATCACCTGGCCTGCCAGTGGCCTCTTTTGTGGGGCTCACCCCTCTTTGTCTGTCAGTTCCCGTGTGTCCCTCTCTCGTGCCGCGCTGGCACGCCTGCACGCTGCCGGCTTTCCGGACATCCTGGACTGCAACCAGGAGCCAGTGGAAATCTCGGAGCCAGTGGAGCCGGGCAGTTTCAACCTGCGGCTGGAGGAAGCTGACCCTCTGCAAGGCAATGAAATCGTCCTGCAGTTCCTGGCTCTTGGCAGGTGGGATGGCAGCCCATGGACAGATCCTGGACAGAGTCCCTTCCAACTTCCTCCAACCCTCTTCTGTGCTTGGTCAGGAGATGTCCTTGCAGAAGTGCCTCTTCTTTTAGCACCTGCTTTTGTCCTTCCCAGGCACTTTTAAGTCATAATCCATTTTTTTTTTAGATTGGATCCATGAGCCACAATGTGATGTCAGAACTCATTAATGCAGGGTTTCTCCAGAAATGCAAATGTAGTTGGGAAAGTTGGCACCCAAGGAGTGGCTTTGGCTTGATAAGGCCCCACTTCTGTTTTTTCCATGGCTGGCAATGTGCTGTGGGAAGGTAACACGCTGCCTTTGCTGGACGCCTCTATCACAGCATATGGCAGGAGACAGCTGGAATTATGAAGCTTTTTGGAAAGTTAAGGCAAACCGTATGGCTGCTGTCTTCAGAAAAGTCCAAATACTTGTGGTGCTGCCAATCTTCTCTTGTTCTTCTGCCTCTTGGCATGTGCCAAATGCACGAGGAGCCTGTGACAGAGTGGCAGTGCCGTGCCAGAAGTAACCCAAACCCCTCTCTCTCCTCAAGGGATGCCCAGGGCAGTGTGGAGGGGCTGTGGCCGAGGACTGTCTTCCTCACCTTCCAGTTCTACCGTTTTCCACCAGTCACCACACCCCGGCTGCAGCTGGTCAGCACGGATGGGGGGCTGGCAACTGGGCTGGCTGTGCCCGCGCAGGTCCTTGTCCGTGTCAACGAGGATGGGACCCTAACCAGTAAGCTCTGGTTTTAGCATCCATATGTTCCTGCTCCTCTTCTGTTGTGTGGATGAGGGCTTGTCTCTGGCCCAAGGGATGGGCTGGTGTCTGTTAATAGCAAACCTCTGCTGGATTGCTCATCATGAAAAACATTTCAAAACATCCAGTGTTTGAAGTGGAACACAGAGTGTCACTTGCATGAGGTGCACATTGAGGCTTCCCACTAAGCCAAGTGCTAAGTGTGGTGTCTTGCAGGACCCTCGGGCTTGCAGCTGAAGTACATGGTGGATCCAGCTTTCCTGCGGCCCGGGGAGCAGCACTGGTTCCTGCGGTACTTGGCTGAGCACAGCCTCCAGATTGATGTCTGGGATGGAGACTCCCTGCTCCATGTTGGGTCTGCTGCCATTAAACTGGAGGTATTGGTTAGATTGAAGATCTTTTGCCGTAGCTGGTAATGCTGAAGGGCCCCCTGCCTGCGTGGAGTGCTGGGGCAGAGCTCAGCTTTCCCTTTGGTCCTGTGTTGAGATGCTGTTACATTGTCCTTGTGTCTTCAGTAATGGAGATGCTGTCAGCCCCTCTGTGAACCGAGTCTGGTGTCAGCTTGACAAGCCCCTAATCACAGGATTTGTTATCTTTTCCTCCAAAGTGATGACAAAGCATTCTTTGCCCTTCCCTGGAACTCTGGCAGTATTTTAGTGCTAAGCCTTGCAGAGCCAGAACATCCAGCGCCATTCATACCCAGACCCCTTGACCTTTCTGGACCAGACTCCCCAGTAACTCGTTGCACCTTGCCTGTGCTTGTCTTGTCCCCAGCCCCTGCTGCGCCAGGGCCAGACGGCCGTCAGGACCTACCATGAGCTGGAGGTGGCCACGGCTGAGTACGAGGCGGAGGGGACGGTGCTGGGCAGGGAGGCTCTGCGGCACGGCGCCCTGCGGCCCCTCGGCGTCCGTGTGGCTGTGAGGGGCCACCTCCACCTCTGCCTGGCCAATATTGGTGAGAACCCACTGCTCATGCAGGCTCGGGTGGGGCATGCAGCATGTCCAGGGCTGTACCTGAGTGAGACCCAGACTGGCAGGGACATCATCCTTCCCAGAACCTGCTGGCTGCTTTTATTTTATGTATTTAATTCTGTGTCCTATAAATGTGCAGTGACTCCAGGTTTTAAAATCTTATCTTCAGAGGAGAGATTAGCTCCATATAAGATATCTTAAATCATTTCCATACTTTGCCTGCAAAGGGCCGATAAGCTCCTGGGAAGGAGAATCTGAGATCCACAACCCAGGGAGTGGTTTAACTTGCTCCCTGACAAAGAAGAGGGAGGGAGGGAAGAAGTAGAGCCGCTCTGCCAGGACGGCAGCTGCCCTGTTGATTGGAGTTTTTCCCATCCTCTTTTTTAAAAAAAATTTCAAAATACTCTTAGAAGCAGGATGGCAAAGCTTGGTACCCTTTCCAGAAGGATGGGAATGGGATTTGTAGACTGGGCAAATACCTGGTGGGTTTAGAGCCTTGTGTGTGGCTCCACTTGGCACAACCTTTGTGGGAGTGGGGAGATGGAGAGCGCGTGGCCATGCTGGGGGAGGCAGAACACAGAAATGAAAGCAGGAGCTGATGAGGGGCTCATGATAGTGTGTGCTCTTAGTGCTGCTCCCTCCCTGGGCAGGTGACTGTGTGACAGAACAGACTCTGGGGAGTGCGTGGGGCTCTTAGGGCATAGATATTATCTCGATATTCCCTCCTGCTTGTGTAAATTGGCTGAGGTTTGCAGGGAAGTAAAAATTGGCAGCAGATTTTATAACAATGAAAATGGATGGTTTCTGCTCACTCCTGTCTCTGCTTGTGGCAGGTCACCCATGTGAGGAGACCCCAGGGCAGCTGCCATCCCACTCCCACACTGTCAATGCACCAGACAGGACTGTCACCACCCCAGGTGGTAGCTGGTGCTCCCTGAAGACTCCTGGTGGTGAGTCCTGCTGGGGTCTGGTCTGTCCTTTTGAGGTGGGCAGAGCCTTTGCTGCTGCAGTGCTAGCTGTGGATCAGCTGCACTGGTGCTCCCCTTTCCAGCCCTGCAGTTTCTGGGGTGTCCTTCCTTGGTGCCATGGTGGTCTCCCCACAGGCAGGACAGCGTGGGCACGGAGGCTGGTGGATGTGGACAGTGAGCTGGAGGCCGCACTGCGCAGTCGCCGGCCAGAAGTGAGCCTGGTCCCCCTGGTCACCCTCAGTGAGGCCATGTCCACCCACTGGCTGCAGCACATGGCAGTGCTGTGGCTGCATGAGTGTGCTGGTGGCAGGAGGGTGTGGGGCCAGACCCCTCTGGGGTCTCCAGGCTTATGGCCCCTTCCCTCCCAGCAGGGTTGGCCAAAGCAGCGTGCCTGGGATCTGCAGATCATCGATGCCTACCGGGATCACATCAAGGGAGAGAGCATCTACCAGATGCTCAGCCAGGCCATCACAGCCACCCGCACTGTCCACGCAGTGCTGGGGACAGCTGAATTCTTTGAGTTTGCCCTGAAGAACCCATACGGTGTCCAGCACACTGTGACCATTGAGATCGACCACCCTGAGCTCAGGTGGGGGCTCCTCTGTGTGTGTGGTGAGATGCCAGGGTGGTACCAGCTCCATCCCAGTCCTCACCAGCACCTCTGCTGCTCACTGCCCCAGTGTCATACTGGACCCGAGGGAGTGGCGCCACTTCAAGGAGCTGACCAAGAGTGTTACACCAGTGGAAGAGGATATGTTCCATCTCCGTGATGACCTCAAGCCTCAGGTCTACTTGCGCCCCAGTGAGACTGTCCACATCCCCTTCAAATACCAGACCTTCTCTGCAGACCCTGCTGTGGTTGTGGCACAGGTAGGCGTGGGCCCCTGTTTTGAGCTGTTCCCAGTACAACATGTTCCCCTCAGCTGTGGTTGCCAATGCAGAGCAGGCTGGAACAGCCTTGGGGAGCAGCAGCAGCTGCAGTGATGCTGTGCCCTGAGGGAACTCCCTCTTTCACCCCACAGGGGCCGGCTGGGCTGGGCACTGGTGCCAAGGAGAATGCTCACTCCCTTGGGAAGAGCGGGGCCAAGCAGACAAAGCTCATCCAGGTTAGGGAGCCAGGTGAAACACTGCTTGTGGGGCTGCATGGGAGGAGCAGAATCACTGGAAAACCCCATCCCTCTCCTGTTGGCCCCTGGGACAGGTGTCCTTCCAGGTGAGCAGGGGTAAGCCCATTGCACTCCTGCGGGTGAAGGTGGAGCCACAGCCCCATGTGGTGGACCAGACCTTCCGCTTCTACCACCCAGAGCTCACCTTCCTGAAGAAAACCATTCGGCTGCCTCCCTGGCACACCCTCCCTGGTGAGTCTGTGGTGTGCCTGACAGGGCTTGGGCTCTTCTCTGTTAGTCATCATTCATAGTTTGTGGAGCCTTTCTGGAGGCACAGCAGCATCCAGAGAGCACATTGCTTCTTCCTCACCTCTTCCTCACCCTGGACTCCTCACTTGCTCTCCATCCATATTTCTCTGTTAAGTTCAACCTGAATTCCCTACACCTGCACACCCATGTGGTGTGCTGGTAGTTTAGCATGAGGGGCTCTGTGTGCAGGTGTCTGGGGTGCAGGGGAGAGGCAGAGGAGAAGCTGAAGGTGGTTTCCTTGGTCCCTTGTCCACAGGCACACCAGTGGGGGTACCAGGCGGGCAGCCTGAGATGTTCGTTCGCTGCAGCGACCCTGACATCATTTGTGAAACCAAATCCTTGGTATGTTACACTTCAGCATTGCTGTTCCTCACATCCTTCTTCAGATTGGGTTGGCAAAGAGCTGCCAGTGTGGGTGCAACCAAGAGCATCCCCGTGGCAGTGACACAGTGGCAGCGAGGAAGCTGGAATTGCTTTTTATTCCCAATTAAAAGGAGCTGCATTGTTTTGGCGGGGAGGCTGAGCGTTGCCCCTTATCGCATCATGCAGCAGCCTGTGCTTGGTTGTTCTTTTGAGCAAGTACCAGATGAGTCAGAGGTGGGGGAAAAGCAGCCTTTTGTTGGGCTGGGATACACCTTTCTGCTGCTTGGGGTATTCACAGCTGTTGGCAGCACGTGGTGAGACGGTGTGTCCTTGGGGTGCACAGCAAAGCCTGTCCCTGCTGAAGGATGTTAGGGTTGTGGGGTAACTCCATGCCCATACCTGCACCATCCCACTCCCTCCCCAAGCAGAAGGCTCTCCTGGGCTGGCACCACAGCAGGAAGGGGTAGAAGGGAAAAATAAGCTTGGGCATGTCCATGCAAATGGCGACGAGGGATAGCTGCTAATTGCTGTTGTGGAAATGCGTTAGTATGGTAATTGGATTAGGGCTTGTTAGAAAACTTGCAGAAAATTTGCCAAAATTTGATTACAGATACAGACCTGGAATGTGATAGACATTTGTATCCTCTTTTGTAATTAAAAATACTGGGGGAGCTCAGCCAAGCTGTATAATAACTTAATAACGTAGTTTAACGAGGTACTGAAAGCATCTGCTTTCATAAGGGAGTTGGTGGTAGTTCCCCCATTAATGGGAAAACACCCCTGGGGTCCTCATTAGCTGATCAGCTGTGGGGACAATGCTCTGTTGTCTATGCAGGGGCCTGGCGAGCCACAGGACATCTTCCTCAAAGTAGCTGGAGGACCAAGCCCGCAGATCAAAAAGTTCTTTGTTGCTATTTATACGTAAGTAGCAGGACCCCAAAAGGGTGGGAAACATCGACTCCCATGGTGCGTGGCGAGCCCTGTCCATCTGTCCGTGCACAGGGACCCCTGGCTGGCAGCACCTGTCCAAATCTGGCAGTTCTACCTGCACTCTCTGCAGCGCCTGGACGTTGCCTGCACGGCTGGGCAGCTCACCCGCCTCTCCCTGCTGCTGCGTGGCACCGCAGCCCCACGGAGGGTGCAAGCCTTCACCTCCCACCCCCAGGAGCTGGAGGTAACCCCTGGTGATGGGCTGAGGGCTGGCTGGCCTGGGTTAGCCCAGAAAAACCCACTCCAGAAAGCAAAAGGCAACCCACGTGGAACTGTGAACAACTGAGAGCCGTAAAGCGTTTGTGATAATTATCTTTTGATTAGAGCTGTCATGTGTAGGATCATTGGCGCGAAACCCCGGAGGGCAAATTATCTGCGTTAATGAGACTGTCTGAAGACTCTCAATTTCTTTAGAATTCGTTTGTCCGTAATTGGAAATGTGAATAATAAAAGGCAGAAAAACTCCATTGCTGTCCTGTAAAGGCAAAGGCTCCCCAGGCAAAGCCTGTGTGGTGAAACTCCTGGGCTGGGGAGGCCCTGGGTGTTCCCGAGAGGCTCTTGTCCTTCCTGACATGAGTTAGTCCCAGAGTATTCCTGGGGCTGGGAGGTATGGGATTCAATAGTGGTGGAATAGGGCTACTGGTTTTTAAGAGCAATTTTAAGTCCAAGCTGGACTTTTCAGGGCTGTGATAGCCATTGTGGGTGGCTGTAGCTCCAGGTGTTGTTCCACAGGTGGATCCGAATGGTGCCTTCCTCCTCCCTGCCAATGGCATTCAGGACCTGTACATCGGCGTGAGGCCACGACGGGCTGGCAGCAAGTTCATCTACCTCAACCTGGTGGATGTGGAGTCCCACCAGCTGGTGTCCTCCTGGCTGCTCTGCCTGTCCTGCAGACAGCCTCTCATCTCCAAGGTACGACAACTCTCACCACTGCGAAACATGGTGATGGTGCTGGATCAGTGGTCACAGTTCAGCCAATAACCTGGGGTGGTCTCCTGCTTCTTCCTCTCTTTCCATCTGTGTTTTTTTTGGAGCTTGCCACCATAAACACACATTTAGCCCTTGGGGTATTTGAATAATCTCGCTGAAGCCCCTGGTAAAATGTCTTTTAGGCTGTTTTGGAGGCAGCCCCACGCTGAGGAGCGTCAGCTCGGAAGTATTCCCAGTTGTGAAATTAAAGCTGCAGCATGCTGCTTTCGATTAGCGCTGTGCTGGCAGAGGCCTTGCTTCAAAGACAGAAAATTAGATTTCCTGGCTAATGTGTTCATTCTAAAACTGTTTTCCTGAACCCCTTGGTACTGGGAAAGGTTCAGATTGGCATTTACACTGATGCCCTATTGTCCTGCCACATGCTGCTTGTGCTATGGGGTGTTAAGAGAATCAGAGCTGTTGGGGCTGGAAGGGGCTGTTCAGGGTCACCAAGTCCATCTAGTTATTTGAGCAGCACAGCTCTTTATGGGCATGAGAAGGAGCTGGCTGGTCTCTGCTGCTCTCCCAGCCCTTTTTCCTTCGCACTTGTAGTTAATTGTTGCTGCTTTTGATCAAAGATGAGTTCTTTCCACTGGCTGGGAGAGCAGATGTGAGGTGTGGGAGGGGAGGCAGTGTGTAGGAGGAATTCTCTGTGGTGGGTTTGTGGGAGTGCCCGTTGTTGCTGCTCCCCACCCTGCTCTCTGTGCCTCCTTGCCACGGCCCCTGCTTTCCCCACAGGCCTTTGAGATCTCGCTGCCTGCAGGAGGTGGGAAAGGCTGCAACAAGCGCATCACCTACACCAACCCCTACCCCTCACCCCGGCTCTACTTCTTATGCACCAACCGCCCCGACCTGCTGCAGTTCAAGGAGGACTCCTTCGAGGTATGTCCTGCTGCCAGCACTCTCCCCTTGTCAGGCCCCTCATCTGGCCAGACCAGGCAGTGCTGGGTGGGTGTTGGTCATGAGGGCCACCTTTACCTGGGGAAGGTGGGCACATGAAGGGGCCTGGCCAGGTGCTGCTGCCTCCTCTGGCGCTCTGTCCCACAGGTGGCTGGAGGGGAGGTGTACACCATCGGCCTACGCTTTGCCCCGAGCCAGACTGTGGGGGAGGAGGAGATCCTGATTCACATCAATGACCACGAGGACAAGAATGAGGAGACTTTCTGTGTGAAGGTCCTGTACCAATGAAGCCGCCTGCCCATCACTGCAAAGCTGCAGATTCCTGTGCCAACCCAGCAGCTTCACTAGCACCACCTCAGGCGTGCCTGTGTCTGTCTGAGGGTGGTCATGACCCTGTCCCCTGGCTTGGGAGAGGGAGTCACCTTGCCAGCCTGGGGGATGTCTCTGTCACCAGGATCCCCAGGCATTGCCGTGAGCACTGGTGGTGCCACGTGGCTCCATCCTCACAAATCGAGATGAGTGGATGTGTTTGTTACGGCACTTTGTGACTGCAGGATCTGTATTTTTTTTTTTTTTTAAGCTTGATGATATTTTAGGCACTTTGAATCTTTTTTTAACTTGAAAAGTTTGCAGATTTGATTCTGCGGAATATTTTTAAAGTATTTTATATTCAACGGTGAGTTTTGTACACGCTAAGGCAGTTTTACAGGATTTTTGATACTTTTTACTCATCCTTGATCCATAAAAATTGCTGTGCACAACTGTCAGAGTGTGGCAGCATTTTCTTCCTGTGGAGGTGGAAATCCTCAGCATCCTTGTCCTGTGGAGATGAGTCCTGGAGATCCCCTGCATCACTCCCACCCCCTGGAGCATCCTGGGTGTGAGGGCAGGGACTGTAAATGGGACTGGGAGAGTAGGGCAGCTCACTAGCTCTGGAAATGCTGCCTCACTCTCCAGAGGCCTGAGGCTGGTGAATTAGTGGCCCCGATAAAGTCGGGTGCCGAGTTCCTCTGCCTCCCTCGCACTGATGGGAAATGACAGCTCATATTTTACAAATGATTATACTGTCTGCAGCACAGAGAGGCCCTGAAGTTGGGTTATTAAAGTAGATTAGCTGAATAATTTTTATTACATTTTCACACAACGATGTTTCTTGAGGCTTATGAATGAGCTGGTGCTCTACCTGCAGCACAGGCAGCACAAGTGGTGAATGATGTGCCAGCATTCAGGGGATGCCAGCACAGGGACTCGAGCTTGAGCTGGTGCTTGAATGGTGCTGCCTGCTCCCCTGCAGCACATTTCTGAGGCCCAGAATCTACAGAACTGTCATTAAGAAAATCTGATAAAAATTTCCCCATATAAAATGCAAATGCCTTATATCCCAGCTGCCTGGCATTATGGCCATGGCCCTTGGAATTGCTCTGCTGCTGCCTCTCAAACTCAAGACAGGCATGGGGGCAGCTTCCTGGTTTTTCACTTGTTAATGAAGTCATCCCTGCTAAGGACAATAAACTCAAGCACCCATACCTGGCATGCAGCTTGGTGTGCTCTTCCCATTTGCATTTGTATCAGGAAGGAAACTGGATTCCAGTAATGACAGAAATAATTTGCCATAAAAATCTCGGTTTGTATCTCATCACCAAGGTGTGCAGGGGCTTGGAAGGATTGAAAAGCCCTTTCCATGGGTTCAGTAATTCTCAAGGGTGTTGTCCCTCTTGGAGCAGATGCAGATGAGACCTTTTTGGGACTGGAATGTCACTGCCTTGGCAACAGAGGTATAAGGAGAGCAGGGAGACCTGGCCCCAGCACCTGGGCTAGGGAGGGGCAACTGAAAAATGGCAATTAGTAATGAGAAAATAAGGTAAAAAGAGGAAAAAACCAACATAGGAGTTGGGGGCAAAGCTGCTGCAGCAGCTGCAGGCCCTTGGGAAACCAGCTCTCAGAATGCCCAAGCCTCAGGAGGGTTTGTTGCCAGCCCGAACTTTTAAACCCAGCTTGTTTTCCCCATTATGAGGAGGAAATTGTGGCTGCCTGAGAACCCTCTAATTAAACAAAGCCTCACCATAATATTTGCTGGGAGCTCGCCAGCCCTGTAATATGACATTACCGGGCATCTTTATTAGCTGAAATGAGTATTTAGTGCCTCTGCCAAACCAAAAGCTGATTGAGGAGCATGGAAGCATCACAACAGCATCCAGCAAAGGCTCCTGTGACCTGTTGGCGAGGCAGCATCACCCTGGGGGGCTTCCCACTGAGACAAACCCTTTCTTGGTTATTTCCATGCCACCCAAACTCAGCCCAGCAGCCCCAGCGTGGGAGTTTGGGAGGTTTATTCCCTGTTTCTCCCACTTGTCTCTCTGAAAGCACGTCACCGACTTGATAAAACCTGATTTAATGGTTACAAAACCCAGAGATAAAGCTGCTCTTAATGGATTTCTTTAAGATCAAGGCTGTCAAATAGGAGGCTCAGAATCCTTTCTACGGTGAGAGCGACTATATTAAGTGCACTCAATCACACTCAGGCGAAGGTTCCCTAAGTGAGACACTGGCTGGAGGAAATGCATTTTATTAGCGTCTCTGTAGAAAGGAGTCTGGCAGGAGGGATGAGCAGCTCTGAGCTGCAGTGGCTGTGCTCCCGTGCAGTCCAGCTGCAGTGGATGGGATGTGAAAGACTTTGCAAAGCACATCCTCCTTCCCTGATTGATCCCGCGGGGAGGAGGGTGATGGTGACATTGCAGGAGCTGGCCTGGGGGAAAAGAACCCTCAAGGAAGGATGCTCACAAAACACACCTCAAAATCCATCCTGTGGAGCTCAGCTCCTCCAGGGTCTGATGGGGCATCCAAGGGGTTGATGCTCAAAGGCTTCTTAGGGGTGTCAGATGGGACTCATTCCAACCGAAGGGAGGGGTGAAGGAGAGGGGCCTTGGCAGCTCTGGGCAGACCAAAGCTTAAAACACAGATTAGTTTTTCATAACAATTCGCAGCTCCATAATGAGAAATTTGCAGCAGTTCTAAACTGCCGGTTGCTTTTAAATCATTTCCCGTCTTTCTGTCTCAGGCTTGACATTTGATGATGAATTGAGTCTCTGTGTTCATTTACCCACTGATTTACTGTACGGAGGTGGGAAACTGCAGCCACCTTAGTGAAGGTCAACATGGAGCATTTGCCTCTAATTTCCAAATACTATCAAGGTTTTTAAATAAACCGTGTGGGTGCTGGAGGTAATGAAGGCCCCTCTTGCAAGGCTGATGCTGCAGTGGATTTTTCTGGATGGTGAGAATGGGTTTGTGGGAGCAAGAGTGGATCACTTGACTTGTCAGCATGAGAGTACTTCAGATTGCACCCCAAATTCATGCTTAGAGAGCACTTAATTTTAGGGGCTATTTTAGAGCAATTGATTTTAGGGGCACAGTGATCTTGGCTGCTCCTCACTTCCCAGCCCAGATTAGCATCGGGTTCTCATCCTGCTTTCCTGTGGCTGGCCAACCCCTGTGCTCATCACTGGGAAGTTGGAGGGAGCTGCCCCACGGCGTCCCCCTGAGATATTGGCTTTGTCTCCTGCTGCAGGACCCAGTTGTTTGGAGCTGTGAATCTGTTCAGAGGGTGTGAGCAGGAGGTTTGACTGTGCAAATGTCACGCAGATCTTATCTCAGGGGAAGCATCCTTCAGTAATTACAGTAAATGAAAAGTCCTGGAAGCAAAGCCTTGGAGGCTGCAGCCTTCTGTTTATCTCCAAAGTCTGAGGTATGCGTGGAGGGAGCTGGGAGCAGGAGGTGCTGGTGGCAGTCCCCATGGTGTGGGGAAGGTGTCAGGGTTTGTCTTCACCCAGGGTGTGGGCAGCAGGATGCTATGAGCTCTGCCTGCGTCAGCCATTTACCCCCTTGCTGCAAATTAATATGCAAATTCAGAAAAAAAAAAAAAAGAAAAACAAGGTCTCTATGGATAATTTGTGCACAGAAAAGGGGCCAAATGAATTAAATAAATCATTTACTGCTGCACTGGTCCCATTTGATTCCCTGCCTTTCACAGCAACTTTTCAAGCCTAATGGTATCTGATACCCTTTTGGCACCCATTTCCAGAGCCACAGGCCCCCCCTGCTGCTCCTTAATGCAGCTCATCTCCTGCCTATGACTCCCAGGGCCTCTGCTAAATCAGCACTTCAAATTAAAGTCTTCCCCACCTCTCCCTGGTTTCCATGGAGATCCGAGTGGATGCTCCCTTCCCTCTTCCTCTTGAGCCGATGGAGAGGCCCCTCCCGGGGATGGCCCTTTCGGGGCCTGGGAGTCTCCCAGCATCCAGCAGTTCTGCAGCTGGCTTTGCCATGTGCAGCTGCAAGACTGGTGGCTTCAGTTCTGGTGTGCTGGTGACCCTGTCCTAGTGCCTCATTCCACAGTGAAGCATCCCAGACATGCCAGGAACAGGTTCTCAATACAAGTTTTCCTCCCACATTGGAGCTGATCCTACCCGACTCCCCAAGGGGCTTGGCCAGCAGAAACTCTTCTCCTCTGGTGAGAATCAGCTCCACAGCTGGATGAGGACCAGGCTGGTTTGTTTGTAGCACCTTTATCTAAACTATGAGTAGTCTACACACAGATTTCCCAAGCTCTGCCTGGAGCTGTTTGGCCAAGGCTGCTCTAGTGGTGGGGATGGTTGTGGGAATAACCTTGCACATGTAAGTGAATGGGCAAATAGCTGCGGTATCTAAGGAATGACAGTAATTATAAAATAAAACTATTATTAATGTACTAATTTACCTGAGAGCCAGGCTGTATGTAATTACACTCTGGGATCATGATAAGGTTAATGCATTTACCTTCCTAGGTATTTATAGACACTTGGAATTGTTCTCTCTGTGAGAACCACATGTGCATGTTCCTGGCCATGTGAATCTGGCAGCTGAAGGGGACATGGGGTGGTTTTTTGTTCTTTGCTAATATTGCTCACAGGGGGCTTTGGGACAGCAGCAACCCTGGCTCTGTAGTCCTGGGGAATCCCAGGGTGTGCTCAACAGAGAGGATGCATTCTGCTGCTTCCCAGAGCCTCTCGGATCATGGCCAAACAAATTTTCTGTGGTGTGTACATCTGAGGGAAACTGTCCTGGGGGCCACCAGCATCTGGTATTTGGCTGCCTGGAAATCCTCCCAACCTTTGGGCTCAGCAGTGCTGCAGCAGCCACCCAGCAGAGGGACCAGCAAACCCGACCAGTTCGTGCTTAACAAACCAGAACTTCGCAAACACCTCGGAAACTTTCCAATACTGTCAAAAAGCCTCTACCTGTGAGGATGCTGTTCCCCACGCCAGGTCCATGTGTGTCCTTTGGCAGTCACTGCTCAAGCTGCTGTGGACACGGGTGCCCCAGAAATGCCAGGCTGGAGCAGAGCTGCTCACCCACACGGCAGTGGGTGGGAGAGCCCAAGGGCTGCTGCCACGGCGCTGAGCATCGCTTTGGCACGGGTGTGAATCAGGAACAAGCAGGGCAGGATCGGACAGAACTCGGAGCCTCCCTCCTCAGGGATGTTCTGGCTTCTCCCCAGTGCCTCAGGAGCTCCTTGCCCTGCTCCAGCCCACCTTTATTAATGTCACTCTGGGAAATGTCAGCCGGGTTTGCTGCGCGTCCCACGGCGCTGAGCCCTCCCGGCTGCACGTGGAGCCGTTGCTCGCGGACCAGTCGCGCACGGCCACCGAGTGTCACCGGGGATATTTCTCCTGGTGTCACATGGGCAGGACAGCAGCAAGATGCGGAAGGTCAGCACAGCCCTAAAAATATGTCTCTTGCCTGCACACAGCTGTGTTTTTGGCTTCTTCAGTGTCCAACAGACACTGCTGGTGAAAGGCCGGAGAGGCCAGGGCACAAGTGAGGGAAAGGTTTAATAAGGTTACGGGAGGCCTTGAGGACCCCTTGGCTTGGCCTTTTGCTGATTGACAGGGAAATAATGTGTGAGTGGCTCAGGGGAGCCCAGGGCTTCCTCTCCACTGCAGACCTCTGCAGCAGGGAGGTCAGAAAGGGAATTGCTGGAGAGGAGCTAACGAAGTCCAGCAACGTCCCAAATATTTCTCCAGAAATCAATGCAATGGTTTATTCCTCTCTTTAGATGAGAGGAAGGGGGAAAGGGAGGGGAAAAGGAAAGGAAAAGGGAATGAGAAGGGAAAGGGGATAGGGAGAAAAAGGAGAAAGGGAAGGGGATTCTGAGCTGCCTGTCAGGCTTTTTTAATTGCATCATGTAAACCCATTCTTACAACAAACATAAGTTTGAATTATGTGTGTTATTTTTGCAGACTGTTTGCACATGGCTGAATTTCATGATGACAGAAGTGAGTTACTGCACAGGGTTATGCAAATGAAGTACTTAATTAAGTAGGAGTCATACAAAATAAATTACAGCTCTACCAAATGCCCTCTGTTCTTCGTCTGAGTCTAGGTTACTTCCAAGTGATCAGCTCCTGACTGAGAAACTTCCTGGTCGGATGGTGCTGCCTGAGAGGAGGATGGAAGGAGGAATTACCACCCCTGGAGCATCCCCCAGAGGCATCCCCATCCCACCCTATCCAGTCCCAACCCCACCAGCACGATGCTCTGCCACGCCACCCACCACACTCCTTCCTCCAGCCCCATTAATCACCCTCGAGGGCTCCTCATACGTTATCAGGCCCAGATGTTTCCCGCTGTTTGCTACAAATGTTAATTATCTCCTAATTACTTCTAAGCAGAGGCTGAGCTGGCAGAGAGCAGGGAGAGAGCCAGCCAAGGGCATTTACAGCCCAGGGCAGTCGGACATGGAGCAACAGCTGCTTCTGGCAGAGAGTTTGTTGGAATTCCTTGTTATTCTCCCTAATTCCAAATACTTATTGACAAGTTATCTGGGCAGCACTCAGTGGGGATGCAGGATGTGATAATGTGGATCCCTCTCTGCCTCTCAAACCCTCAGGCATCAGCACTTTGATCAGCCTGCATCATTTGAGTGCTGGTGGTGGCCACATGGAGCTTCATGGTTGGATGCAGAGGTAGGAAGCTGATGGGCTGGTGTGTTGTTGGAAAGCTCCTTTGAAGGTGGGGAACGGCTTCTTTGGGGGAGTTGCAGCCCAAATTCAGCCATCTGTGACTCCACGCAGTTTCTGCCATCCAGTATGTCTCCAAACTGTCTCTAGTGCCAAACCATCTTGCCATGGCCACTGTGCTTGTGCCACTGCTGTGGTCCCACACAGAGACTGGTCAGAGCACCACTGGGATTGCCCCTGCATGACTGGAAAAGTCTCAGCCCTGCCAGCTTGGGCAACATGGGGCAAAAACAATCTAAAAAAACCTCAACCCAAGCCCAACAGAATGAGCAGGAGAACAACTTTTATTTTATTTTTAGCTCTCTCCAGTGTAAAAAACAATTAAAGAAAGTGTCAAACCCCGCTCCCAAATGCAAAGAGCTGGAAGCCAAATGTCACCCCAGCTTTGATCCCCTTGGAGGCAGCAATGCTGTTATCAGTTTAGAAGCATTCATTTGCATATTCATGTCCCCTAATTTGCTCTTCGGGAGTTGGAGTCTAACAGCTAATGAAGAAAATCTTCCTGTGCATGCAGAGAAAACTTGGAGTCTGTCACAGGTGTGCTGGGAAAAATAATCAGACATAGGTAAGTGTCCATCCTAAGGGAAAGGGTATCCAAACCAAAAAACTTTGCAAAGACCAAACTCTCTTTTCTGCACGTCCAGGGGATGGGGTGAAGGGGCCACCAAATCCCAGTGCCAGGATGTGCCCTAATTCAGACAATGCTGGGAGAGATGCTGGGAAGGGGATGATGAGGAGACTGTTGAGGAGGCTGGAGACCTGCTTCCATATACAACAACAATTGATCCATGGAATGGGAATGTATTGGTCACCCAGGGACCTGCCAGGGCCATCAGGAACTGTGTCAGGAACCAGAGGACTGCTGGTGGCAGCTGGTCCAGCAGGCAGCATTATCAACCACACTGCCAAGCGATGTGTCCCTTCTGCTCACCCTTAATTCAATTTCTTTCAGCAATACAATAGCTCAGTTTTATGTCCGCCATTCATCAAGAATTAAACTTATTGCCATCGTTGTTGGCAGGGTTTTGATTCCGAGATGGCACTGAGGCTTGCAGGAGGTGGCAACTGCTCTGCATCCCACAAATGGGAGCACAGGGAACCATGGTGTCTGTGTCTAATGGGATGTGCAGGGATCCTGTGTGACCACAGGATGCCATGTGAGTTTTCCATGGCTTTGGAAGGTCAGTATTACACTTAGGGCTGAGCTTAGGGAATGAGCGGCCAGGAGCATCACCCTCTGTCATCCGCCGTTGTTGGAGCACAGTCACAGTTATATCAGGACAAGACTTGGATCATGTAATGCCCTTTATTTCTCGTGGTGCCTGGAGAGCTCCTTCTATCTGCTCTGCCGAGGGCTGCAATTACAGCTTTGTTGTCAGTAGCAGATAAAGAGAAGATTGTCGAAAGGCCGGGTTAAGGCTGCTGCCCCTGGCAGGAGCCGTGCAGAGAGGGGGAATTTCTGCAGGGAAGATGTGCCCTTGCTTTGGCCAGAGCTGGACTGTCAAAGCGACCCTGACAGCTCAGCACTCTGTGCCAGCAACGGGGCTGAAAAAAAGCAAACCAGAGCACTGCTTCCTGGGGAGGCAAGGAATCATGGAATCCCAGAAGGTTTTTTGTAGGGAGGGATCTCAAAAATCATCTAGTTCCATATCCCACAGGCAGGGGCACCTTCGAATAGACCAGGTTTTTCCTAGTCCCACCCAACCTGGCCTTGAACACTTCCAGGAATGGGTATCCCAGGTTAATATTGTGTGACTCTGAGCTGAGAAAATGCTTCCCAGAATTTTGATGTGTCGCATGGCTCGTTAACCTCTGGTGCGGTTAACCTCTTGATGGTTTAGCATTACTAATTCCTTTGGTAATTACAGCAATAACAATAATCCCAGGAAGCTTGTTGGGCTGCAGTGCATATATATACTGTGCTGTTCCATGCAAATTCCCCTTGGGAAGCTCCTGTGGGATAGAGAGGGGCTGGCAAGGCACGACACTGTGATGGCACTGGGAGCAGAGCTGGTTGGTGGGTAGCTCCTCTCATTCTGCTCCAAGGGGGGTTACACTGCAGGACTTTTTCCAGGAAACTCCTGCCCCAGCTGAATTTCAGATTTCACTGAAAGTTGTGAATTTCAGCCTGAGCTGCAGGACTCGGATTGTGCGGTAACATCAGAGGCGAGTTTGCTGCACTGCGTTATCTTCCTCTTGCATCAGCTCCCCCTAAGAAATCACAGAGAAAAAAATCTTCCACATTCTTTTCTTTCAGCAAATGCATTTTAAATAAATTATAGGATTAAAAAAATTAAAAGTTTAATCGGCTTCCCCATTGTGCATGAGTTCAAAAGGAACATTTATCAGGCACAAGGTTGGGCCGCAGTTCATCTGTGCCACTGGAAGATTTTTAATTTGTTCAACTGGAAACGATGAGAAGAGTTGATTAGATGGGAACTATAATTTATTCCCAGATGTCAGCAGTTCCGGCACCCTCAGGGATCTGGAACCTTGGAGAAGCCACAGCCATCCTGTCCCCTCTGGGACTGGTTTGGGGTGCCCCCCATCAGACCTGAATGTGTTTGTGGTTGTGGCTGATGATGTGGCTCCTTGTGCTCCATGAATCACTCTCTGTCCAAGAAGCTGGGTGAGGTAGCCTGTCACATCAGAGACATTCCAGGGAAAAGAAGCTTCATGGTCCAAAGAATCCCAGGGCGGGCATCGAGTTCCCTCCTGGATTGCTCAGCTGCCTCCCAACACATCTGAGTTCTGCCACCACTGTGTGCTGGAGGAGCAGCTCTCCAAATGCCTCTGGTGTCTCCAGCCCCTCAGACAAAGGATGCAGTGCATGAAGCCAAATCCACTTTATTAGCGTTATGGAGGAAGCGAAATCCTTTTCCATAAGCTGTTCTGTGTCATTAACAGCAAAATAAGCAACTGCTGACAGCCAGCCTGCTCTGGAGAGCAAGCCTACAACCATCCTAGAAACTGGGACATGCCAGCATGGTGATGTCCCCTTTCATCTCCTTTTTCCTCTCCTGCCAGTCCATTGGGGACCCTGGGAATGCTGATAGCAGCAGCAGGCGGCTGTGGAAGAGTTAAGGGTCTGTGTTTTCCACCGCCACTCTTCCTTCTCAGGGAAGACAAATGATTCATTATATTCCCCATCATTTTCACTGATGCCTGGCTGCCTCCCGTGGAGATGTTGGGCCTGTGCCACGCAAGTCGTTAGCGTGATCCCCAAGAAGAGCCGCGGAGAGCTGTGCTCCCTATTTGTCTGTGGTGGCTCCTGCCAGGGGCAAAGCAGCGTGATCATTTCTAGTTTTCTTTCTGATCTTCACAAAAATGCCAACACACGGAGATGTGGCATGAGAATATCACAGTGACGTCCAGCTTTTCCTGGGCAAAGCAGAAGAAACTGTGGCTGCAAGAGGTTTTGCAAGCGGGTTGGATGAGGAAGCTGCCCCTGCCCCCAGGCATGACTGGGATGGTCACAGCTTGCCCACGCTGAGGGTTTGACGTGGGCATTGCCAGCTTCCAGCCTCCATGAAGACAAATATCTAATTCATCTTCTCCTGGACAGTATTTGCCTCTCAGATCCATGGATGACAGTATTCAATTTATCCAGAGTCAGGCAACTGCAGTCAGCGTGGTGCAAACTGTGTTCCAACTGCCGGAGCTGTGGTGCTCCTCACAGCAAGAGGCAGACAGGAATCTGTCAGAAAACCTTGGTCCAAGTGCTGGCAGTGGAGCTTTTGACTAAAATTGCTCCATTTTTACTCGCCAGAGTGACCCACTGCTGAACTGCATGTAGGACTGTGAGTAGGACTGTGAGTAGGACTGCACACAGGTTGGAGGATGAGATTGATATTTGTAATGAAGCCTGTATCCAAATCCAGAAGTTTTTCAGATGACACAAGGAAGCTTCATTTTGGACAGGAGTCAGACAAGATTATCCAGATCCATGGAAGCTGTGGGGGTCTCCAGCACTGATGGGATCAGCAAGGAGCCACTGTGCTGAGTGAGGTCTGGGTGTGAATGGTGGGATGATGGGGGTGCCAAGCAGTAAGAGGGCTGATGCCCACAAAGATCCAAGACCCCAGTGCAGATCCTACAAGCCCATGTGCTCCCCAGCACGTTCTGGAGCCCAGCCCTGCCTGGATGGAACGCGTGTCTGGCTGGGAGAGGCATGGCATTAACAGAGTATCAGCAGGACTAATGAATACATAAAGAGTGATGTGTATTTTAGCTTCTAGCCACAGGGATGTGTTATTCCTGTTACTGTGTTATTTCTGCTATTGTGTTATTTCTGTTAATATTTTTAACAATCCTCTCCTGCTCAGAGGCACTGGGGCTTGAAGGGAAGTAAAAATGTCTTGGCTTAAGGCACTGGGCAGAGAAGTGAAAACGACTGTGACTGCTGGGGCAGAGAGGGAGAAATTCATGATGGAAATCAGGGATCCTCTGTGTTTGGCATCGGTGATGACCCTGGTACCAGCTGGGACAGCAACCCCTCAGCAGGCCCTGGAGCATTTTGCTGCAAGCAGTGCTGGCTGCAAGTGGCAGGAAGGAGCCAGCTCCCTGCATGGCACTCACTGGTTCATTTTGATAGGCAGGAGCCATTCCTGTTCATAGTCGTTTAATGTAATGTGGGAATTGGTAATTTGGGATTGTGGCTGAAATCACTTTTGAATACATAAAACATAAATACAGCAAAAGCGGAGAAATGAGCCATAACTCTGCCTAATGGAGCCCCGGCCTCTTTGCTTTCTGTGGCACAGGGAAAAATGGTCCCACTATTTTCGACCATTAATTCTGTCTCGGCCTGAGCCGTGCTGCTCCTGGTTTCCCGAGCACTTTTTACGAAATAATGAGGCTATTTATTAGCAGCAACGAGGCTGTACAGAAAGAGATGTTGAGATAGTTTCTATAGTAACTCCCTGTGAAAACATTTGGTGCTCAACCGTCCGAAGCTGTTCTGCTGCCCCGACTGCCAGGTGAGCGGAGGAGCCCCAGCTCAGGTCTGACCATGGAGCCCTGCGTTCCCCTTTCTTCATCCCTCACAGGACCTATATGAGAGGATGCAGGAGCAGCAGTGTTGTCATTTCAGGGATTATTTGGCAATGTTTCCCTGAGAAACCCCATTGAGCAGCTGGGACAGGAGGTGAGATCCTGCTGACCTGAGGCTGGGTCACTCAGTAAGGGGATGTGCAGCAGCCTCATGCACTGGCTGTCACAGCCTCTGGGGTGAGTTCAACAGTTGTTCTGTCTCCCAATGCAGCATCTTCTTCTCATCTTCCTCAGCTGTAGGTCACCTTTTCACTGGGTATTTCGTGTGTATTCTCAACTCCCTCCTCAGAGCAGGAGAGGTGCAGGAGTGGATTGGGATGGCCTAGTGTGGCTCGTGAGCATCCTGAAACTACCCAGGAGCAACAGTCACACTGGCTGGAAAGAAGCACTCAGGGCTCAGGTTGATCTCTGCATCACAGCAGAATTTCCAGGAGTAATTGGATTTGGCCATTCAGTTATTCCCTCAAATAACTGAAAACTCAATTGTTCACATTCGCCAGTTGGATGCCACAGGAACTAAGCACAAATTCCATTGTTCTTGAGCACAGTTCTACAAATGGTTTGTATTGAGTAATGCAAACAGTATTACTGTAACTCCCCAGCACTGCTCAATTCCTACATTCCAGCACATGGAGTGACCAGGCAGCCCTTTTGAGGGGAGTGTCTGAGTACCCACATTTTTATGCCACACAGCTCTGTGTGAGTACTGAATAAATTCCAGGAAAGTCAGGGGTACCTGAGGATTAAGAGGAGACGAAATTTACTGAGGAAACACTTGGCTCTATCTGGCAGCTGGACAAACAGGGCTCGGAAAAGGAGGATAAATCAGCCCCAACCCATCAGTGTGTGCTGGGAGAGCGGAGCATCCTCCAGCCCACGCTCCGGTTTGCCAGCCTCTCCCATCCCCCGCGAAATCGTTATTAAAGCTGGCAAGCCATCATGAGAAATAAAGATTTATCGTGGCGTAATTTCCCAGGAGGGACAGAGATTAATGCCGAGGAGAGGGGAACCAGCAGCCGTTTTCTGTTTGGGTAGCGGATGAGCTTTTTGCTCCCTGGGGCTCTTTGCTCCTGCCGGGAGCCGGCAGCAATCCAGCGGGGGACGCAGCCTCAGGGCTCCATCCCAACCCCGCTGGCACCCAGCCCGTGCTGGGGATACATCCCAGGACACTTCTGTCCTTTCCTTCTAAAATTTCTTTAATTTCACCCTTTCAAGCCATGCAGACTCCTTCAAGGGACCCTCTGTGCACCAGCAGGACCCCCACTCTGCTCATGGAGCACAGGGAGAGAAAGAACATGGGGAAAGCAGCAAAGAAGAGGGACAGTGTAGTGCTTTGGTGTCTTTTATAAAGATAAATATAAAGATAAAGATAAATATAATCTGTGGACTGAAGAAACTGAGTCATACAGAGACTCTCAATAAGGCCCCTATTTTTGTTTCTGCTCTGCCTGGACGTGTCACGGGAGGAGGGGAGGGATACAGCAATGCACTTTTCAATTTTGGCTGCAAAATTTTCATCATTATCATTTCAATTAAAATTGCTCTTTGAAGCAGTTTGTCTTCAGGCTCAGCCACATGAATCTTTGCCTTCATGAACATGGAAAACTTGAAAAATAAAAATGACTATTTTATCCAGCCCTGGTTTCAAGGACAGGGCTCATCCTGGAGCGCAGTGGAAGGATGGGATGGGATGGATTGGGATGGGATGGGATGGGATGGGATGGAGTGGGATGCAGTGTGTGGTGTTCAGGCCCTGGGAGCATCCCTGGCTTGCTCTAGTGCAGGGAATTGCTCCTGGATCAAGGGCAATACTTCTCCCAGCACGATGGTGAGTGAGGTGCACAGAGCCCCATCACTTCCCACCTTATTCAGAGTTAAATGAAGTGGAGCTATCAATGCCTCCTTGGATTTTCCCAGTGCCCAGTGTGTGATGGGACAGCCATAAATTCATGGGAGCCCTTGGGGATGGCAGAAGGACAGGACCCTGCTGCCAGCACTCACCAGCCTCTCCTGCCTCTGCTGGGATCTTGGGATGGGCTGTGAACACCTTTGAGGCGGAGATTATGCAACGCTTCTCTAAAAACAACTGATGTTCAACACTAATTTATGGATATACCGAATTATCTAATGCAAATGTGAATAGGATTTACAAAGAGATATCAGAGGCACCTACAATCAAGTCAATCTTCGCAGAAAAGTAGAAGAGAGAACGTGGAAAAGGAGTGCAGTAATTTATGCATTTGTGCGTCCCGTTCCCTCCTCAGGAACGTGGTTACCAGTTCCTGCGCCTGTCCTTCATAACTGCTCCCAATGTCATCTTTTTAATGAAAATTAAGTGCTTTGGTTGTACTCCACAGAGCTGTGCGGACATGACTAATTGCAGCGCTGGGAGATGGCAACCTCATTTGAAAGGAAGTAAGTCCCGGGAGGATTCAGCGCGGACTCTTCCAAACAACAGACGCCGTGGACTTAGAAGGACTAAAAATATTTCCTCTGCATCTGCGCAAGCCGTTTCATTTCCTCTTCATTTTCTCTAATTTTCTTTGTCTTCAGCTTTAACTGATTCGATGCATCCTAATTAGGAGCACATCTGCCTGCTCCTGTGGCGCTCTGGCTGACCTGTGCCAGCATCTGGGCTGGTGAAGAGATGGAGATGTACAGCAGGACTTGCTCTCCAAGGACCTGTGGACATCCTCTGGCCCTGGATGCTGTACCAACATCACTGAGGAGAACTTTTCACATGCCAGCTTTCCTGTGCTATACTCCTGTGTTGGGGTGCCCAGCTATTTTTCCACAAGTACAGTCAATTTCCCAGGAGCAAGTGTGCTCAGGATTGCACTGTCCCAGCTGGTCCTTGGGTCCTGTGAGTAGGACTGGGGCTTGCTTTTTTTGGGTTAACCATCGCTTAGGAAAATCCCGTGTAAATCCAGCATTCAGAAGTCGTTTATTCTGATGCTAATTTATGACAGTGTTTTCCATCCTGATCTTAAAGAAAATCCATCCTCACATTGGAGCTAAAAGCAAATCCCCAGCAAGATTAGGTTAGCCTAGAAAAACTCAGCTCACAAGCAATTACCCAGCACTTCCGAGGTGTTTTGTCTCCTGCACAAGGAAATCAAAATCCCCAACCAACGATTCGTGGGAAGAAGCGGCTCCAATACGAGAACAAGATGCGTTTTGTGTCCTTTCTTTAATCAAGTTAATGGTCATCATTTTACATGCTAATGTCTCCTCTGTGGTCCATCAGCCTGTGCAGCTGCTGCCGCCTGCAATCCACCGTGTTTTACCTAAGAGACCCAATTACTGCCGGGCTCGGCGCGGGCTGACGCCGAGAATTGCGGAGCAGCCCCCTCCGGCACCGCGGCCACGCCAGAGCTTCCTCTGGCATTGCCTGGGCCGGGAGAACCATCCCGAGGGTGCAGGTAGAAAAACAAGGAGCACAACAGAAGAACAGCTCCTGTTCCGCTTCACTGGGTTACCCAGGAAGGCTTGGGAATGGCAGGAGGCTGTGGGGCACTGGGGTACCCTGGATGAGGGTCCAAGATCACTCTCCGAGGGGTTGTTCCAAAAATCAGCGGCTGTGCCAGTGGCAGCCTGGCCTCGAGCCCCCTGGACCACTGCCATTCTCATTGCCATCTAGTGGCCTTCACTCACAGATGCTTTTATACTTTTTTACCCAGTCCAAAAGAATCGATAATAAAATAACCAAACCCAAATGTTCCGTGTTTTCCCCCGTAATCTCTGCGCCTGATGGAGGTTCTGTGCTGAAAGGCACCAATCGAAGGCAAAGCAGAAGTGAGCAGTAACACAAGGGATGCACCAGTTCTCTGTGGTTGTTACCAGGGGATCAGTTTCACCTTCACCGAGGGGACAGGCACCCACTCTCCCCATGCGGGTAACCTGAAGCAGACTCGGTTGCTGTCTGGAGCATCCTCCCAGACGGCCCCTCCGGCAGGACGGGGGACAGAGGAGGGGCCGTGCCCCGGAACGCCCAATCCCGTCAGGAGTGGATGGATGCAGCACCCTGACGGCTGCTCGCAATCTCCAAGGGCTGAGAGATAAGGGGGCTGTCAGGGAAAAGCCGGGCCAGAGAGATAAGAGAGCTTATTCCGTTCAATTATTGGGCAGATAAAGAAGCACAGGAAAGCCTGACTCTCCTAATTCATCCCAGCCAGTCTCAGAGTTCTGGTCCCTTCCCCACGAGCCATCCCCAGGCGGCTGCAGCAGCACTGCCCAAGGGCTGGGGATGCCTGCTGCAGGCAGAGCCCCTTGCCCCGCTCAGCCCCTCTGGAAATGGTACAAGCTCAGGACCACTCGGGCTTGTATTTCCTGTGAAATATGGCCCTGGCATTTCTCACAACCTTTGCACAAAGGTTAGAAGGGAGCGTGATGAGATTTGCTTGATGACAGAGAGTTGGAGTGTGCTGTCGGCAGGGATGATGGAGGACTCTCTGAGGAAAGAGTGGCTTGCCTGTGGTTTGGAGGGCTGGTGAAAAGATGCAGTGGAGGAGTGTGGAGATCCCAGCATGAGACACAACCCCCTCCCAAGAGGAGCTCCCTGTGCTGTTTAGAGGGTGTTTGGAGAGTCATGCATCCAGCCAAGGATGGAATGGGTGGCCAAGGTGTGAGGATCAGGACAGAAGTGCAGGGTTCAAGGGGGGAGGCTGGTGCTGGGAAAGGCCACTCACACAGGGAAGCAGCATCAGCCTTTGGAGGCAAACACCAGTCCCTGACACCTTCCTTGGTGAGAGGACCAAGCTCTGCCAGAGCCCCCCCTTACCTCCCAGAGTGGGCAGGGATGGGCCAGTACTAAGGAAGGAGCAGCACGCAGGAAATGGCCTCTGTCTGTGGTTTCACCTGGGTGCCTCTAATTTACTCCCACAATTAATTTGAACCATAAATCTGCAGCTACAGTAACTGCTTACAAAGGACTAGAGGTAGGTACTAAAGTCATTCCTGTCTCCCTGACTGGTGGCCATCACTGGTCCTGGCACATGCAGGCAAGGACAGAGCCAGACCCTGTCCTTGTCTTGGCTCTTCCTCCCCAGCTGGTCAAGCTCATTCCTCATGGCCCCTTCCCTGTGGCACATGGAGCCAACCGCACAAAGATCCCAAAATGGATCCTGTGCTCCCTGGCACTGCCCTCCCCGGAATGGGATGAGTGATGGGATGGTGATGCAGTTTGCAGAAGATGCCTGTTCAGTATCCCTGGTCCAGGGTTTGGATCAAATTCCTGCCTGGGAAAAGAGCTCAGTCAGGTCTGCCTCACTGTCAGCTGCAGGAGAGGGAGCAAACGCACCCTGAATTCCCCAAAGTGTGGCTGGGCTGATGGGGAGGCAGAGCTGTGGCTGGGCCGGGACAGCTCTGTGCTTTGGGGAAACTTCCTCAGATTTTTAATTATCACAGGCAATTAAGACTTTAAATCTGCCAGGCTCCAGCTGCCACAGCTGGCACAGCTCCAGCGGCTCCGCCGTCCTCTCCAAAATCAGAGTGGGGACGCTGGGCACGGGTGAGGAGCTCTGAGAGAGGGGCTTGTCACCAAAGCCAGTGACAGAATCAAGGTCATGCTGTCCATGGGGGCACGTCAGCAGCACCCAGAGCTGGGAGAGCAGCTGGGGGCTGCTGGGATTCTCCCAAGAGCTTCTGGGACACCTGTGAGATGAGTACCTGGAAAACGGCCACAATGCAGGGAAAAGTCAAGTGTTTCCTAGAAGGCAGATGAATGAGGAGTAAAACCCAGGGCTGCATTAAAAACATCTCAAGGTACAGAGGTGAGAGAGATGGCTGGGAAATGAGATGGCTGAGGAGAGGTGGGTACAAAGGAGAGGAAGATGGAGTGGGAGCATTCAGCCAGGTGAGGATGGATAAACAAACTGCCACAGCCCCCAGGGAACACCCTGGGGTCATGAGGCTCTGGCTGTCCCACAAAGCCATCTGGAGAGCCCTGGAGAAGATGTGGCAGCACAAAACCAAACTCTTAATTTCACAGAAATATCATTAAGTTCTCCAGGTCCCACTGCAGCAGCTTTTCTCTTTCCATGGTGGAAATTTGTTCCACAGCTGATACAGGGAAAGCCTTTGCAGCCATGACATGCTCGCAGGCAGACGTCTCCCCACGGCTGCTTTCTGCCTTATCACAAATAAATATTGCTGCAGAACACAGGGGAAGTGTGAGCTCGACCTCATCTGGTGTCCCACTATGTAATTAGTGAACGCAGATCAACTGGAGCCTCAAAGATGGATAGAGAAGCCAGAGGATCTCACTCAACGAAACAGAAAACGAGGAGCCTCACCCAATGAATGAGCTCTCTCTAAATATAACCAGGGCTGCAAAATTGTGTCAGGGAATAATTCATATGCAGAAATAGCTCTAAAACTAAGTGGAAGCGTGAGAGCTGAATAGAGCAAACCCCAAGGAGCTGTAAGGAAACGGCACAAATTTGATGGAAGTGTGGGAGCAATCCAGGAGCTTCCATGGTTCTAATCCATGATTGGAAGTATCCTGAGACAGTTCCTGTATGCCCTCACTTTCTCCCCTGCTGAACCCTGGGCTCCTCATGCTGGCAGCACAGAGGTGATTAATTCCCACAGCTCCTGACCCTGGCTTGTGCCAGCACCAGCACCCTCAGCAATTTGGGGCTATTCTGGATGCTCAATTTAATATGGTGTGATTGGATTTGATTAAAAGCTATTGATTGGGAAGACAGGGGCTGGTAAAATTGTAGCCATTTGTCAGTGGCTGGGCAGTGAAATCTCTGGGCTAATAAATCAGGGCTGGTGCTATTGGTGCACAGCGATTGCAGTGCAGGACATGGTCAGGCTCCTTCCCCTGGCACCAGGGATGGATTAATCCCATTAAAAATTATGAATATTTCCAACATGGAGCTGCCTCTGGGGAAGAGCCATGGAGCTGGAGGGTGACTGGGATGGAGGGAGCTGCTGCACCTCCCATAAGGTGCTCCAGCATCTCCCAGGGGATGCTGTTGCCACCTCCACAAACTGCTCCTGGCATGCAGGGCTGGAGCACCCACCAGACGTGGCTACGGCTGCCACTTTGATTTAGAGGCACTGTCCATGGGCAGCTCCTTCAGCAGCTGTGACACACAGGAAAATTACAGAACGACATTCACCAGCTCTTTAGCAGTGTATTGACACAACAGGGACCGGAATGATGAGATGTGAGACTTCTGATGCATCTGTATTATTCCCAGCACGCTATCACAGCTCCCAGAATGGGGATGTCAAATGGCTTCCTCCAAGCATTTTGTATGTCTTTAAAAATGAAATGGGCTGTGCTGATGCCTTCAGATGTCTAATGGGTGATGCAAGTGTAAAAGTGCCACTTCATGCTTTGAGATGTCACTACAGTAAATCAATCCTATTTTCACTGCTTTTATAAGCTGCAAATATTTTCTCAGGGTTGCTGAGGAGGGAGGGGTGCAGGAGCCAGGGACCATTGGCAAAGACGAGCGTGGCCAGGTCAGCCTCATGGTCCAGCTTGGCTGGTCCCTCATCCCACGAGGGATGTGTGAGGGGCAGTGGCTGTGAGCTCCTGGCTCCTGCCTGGGCTGCTCAGCATCCTGGGGGCTCAGGAGATGTCCTAGCACCATTATCTCCTGCCTCGCCTGGCCTTCTGCACCACCCAGTGAGACCTCCCTCTGTGTGTCTCTTCTAAGTCCTTTGTAAGAGCTGACACAGAGCCAGGGGAAGCCTGACAGGTCAGTGCTGTATTAAAAATGATCTATGATAATAAAAGGGGAGGAAAAGAGGCCGCTGCCTTACAAGGAGTCTGAAGGCATGGAAGATTGGCAGTGCTGCTCTATTGCACATGCGCTGTTTGGGGAGAAAACATCTGTGTTTGGGATTCCTCTGTGGGGGTGGGTGGTGCTGTCAGTAGCTGCCAGGACCTGGCACCTGGTGAGCTGAGCAGCAGGATGGTGACACACATGGGGTCCCTGAGTGCCACTGTGAGTGCTGGAGCTGTGGGACACCTGAGGTGCCAGGAGCTGAGTCCAAAGGTTGAGGGAATGGGGAAGTTCTGGAAGGGCTCAAGGAGAGCAGCAGGTGGCTCTGTCAAGGGGGAACCTGAAGATGAGGCCAATGGCCTGGTGTGGATCAGAGGAGTGCAGGAGGATCCCCCACTCCTCAACTCCTCAAGAGCTGCACCTGTGGTGGCTCTGCAGTGATTTATGAGTCTGGGTGACTAATGCAGTCATAATCAAAATGGACCATAATCATTACGGCAGCAAAGCAATCCTTGCGTTCTCCTATTTACTAATCTTCAACTTCTCCTTGTGACCTTTACTTCAAAATGTTTCAATATAAATAATGCACTTCTGTGAATATATTTTTCTGATTATTTCCCAAAGCTCTGATTCTCCATGTGCGACGGTCCCTGAAGTGGTAATTTGTTCTCCTTCCTGGTAATTGTAATTTTAGAAATAGCTTTTCCAAATGCTCCCAGCCTGAAATCTTTTTTGATATCTTTCCTTCATTTTCCCCTCTGTAATAAAGCTGCTTCCTGGGATGGGGAGAGGGTCTAGGTCAGGGGGTGCCCCAGGGCTCTATAGGTTTCTGTCATTACTGATCAAGAGGTTTGTGTTGCCCCAGGGGACTCTGTCTTTCCATTAGACCCCTCCTAATCTATTAGGGCATTAGTTAAGAGTCCATTTATTAATCTCAGATTAACTCTTACTAATTCCAGTTGCAACTAAAATTTGGTTACTGGGGGATGGGGCTGCTCAGACAGAAAGGAGCCTGGCAGGAGAGATGGCAGTGGGAGAGCTGAGCAGGGGCCTGCTCCTCCAGCAGCTCATCCCTCAGGCACCCATTCCAGACACACATCAGTCTGGGAGTTAATGAGATGCTCATTCCCACAAAGGGTTTTGGACTCTGGATCCAGGCAGAGTGGGGCAAGAGGGGAGTGGGACCCTCCAGGTGGCCTCGTGCCCAGGGACTGGTCCCCACCAGAAGGCAGCTCCCCAGCTCGGGCACATTGCCTGCAGATGAAGAACTTGCAGAAGCTGAGGTCTTCACTTTTGGAAGGATAGGGAGACTCTGGCATGGGCTCCTTCTCCCAAGGGAGATGCCATGGCATAGCCAGCTCTCCTTTTGGCAAAGCCACAGCCCCCAGCTCTAACCTTGTGCAGCCAGTTCAGATAAATTGTTCGTGATGAATTTAAGCTGAAGGTTAAGAGCCAACATAAGCTAGAAAGTCAATGACTAATCTATTAAGCTCCCCAGTAACTTAATTTACATGTTTTTAATGATTACTTCCTACCTGGGCACTCTGAAAACTAATTGGACTTGAATCGTTAAGTGCATTCAGAGGTGGACTCAAATTAATAAGCACCACTCATGTCTGCTTTAGATGCAAGAGAGAATCAGTGCTGGCTCTGGGGGCTGCCAGATTCTTCATTGCCATGCAGCCACGGCTGCTCTCCCTGGGCTGGGGGTATCTGCTCTCCAAATAACCAGCTCTGTTGCACCCACTGCCATTTAAGAATTAAAACCTCGATTAAGGGCTTGATGCACTTCTTGGAAACGGAGTTTTTTTCAACCATTGAAAGAGAAAAACTTGCTTCAGATTTCAAATGGGGCCTGGGCCAAGCACTGCTTCCAGTTAGTCAGTGGTGTTCTCAGAATTGAGGGGCTGGTAAGGCTGGCTCAGTGGTATCTTCACTACTGGGTCATGAGCTGGATTCCCTCTTCCTTTTTCTTCTCTCCACCAGCCCAACTGCAGATTTGATCAGCACTGGCCCCAGTCTCACTTCTCCCTTTCAGAAAACATGGATCTCAGCCTCAGCAGGTTAGTGGGAGCCCAGCCATGCCAGCATCTGGCTCCTCTCTCCATCACTGTGCATTCCCAGAGGATGGAATTGGGCAGGAGGCAGGGGGGACCTGGGCTCAGCAAGGAATGCCCCCAGGAATGGGGTTGTTACATCACCTCGTCATGCTGAATTTGCCAGGAACCTGCACGAGAGAAACAGCTGAGGTGTTTCTGCCCAGGCAAGGGAAGCTTCTGCTCTAGGGAGAGCAGCCTGGCCAGAAGGGAGGGAATGTGGCTGGAATGAAAAGCACCTACTTAGGAGATAACCTGAAAGCCCTTTTAATATAATGTAAAGGCAAAAGGCAAAATGAGGCTTCGAGAAGTGGTGCTGGTTCCCTACTCAAGGTAAAGATGAACACTTACCTTGGATCAGTCCAAAAAAGGCAAAAAAATACCATTGTGGTGTTTATTCCCCTAAAAAGCCCAGCATCTTTGCAGGCACTGTGGGATATAAAACAAATTCACCCAGCATCATCTGTGTAGGGCTGCTTTTGGGCAAAGAGGAGCTGCAGTTGGGGGGAATTGGCTCCTATGGAATGGCTGGGAGCTGGAGTCAGCTCTGCCACCATCACTCTTTGTGGCATCCAGTGCTATCACCTCTTGCTCCAGCAAGGGACTGACTGCACCAAAGCATCAGCATCAGAATGAAACTGAGGATTTCACAGTTTGCCATCAGCTAATAGCTGAGCAAACAGAACACGGCGCTGGTACTGAGGAAGATGCTTCCCCCCGAAGAACAGTTCTTTTAATGAGGCTCATCATAATGCTCATTAATTTGTGTACATCTGGATGTTCAGGTTGGCAAATGCGGAGGCAAATAGCTTTGTATTATGTTGAGTCACACACAATTGCTTTGCTGCTCCCTCTCAGCCTCATGTGGGTCAAGGAATATTTGCTTTACTGAGAAAAAAATGTTTCTTGGAAAATATCCCACAGCTAGCAGATCCTGGGACCTCCTGACAGTGCACTGGACTGGGCAGAGACAGAGCTGTGGGGTCCTGCACCTCTCACTGCTGCCTCCCCTCCCCATTTACCCCACTGAACACATCCCAGTATTCCCTTTCTGAGCAGTGAGGTTTGCAGCTCAGTTCTGTGCAGTGGGAATGCAGATTTTTCCCCTTTGTAGGAGCTGTCCTTTCCATGTGTGCCACAGGCAAGGTCCTTGGCTGTGTTTCTGGGGGACATCCTGTCAATGCTGTATCCTCCTGAGCCCTGGGTGCTCGGGGAGAGTGGATTCAGGGTGGATGGGCTCTCCCTGGCATGGGAAGCAGGGAGAAGCCTCACTCCAACCTGCCAGGTTCCCCTCCAACACAAACACCGGCTCTGCCGGAGGGAGCCGGGTTCCCTCGCAGTCCCTGGGGACTGAGCTTTTCATCCTGGGCTTTTCATTAGTGTTCAGTGCTGGAGTTACACAGATGCTGCCTGCTCCCCCCCAATGGCAAGGAAATTATGCACCTGGGCCAGCAGCCAGGATGCCGAGGATTTATGCTTTTCAAGGTCTTTTATTAACTTGGCAACATATGGCTCTATCCTCAGAGCATCTCCTCCACCTCCGCCTCCTCCTCCACCTCCTCCTCCTGCTCTTCCTTCTCCTCCCCATAATGCAGAGGCTGGACTTGGGCTCTCCCTGGCTGCCTGTGCCCTTCATCTGGATTTGTTCATCCTTGGGGAAACAAGGCCTTTAGGATGGGTGGGGTGGTAACAAAATGACATGAAACAGCCTTCTTATTAAAAGTGTATTTCAATTCCTTTCTCTTTCACAGATATGAAATCAGTCTCTAAAATGCCAGTAGTGAATATTTAAGACACCAAAAGCTGTTTTCTTTTTGGCATGTACCTGGATCTGAGTAGAGACCCTCCAGAGCAAGAATTGCTGGATGCTACAGTTACTGTGTGTGTATGAGCACTTGGAAAGGGCTCCCCTTTCCTCACTTGATTTTTGTCTTTAAGATTCAGGCAACAACTGCCTTCTCCCTGGCTTTGCATCTCGTGAAATGCAGGGATGCTCTTGGAAATGCACCGTGGAAGCAGTGGAGCCATGGACAAGGAAAGCTGCCCTTGCCTCTAAAGGTTTGGGTAACTCCAGGAGCAAACCCAAGGGCTGGGTTTGTGAAGGTGGAGGAGCAGGAAGGAGAACTGCCAGGGAAAGACCTTGCCAGAGGTTTCTGTGCATGATACACGTATGAGGAATGTCTCATGATGTTCAACTGGCTGGAAGAATGTCATGCTGCTGCCTGGCTACAGCCGTGTCTCTTCCCTCTCCCAGCTAAAACATGGCTGGGCTGTATCCAGCTAAATCTCCTTGCCTATGGTCAAACCCAAACAACAGCAGCAATGCCAGTCCTGCTAATGGGTGAATTGGCACCCACCAGGGCAGCACCACCCCACAACATCCAGGGAGTTCTAGTGACAGTGCTGAAAATGCCATCAGGAATGGAAGGGCATTGTCATTTACACGTTCATGAATGTGCCAAGTGCTGCAAAACGTGGCACAGTCCAGCGTGGCATGGTTGGACCTGCTGCATCCCACTGAGCCACCAGATCTTCAGCAGAGCAGGCTCAGCTTTTCCCTTTGAACACCTGCACATTTTCCAACCATCCTTTCCTGGAGCCACAGCCTTGTGCACTCAGACCCGCAGGATGAATTCGTTTACCCACGTGCCTCAAAGTGCGGAGTGTGAGGCTACAGTGGCATTTGAGTAGCGTCGAGTGCTTTCAAGAAGATTACACTCGCTGAAGTAGTAATTAATGTTTGTTTTATTATGTTCTGGGGAATGATCGTCCAACAAGATAATTCAAATAAAGCCGAGCATGTTCCGAGTGAACGCCGCTTAAAGGCTGATTCATTGCAAACTGGCCCGTGCAAAGGGCCAATAATTAGGAGAAAAGGCACAAGTAGGAGCATACTCACCATTTATCTGCCTTTTATGTAATTAAAATGATGGAAATTATGGCTTAATGAGTGGAAATTGGATGTGCTCTTGAGAATTTTGCGTGTCTTATTTTCCTACAAGCGTCAGTTTCCAACCGTGTCCCTCCAGCCATGTCTCCAGCCGGGGGGCATTGCAGGATTGCCAAGGGCCATCGGGGACAGAAAGTTGGCAATGATGGTGCTGACAGAGCTTCCACCTGCTGCACCCAAGGGTCTGCACCACCCTGGGTCAGGGAATGAGGGCTGGGAGTGAGGCTTCGTGTACCAGACCATGGCCAAACACTCAGCACGAGCTCTGCTTCCCATGATTAACTCCTTCCTAATGTCTCATTAAATTACATACAGTGAAACCACTGTCACATTATATGGTAAATATACGAAGGCTGCACATCCAGCAGCCTGAAAACCACCTGGTTTTATCCCACAGCTGAGAGGTACAGTGGGGAAAGTCAGCTCAGCCGGGGCGGTGGGAGCTGGTGGTGACGCTGTCAGCAGAGCCCTGGTGGCTCCACATCACAGCCCGAGGCTCTGCAAGCTGGTACGGCGCGGTGTGTCGGATAAATGATGAGAAGAAAATTGTCCTCCATCTGTTGAAATAAATTCCACCACATTTGCTTCTCTCATTAGCTGTACAGGGGAGGAACATGGTTTAAGCCCATAGAGGCAGAGTGGGTTACTCGGGGTGCCAGCAGGTGCCACCGTGGCCACCCTGTGAGGACTCTCACGCCAGCAGTGCCATGTGGAGCCACGCACGCCGGGTCCCACGCCAGGGGGTGGATTCTCACTTCAGCTCCTCGTGGGACCATCTTCCACAAGATGGAGCCTGTGGGCAAACGATGTGCGGCCGGGAGGACGCTGGACAGCGGGTGGCTGTCTGTCCATCCGGCCACTCTGACACACCGGCGGCTGTCCGTCCGTCTGTCACCCAGGTGATGCCTGCAGAGCGATGCAGAGCAGTCTGTCTGTCTGTCCACCTCCTATGTGGTGCCCTGAGAGTGATGCAAAGCAGTCTGTCTGTCTGTCTGTCCGTCTGTCTGTCTCCCATGTGGTGCCAGGCAGTGATGGAGAGAGGGGACCAGGAAGCCCTGAGGCCAGGGATGCCATCTCAGGGTAAGTCAGTGCCAGGCATGGTGACTTCTGGCTGCACTCAGAGGGCACGGAAAGCTGCCCCACAGGAGTTTTGGGCTTCCCATCCTTCCCATGGGATGCCAAAGCTGCCTCAGTTTCCCTCTCACCCCATGGGCTGTGACAGATGCAGGGGCTCTGGTTTGGGTGAGTTCACCTTTCTGTATCAACATCTTGCCACTTTGCCTGTTAATACTGAGAGGGAAGTGCAAACCCCAGATGGATCAGAATAAATGCCAGAGCCCAAGAAGAAATGTCAGCAGCAGTCAGGGGGTGGCAGGAGTGAGGGGCTGAGTGTCCCAGTGAGGGCTCCCAGGTTCAGCTCACCGAGTCCCAGGAGAAAGGCTGGTGCTTGCTTGAGGGGGCTCCCAGCCACCTCCCCCATTCCTGAGCTCTCTTCTGCCTTTCCCTCTTGCTGGGAAACCTGAGGCAGAGGGGGGGCAGCTCCCCTCAGCTCTGCTCTCCCTGGCATTTCCATATTATGCTAATGCACAGCTGTTGAATCCTCCTCCCCAGCGTGAATTCCAGCAGGTCCTTCCTCCTAAGTGGGAATTACTTCCATTTGCTGTTTTTTTTTAATTATCCAGCACTTAGGAAAGTATCTCAGTGCATGGGCTGTGGCAGCCTGGTAATGCTTGGGGCCTCGTGGCAGGTAATGCCAGGGACCTTTTGTTGATGCCAAGGACTTTTTGTGGTGATGCTGAGGCCTGAGGAGCTGATGAAGCTGGCTGGAACATGAGGCATTTCTGGATGGGTGAGGGGGTGGTGGCACTAGGGGACAGCAGCAGTTCATTAATGCCAATAGAATTGGAAAGAGGATTTGGAGAGTGAGAAGGGACAGATCAGCAGTGACAGGGAATATGGAAACAGCTGACTTTTGTCAGCGTGAGAAAATCAGTACAGAGTTACTGGAGTTGCAAAGAAGACAAGGTGATAAGGGACACTGGGGACACTCAGGCTGGGGACAGCAGTGCCAGCACCACACCAGGGTTGATGAGTCCCAGACCTGGTCTCCTGACCATCACCCCTGAAATCAACCCCACCACACATACAAAAATGGAAATAAATTTCAGAGATTATGTCTCTCTGCTGTTCTTTGGAGAGGTCTTTGGTTGGATTTGAGGAGAATTCTTATTTGAACAATAGGTCAGATGTGAATTCACCTTGCTGCAGACACAGGAGCTCCAATCTGAGGGGATTTTAGCCTTCTTGCAGAAAGAGAAAAGGAAGAAAATCCTTGCTGTCTAATTACGCTGGTTACAGGC
The DNA here is from genome assembly GCA_013397245.1 of Thryothorus ludovicianus. Lineage (NCBI taxonomy): Eukaryota > Metazoa > Chordata > Aves > Passeriformes > Certhiidae > Thryothorus > Thryothorus ludovicianus. Next base: position 46,247 of record VZTB01008390.1, read on the forward strand.
AATCAGCCTCGCAGCCATATTCTGATGACTTTTATTTGACACTGATTGATCACACTTTAATTGCCACCCAGGGCACAGGGAAAAACCCTTGTGAGAAGAGAAGTTTTGGAGTTACAGTGAGCACAGGGACAGCTGCTGCTGGTCACAGCCAGCACCTATGCCTGGGAATTGCCTTCACAGAGCTCGGCTGAGAGCTGGGAATGTTCTGACGAGAGTGGATCTGTGCCTGGCTCTGTGTCACAGTGCCTGCGGACAACAACTGCAGGCAACAACCCACTGGGAATGGAGCTTCCAAGGGGGAGAGGAGCAGCCAAACACACCTTTGAACACGTTCCAGTATCTTTTACTGCACTGTAGCACTCCTCCAGCTGATAGTGGAGCAGCTCATCATGGAGAAGTGTGATGCCGCTGATAAAAACCGATTAGGATTTTTAAGATAGAAAAGTGCATCAATTCTGAATTCAGACGCTGGATTTAACACTGCAGAGAAGTGTTATACTCACAACCTGACCATCCTGTGCCTGCTCCCAGCATCTGCAGAGCTCAGCAGGGCCACAGCAGCATTTCATGGGTCTTCTCCACACTCCTGCATGCCAGGCAGAAAAACTTCCCCCTGCAAAAGGAATGGAAAAGTGGGATGAGAAATTCTTACGTTCTGTGGAAATGCTGGTCTTTGTACATGGGGACAGTGTTGCAAACACTCGAGGACCTGCCTCAGAAATGAGCAGTTGAGCCCCCTGAGCCTTGGGAGAGGTCTGCATATCCAAAGCTTTTTTCCACACACTGGTGGGATTGCTGGGTGTGACTGTCTCCTGTGGCCTCTGAGCACTGGCAGGGCAGAACAGTGATGGGTTGAGGGGCAGCCTGGGCAGCCTGGCCTGAGTGAGATGTGTGGGCAGCACCCAGGGGGAGCAGGGCATCCCAGTTTCATGGGATAAACCTCTTCTGGGAAGGAGCTCAGCTGACTCCAGAGAAAGCAGGAAAGAGCACCAGAATCTCCCAACGTGAGCATGAGAAAGGAAAATCCTCCCTCTCCCACAGCCAAAACACCATATTTTCAGACCTGTGTCATTCAAATGACAAAAGGAGACACCCTTGGCACCTTTCAGTAACTGTGCCTTCCGTAAATGCATTAAATATCTTTTAATGCGGCAATTGTTTGGGAACAAGTCCAAACATTTAAATATTGTGGCCAGGACATCACGGCTCAGACTCCTTGTGCCATGCTCCAGTGGAGGAATTGCAGCAGGCAATCATTTCCTTCCATGGGAAGTGCCAGCAGGGTCAGGGCTGATGCATTGTAAATCAGTGCCTTGACAGAACAGCACCTTGTTTTACTCAGTCAGGTTGAAATTCATGTATAATTCCAGCACTCACTGCTGGGGAAGAGGCTCTGGGTGATAACAGCTTCCCTTTGGCACCCAAACATGAACAGCAAACCAAACCATGGCCTGGTGCTATGGCATCACCACTGGGAACCCAAGGATGAGGTGGAATAAAAGTGTTTTGTTTCTCTCCTGAGCACGTGGCCAGCTCTAAGGACTTACTAAAAAACCATGTTCAGTGCTTCATATTTGCAATCTCTGCACTGGCACAGGGCTCCGTGCTGGCACAGGTGAGTCGGTGCCAGCACTGCCCTGTCCCTTCCAAGCCTTGCTGTCCCTCCCTGCTGAGTGGCACAAGGCAATGTTTGAGGTATGGCACCCAAGGGGTGCCACAGAAAAGCTAAAAGCCTGAAAAGCTCAGGCCAGGCCACGATTATAAAATGAATACTCAGCATCATCACTCAACACTCACTATTCAGCATCTCACCTTGGTCTTGGTGCAGTCCTGCCGGGCTGGGGCTGCCCATGTAGCTGCGTCAGGATGAAAAGCCCAGGCAAATCTAACCTAGAAAAGGGATAGAAAAAAAAGGGAAAATCTCAGCTTTGTATTTAACAAACAGTGCATGATATGGCTGTGTCTTGTTTGCTTGGAGCCAAGCGAAACCCTGCTGCTCTGGAGCAAAACGACAAGTTATTGAGGTGAGAAAATGCGTGGGCTGGAATCTGACCCGTGACATCCCTCCCCTCCCGCCCACGGCTGGGTCCAGCCACCACGGGGACAGACCAGCTCTGTAACGAGCTCACCAGAGCCATTCCTCAGCCTTAGGCAAGGAAAAAAGAGAGATGAAAAAAAAATAACCCAGAGAGAGAATTTAATTGTGAACTCTTGCTGGTGAAGGCGAAGCATAAACCAATAAATGGTAGAAATGTGTCTGATAAGCTCTGCGAGGGGAAGATGAGAAATGTGTTGGCTGCACGTGGGAGTGTGTGGGATGATGAAAGGCTTTGGAAGTACGTACAGCAGGAGAAACACTTTGGGGAGTAATAAACAGGGTGCTTAGCTAAGGTTTAGGGGAGCTTTAGGTTCTGGTCGTGGTGATGCTCTCGCCTTTCCCTGCGGAGGAGAAGAGCCAGGAGAGACAGACTTTGCTTGCAGGGAAAACACAGCAAGAGGTATCTAGGAGTTCAGCATGGAGCTAGAGGTATCCACAGAGGAGGCTTTGCTGATGCTGGCTGCAGGCATTGCCTGCCAGCGAGGGGTGGGTTCTGCTTACTCAAGTCAGGCTCTGAAGCTCTGCTGCTGCCCTGGATCCACCTGGACCCTGGCATGGGCTCAGCCCTGGCTCCAGGAGGGGAAGCTGCTGGAGCTCTGCACCTCAGCATCCCTGGTGGCAGCCTCACCAGGACCAGAGGAGGAGACCCTGTAATAACCAACTCACTTTAAAAGCAGTATCAAGTACTTTTGGTTATCTGCAGCTGGGAACACACCCAGCCTCAGATATTCCAGTCTATGTAATTGAATTATTTAGGGGCTGGCATGGTGTGATGAAATAGGCTTTTTTCCTATTTTTAGGTTTCCATCTACAGGGCTGGAAATTACAGCCATTAAAATGTTCTATTAGTAATGATATATAAAGGGGAAAAAACTGATCAGACTTTTCTAGTGCACACAGAGCATTAGGATATCATTAATTTTAATGATAGAGCCCAAAATTACAAAGCTATTACAGTCATACTTGAAGTTTCTGGAAAAAAAAGAGGGAGAATCAGTCTAAATTGTTGTTAATGAGTAAAAAAATATTTAAATCATATTTAACGGACCTTACAATTATGGTTGATGTCTCTGTGGGCTGATGATGGCTTAGACTGGGGTTGTTCCCTGGTGCTGACAAAACAAATGTCTGGCACAAGGTAACAGTGAGGGGAGTCCAGAAGGATTTGCTGGAGTGTTCTGGAAGGCAACAGAGAGAGGCCACATTCCTTGAAGGGCTGCTTTTGGCCTTTTATTCCTGCCTCTAAGCCCTTGTTACAGGATTCATGCTGCCCTGGAGGAGATTTCCAACTCCATCAGCTGCTGAGCAAAAATAAAAAAATTCCCAGCCCTGTGCACTGTGAAGTAGCAGCAATTAATGGCCCTTGGAGGGAGATTTTCATCTTGGTTTTTCTTTAAAAAATAAATGACTGAGGAACAAAATCCTTTGGGAAAGTGAATGGGGGAAAAGAAGATAGTTGGAAAGAGGAACCCTTGAGACGCTTTTTGCTCCCTGACCCTCTGGCATGAGGGGAAAGGATGCACCACCCAGAAAACAGTTGGGATTTCCCTGACCTACAAGCCCAGGCAAGGGGACAGCATGCTGTGCTGATGGGAGGTGGATCCTGGATTTATTGAGGCATGCTTGCAATAATTCAACAAGCATCCCCTGGCCTGAGAGCAGTGACACAGCCGAGTCTCTCTGGAGCAGGGCTGTGACCAAGGGACAATTTACTGCCTTGTGCTTGGCAGCTCTGGTCATCTCTAGGTCATCAAACCCTTGACTTCCTCGTGGAAGGAAGGAAAAGCTTTTTTTTCCAAAGGAAAAGCCCTCTCTGCTGAACCTCCCACTGCTCTTTTTTGCTGGCAGCTCTCCCAAAGCCCCCGAAACACCTGAGCAGAACACCTGCAATAACTGCACAGGCTCATAATGCTCTGGGTGTCATTAAAGCTATTTTCCAGGTTCCTGCTACTAAAGACACTGCAATAGAAGGGTCAAAAACTTTTCAAATTCATTAAGCCTCAAAATAGCTGCTCGTTAAGCACCGTGGAGATGGCCGATAACGGGAGGCGAAGCAGAGAGCCCCGGAGATTGGATGTGCACACCAGGCTGATAAATGGCTTCTCTGTGGCTATTCCAGAGCCTGCAAGGGGAAAAATGCCATCCCACGGATGAACAGGTCTGGAGTTCAGTACAACAACTCTTGGAGCTGCCTTGGCTGGAATGAAACATCTCTGCCTTTGGCTTGTGGCAGCAGTGTGACCTTCAGGAGAGGGGCTGCAGGAAAGAAGCCAGAGGCCAGGAGGGATCTGCAGAGTCTCTCCATCCTTCCTCAGCATTAAAGCAACACCTGTCCTGGTGCCTTTGCCTTGGACAGCTGTGATCTCTGCACAAGGGCTGTACCTGCATCCCTCCCACAGGTTTAAATAATCCTACGTGCCAGTCTGACCTCTGCAGCATGTGGGGAGGAACAGCAGCCTCGTGTCCTGCACCCCCAAAGTGTTTCTGCTGAACTCAGCTTGGTCAGCTCCGGCTGCAGATCTGAGATGTGCAGCACGCCAGGGCACTGAACTGCTATCCCCTTCCTGATGGATCAGAGGGAGGATGAAGACAGACGGTTTTCTCTGACCAGGGTAATAGAGTCAGCAATTCCACTTGGATAAGCACATGGATTTTATGTCGTCCCCGCGCAGCGTTGAACAAAACACGCCGGTGGCAGAAGACGCACAGCGCTCTCTGCGGAACAGTATTCCCTACATGGCAGCTCACTGCTTAAGAAGAAAGCACTCGGACACTTTGGAAAATAGGAAGATCCCAAAGCTGAATTTTAGAGTGCTCCTCTTGCAGCTCCCAAGTTCATTACCAGCAGCAGCAAGCGCCGGATGGCACCGGTCCAAGCACTTCTTAGCACGCACATCACTTGGAGTGGACCCACAGTCCCAGAGTAGCTGGAGGTGTTACTCACGTCCTAAAAGTTCAGCATCTGTCAGAGTTTTTTAATGTTGGTGTTTTCTTAATTTTCTTTTTAACTCCAAGGCTGGCACCAGCTTCATTCTCAGACTAACCCTGTTCTTGCAGGGCAGCTGAGGCCAGAGGTCCCATTGTCCCTCACAATCCTGAGGCTCTTCCAATAAGATTTTCCCCACTTGTCTTCATTTTACAACACTAAGGTGTTTTCTGGTTTTTGGAAAGTAGAAACTGAGATAAACACCCCCCACCGATGCACATCCTTCTTGTGATGTTTCTCCTGCTGCTCTTGCTGTTCTGTGGTTTGGGCATCTCCTTTGGAGAGTGCTTGGAAAAAGAAATCACTTTTAATGAGAAGGCTGGGGGAAAAGATGGTGTTGTGGGCGAAGCACATGGGAGAGCTGCCTGGCTCTTGGGAGGGAATAGGCTCCCCAGCTGGTCAGTGGGAGTGACCAGGGACAAAGCCTGCCCTCCTGGAGTGGGCAGGTGGGGAGGAATGAGTAGGAAGCCGGGGAGACTTCTTGTTCTTCTTACAACTGCATTGAGTCTTGCCTGGCTGAAGGCTGGCAAAGGGCATCTGGGAGTGCTCGGATTGGAACCACCCTGCAGCAAGGCTTTCCATCCAGTTTTCCCTAATTTTGCACAGTCCTTGCTCCTGCTGTCTGAGATCATCCCTCCACGTTGGAACACCTCCTCCCAGCATCCTTCCCCCCGGTGCTGCACGACCTCCCAACAGCTCTGGCGTCCTTGTCAGGGAGGGAAGTGTTAGTCTCCTCTTCCTGCCCTTGCCTCTGCTGAAATTCAGGTGAAAGCTGATTTTGGCACACAGGGCACACTCTGGCTCAGCTGCCCTGTCCTGCCCTGCCTCTCCTCGGAGCCCTGGGGCATCAGCCCAAGCAGCCACAGCCGAGCACACAGCTCAGGAGTTCAGCCCAAACCTGCTCTGGTTCATCATGCGAGCACCACGATACCTGCAAATTCGGGCTGAGCTTCGCCAAATCTATTTGCTTGATCAGATTTATGTAGCAATTCCAGGACGAGGTGAATAATGAAAATGACTCATGAATATTTCATTCTTATAAATCACATAATTCATATCTATTCACAAATATTTGCTTTGCCTTATAAACTGGATGAATAATTTACAGAAATACGGAGCAACTATTTTAAAGGAAATATGAAATCCATTGACTACATTAATCAACAAATATTATTCAACTTTTACAGGTTCAGCTTGCTGACAGGCACATTCCCTGTTTATGAGAGGAGCTGGAACAGCAGATGACATTTCCCATATTAAAATACGTGGAGATGGAGCTCAGTTATCCCCATGTGAGGATTAATGTATTTCCACACTTACCTGCTCAGTCCCGGCCATGGCAGTCGGGGCAGGAGCCCCAGATTTGTGTTACCAGAGGGCCTGTTGGAGGGGAGGGAGGTGTAGGAGGGTAAAATAAGTGCTTATTGATCTCAATTTTTCTTGGCTGGCAGCTCTGACAATAAGTAGTAAATAAACTGTTAATTTTTCTAATTTTTGCAGTAATTCCCTCAATTATTGAGCTTCTTTAAAAAAATCATCTGCTTAAACAGAGTATTAAGTGACGGCATTAATCCACCTGTATTTGGATGATAAAGTGATTAATCTGACTCATTTAAATACTGTGAGAGGTTGCTGTTGAATGTCCCAATGACAAAAAGGGCTCGATGGCCAGGCAAGCATGAGGGATGCATGGGGACAGGCACAGCCCCCATCCTGAAAAGGTCACCTTGACCACTCCAAATTCATCATCAAACAGCTCCGTGGCAGTGGCTTGTGGTGTTCCCATTCTCCTTCCCCTCGGATGCTTGATCCTGGGAAACTCTCTGGGATTGGAAGCAGAGGAGATGGCCAGTGCCGGAGGCACCTCACATCAACACATCACAACCACTCAGGAGATGCTGTGGAGTGAGGACAGACCATCAGGGACAGGGCAGGAGTTGTGGGTATAAGGCCATCATCACCTCATGTTTCTGCAGCCCAGGCACCAAAGCATCTGGGGGATGCCAGCACCTCTGAATTTGCAAGGAAAATCATGGGGAAACCTGGCAGATGGAGCTCTGGAGGACAAAGCCCCCTGAAGGTGCCACTCACTGCTCTGTGGGGAATCTACGTGCCTGAGACACTTGGTGGCCATCCCAGTGTGGGAGAACCAGGCTTTAACATGGGAAACTGGGAAGAGCAGAAAAAAAGTCTGGTCTGCTGCTTTCTCTCCTTTTCAGTGCAGTAACAGGGTGAGGAGGGACAGGCATCTTTGTGATGTCTAAATTAAACAGCTCCTAAGAGCCCCCCCAGCCTGAGCTAAGCAGGAATGGGGTGCAAATGTCTGTGTTTGAGCTGGGTCCCTGAGGAGTGGGGTCAAGGCCAGCAAGGATCCTGGCATTTCATGCTGATTTCTGCACCCCAAAGCAAGCAAAACTCAACATCCTTTTTAGTATTCCTACCACTGGCAGCCTGTCTTCCAAACTATCCATCTGTAACATTTGTAGGGCTATTAAGAGGGAAATACAATTTCATAGTCACAGATAAGAGATTAGACAGATCAATTCCTCCCCGCCACATGGGCTGGGAGAGAAAGCTCGATTTCAAATTGCAGTGGAGGTTTTTGTTCTCCTGGTTTATTGAGCTGTGGGTCCTGCCACTAACTTTCCTGGTTGTTTCCTCATTAAGAGCAACACGTTCATGACTGATAAGACAGCCAGACGTGCATTGAGGAGGGATCTGGCTGTGGGGAATCCTTCGGGATAAAAGAGGCTGAGCCCGCCTCGTCAGCCATCCATCTCCTTCTTTGCGGCAGCTGTGGCAGAGTACCTTCTTCTCTTGCCCCCTTTCCCATCTCCAGGGTTTGAGCTGGGAATAATTCCCCCTTAGAGAGTTGTGGAGCCCATTTTGGCACAGGGAGCACGCGGTGTGCTGGCACAAAGCACGTGGTGTGGTGCAGTGGGGAGCCGAGGGGACTATTACCATACAACATGTCACACTGTGCTAGGCTGTGAGACAAGAGGCTGTCAAAATATTTAGCGGCACAGAAACTGAAACCTCTCCATCCGAGGATGGGGAATTCCACACAAACAGCTCTCAGAAAACCTCCAGTGTTTGTGGAAAGGGCTGGCAGAGGCAGGCAGAGCCTGGTGTGACCCACGGCCAGCCAGGGATGGTTGCTCTCCAAGGTGCTCAGTTTGGATACAGACACCAGCAGTGGCTTTGGGGCAGAGCAGATTATGCACAACTCTTTGGAGGGTGATGGGCTTGGCCAGCTGGTTATGTGGCCCCAGTGCCCATGGAAAACCTCTGGCTTCTCCCAGCACCATTGGGAAAGGGTGCTGCCAATAGCTCCTGCAGCAGACAGGGCAGTGGGTGATCTGGGTGCAAGGGGAGAAAGCGGAGCCAGCCCAGAAAGGCTGGGTGAAGGACAGGGACACTGCTAAGAGAGCTGTAGGATAGTGAAAGGGCACCAGTCTCCCAGGACCTGAGTCATCCCAAGGCACTGTGTGCTCCTCACACCTGCACATGGCAGCTCTGTTCCGGAGAACCCTGAATTATTTATAGCTTGTTATCATCCCCCCAGGTATTATTTGTGTAACCATTAGTTTCTGTAAAGTGTATGAAAGAAGCTGTAAAACATCAAGCATCTCCTCACTTCACCTGGGAGCTGATTATTTTCTTGCCTGATTTACCAGGCTTCAGCTCAAAAGCTTTAACCCTTTGTGACAGAAGCATGCAAGCACTTCAGCGTCTTGTCAGCCCTCAGCTGCTCCCCCAGGCAAAGCCTGGATCTTTGTGTCCATGCACAGGGCAGTGTGGGACCCACTGCTACCAGTGCTGCCAGTGAGGGGAGAGCTGGAAGCTCCAGTGGTGGAAGAGTTTATCTGAGCAGGAGCAGCTTTTGACAGAAAAGCTGTGGCTCTTCTCTGGATAAATACATTTTTTTAAATAATGATTTATTCAACAGTATAATGAATTCAGTGCCTTTTAAATGTGACAGTGGATAAAATACATCGGCCTTCTGCAGGCGTAAATGTCATCTGGAAAGTTCAGGCTTTCTCTTCCCTCCCCCGCACTCGTGGGCAGTCCTTTAATTCCCTGCTCCTTTTCCCAGGTTCTCAGGGCAGAGCAGGACTGGTGTGGCCGTGGGGCACAGCATCTCCACATCCCTACATCCCTGAGTCCTTATATCCTACATCTCCATGTCCCATGATGTCCCTGCCCAAGCCTGACAAAGGGAAATCCAGGGAGAAGGACTCGGGGAGTGAAAGGCAAACCCCACAAGGCTCAGGGGGCTGCCAGGGAGGTGGAAGCCTTGTAGAGGAATTTCAGATATGCCAATGTGTTTCTCTTCATGCCTAAGTCAGCAAAACAAAACAGAATTACACTTCAGTGTACGTAGAGAGCGAATCAAGGAATAAAATAGAAATGACAAAGCTGACTAGCAAATAGCCCTGAAACTCACTTAGTACCGACGTGACAAGGGGCTCGGACAAGGCTTGAGAAATAACTCTATAAAGTGAGCCTTTAGAAAGCAAATAAACTGTTCCAGGGATACAAAACAATTACCCCAAGCAAGCTCATATCGATTTCAGGCACCAAGCCAAACTAACAGCATGCAGGCCCTCATGCCAGCAGTGCCCACTCGGCACCCGCTGGCCCCAGCAGCTTCTCCACCAAGTTCTGTGAGAGAGAACAGCCTAAAACCTGAGGAGAAGCCAGGTGACAGCAGCAGGAGACAGGGGCGAAAGACAAGCCACGGGAGAAAGCAAAGAGATACAGAAAATATGGAGAAAACTGTAGAAGCAGCAGTATAAACATGACCAGGCACTGCCGAATGATGCTGATAAAGCAGAGAGGAATTCTCGCCTCTGGCATCCCCAAATATGATCTTTTGGGGTGTTATTTCTCATGCAGGCACTATTCCCACAGAGGTTTGTACATTTTCCTCCTTCCCAAACTGTTTTTCATCTCCTCTTGCTGCCAGGGTTGATGTTGGCATTTTTGCAAGGATGATTTTTCTGCCATCCCTGGTGGTTCTCCTTTTGTCATCATCATTTCCCATGTCAATCCCCTCCTTGCTCTGCAAGGGGCTCTGTGCTCAACTTATCTACTAGAAATTGCTGAAAAACAGCTGGAAATAGAAAGCTCATCACGAAAGGTGGAAAAAAGAACACGTTTTCTCTAAAATAATTTAACTGATTGGATTAATAGCCATTGGCCATCCCAGGGCTGCAGGGCAGTCTGTCCATCCCCACCCATCACCCAGCTGGCCAGAAAGCTGCTTCCTCAGTCACAGCTCTACAAAGCAGCCTTTCCCTCCCTTGGAGAATTGAAGAGCCTTTGGAAATGCACACCAAAGGCACAAAAGCCCTGGGAAAAGTTCTCCAGTCTTCATGCAGGTGGGTTTGGGAGGGGATAGCAAAGAGGGAAACAGCACATTGGGTAACGCTGCTGGCACTGCAGACCTGGCTGAAAACAAAAATAGCATAAAGCCTCAATTTTGGGCTTTTAGTGCCAAGGGAGAGGCATGAAAAGTGGGATGTTCAGAGGCATCTCAGCTGTTCCCCACCATGGCAGGGAGGGGATGCCCTTGGCACACTGGGCATCGCTCCCCGGGAATCGCATCCGCACCGCCGGCTGCCCACTGAGCAGCTGCCCTGCCAAAAGCAGCAGCTGGTACACGGTAAAAAAACAAGAAAAAAACCCTCACATTAAAATGTTTTTCTTTCAGATTATTGAAGCAACTGTAGCAAAAACTTCACATTTAATATGCGTGACCTGCTCCGTGTTCTCCACTAGAATAAATTGGTGGAACATCCTGCACAGCCAAAGCATCAGGGGGTGGGGCCAGCTGTAAATGCCAGGGGAAAAAACTCTAAGTAAAGTCAGCACATAAAATACAGACGAATATTCTCATTTTAGCTAACAGGCTTTAGATGGCAAACCTGATCAGGGAGAACAGAACATCTGGGAGTTGCTGTAGTCCAAGGCAGATCCATAAGGGAAGGGGGAAGTGTGGGGAGCATTCCCAGGAACACAGGCAAAGGCAGGAGCCTTGATCAGCTGCTCCAGATTAAAAATCTGCTGTCAAACACCGTGTTTTCCAGAGCTCCCATTTAAAGGTGTGTTGTAGCTTGCAGCTTCCTAATTACCTTGGATGTTCTGCATAATTTATTTTTTTTTTTTTTAATTTCAGATGGGAAAAGACCATAAACTTGCTAATTAATTACTTTTTAGCCCCAGTGCATCAACTGAAGCACACACTTCACACAAAGCACCTCCTCTCTGCAGCACTCCACGGGAAACCTCCTCTGTGCCGAGCGCTCCAGCAAGTGACTGTGTTTGCAGGGATCTCACCAGAAACTCTGGGAAATGAAAGAAGGAGAGAACAAGGAGCCTGCTAACCCTATTTTTGGCTTTGGCAGCAGCTGCCCACCAAATGCAGCCCCTTGCACTGCTGTGCCCAGCTGTAGTGGAGGCTGCTCAGAGCAGGGACAGTGGCAGGGGGACATCAGCTGGTGATCAATGGACTTCACATTTCAAAAGCCCGTGAGCTGCCCAAAAGGAAATGTTTAGGGAATCTAAAGCAGCTGGAAGCAAACTCTGGGTAAAAATAATAAACTCAAAAAGCAAAAAGGCAGAGGAAGGAGGCAGCACTGATGAAAGAATTGCCTGCTCCCAAACCCACCAGCCAGGGCTTGTTCCTAACGGTTCCAGATGCCTCAGTAGGTTTTGACACTCAGCTCTTTTCCATCTGTTGTTCCTAAGCTCCCTGCTGTCTCCTTTCTCCCTGAGAACCTCCAGCTTGGGTTTACCAAATCCCATCATGGTCCATGTACAACAACCCCTTATTTAAAGGCCAGGCAGGAGGATGAATCAAGGGAGGAATTTGGGGGAACACTCAAACTACCTGTGCAGGTGAGAGAGTGGCTGCTTGGCACACTGAGCTGGAGATTTTCTTTTCCTTTACTTTTTGAAATCATTCATATTTTTGGCAACTTGAAAAGCAAACAGAAAAATGTAAACAACAGGATTTTGAAATACTGACAAAAGAGATAAGGTTTAATTTCCTTTAATTCCTAATAAATGGATTTTAATGAGAGGTGGGAGTGCCATGGCCAGAGCAGGGGTAACAAGGGACATGTCTGGACCAGTGATGAGAAGGAACCTGAGCTCAGTCCTGTGTGGGGATTCCTGAGAGTTGCTATCCCCATCTCACCCCAGATCAGTGACAACTGGATCAAGAGGCAGAGAAGGGCTGGGGACAGCTCAGGGCTGTGAGTACCTGTCAGGGAGCCCCTGGACCACATCTGGTCCCTCCTGGCACACCCTGCCCTGCTCCACGTGCTGCCAGATCCCTGTAAGCTGTTTATGCTCCTCACCCCCCATCAATCATTTTTTCATACATTTGGAAGCTTAGAGCTCCTTATACACTACTTCCAGTCCAGCTTGTCACGGGAAAACTCTGGGGAGAAATTCACAGAGATGTATTAAAGCCATCCAACACTTTCTCCATGGCAACTGGGACCAGCACAAATCCCATCAGCCCTGCCTGGAGCAGGATGAAGCCTCTGCAGCACTTCCAGCCTCCAAGATAACGGCAGATATGGGGAAACATCTTCATTAGCTGGAGATGCCTCCCAACCCTCACACACAATAACCTTTGATTAACGCCAGAGCACTTACCACTTATGAAATACATCTGTCTGAGGATCCCTGGCCTTTTCCCACTGTGTCTGAAGGATTCTGTGTTCACAGCAAAAGCTCCGACAGCTCGAGCAGGCAGGGAGGGGGGAGAAGTGATGTGGGTGGGCAGGGTGGTCTCACAGGGGCTACTGAGTACCTGACAGAGACCTGGTGAGAGCACCACTACACCAACACACAATTAACACCTCTGTGATTAGTTCTCAGAGCCCTGCTCTTTTTGCAATGCCATCCTCAGCACGGCTGGGAGCCCCAGGACAAAGTGGGAGAGGGAGTTCCTGCTGCAAGGAGCAGATTTCAAATGTTTCATACCAAAAGTAATGGCCACAGTGGGTGCTGAAAGGTCTTTAAAAATAGCTCGAGGTCTGTGTGTGCACACTGTGAGAGAGAGGGATGTCCTACATTTCCCAGCTCTCTTAATCCCTCTGCCTGATGACAAAATCCCTGCTCATCCTCCTGGCAGGTGAGCTCCCAGCTCTGAGTTAGAGAGGAGCCTTCCCATAACTAAGAGTGCCACTCTCCCCAGTTAGTCACGGGTTTGGGGGTCTCACACTGCACCCCAAGCAGGACACATCTGGGGTGCTGGGGCTGGATGGGAGCTCTCTGGAGCTGGGCTGCTCTCCACACACAATCATGCCAGGTGTAACATTGCTATGCCACCGCCTCCATCCCGCTGCTTGGGCAAAGCCACAGGGACAAGGGGACAGGGAGCAGGGCTTGGCTGATGCTGCCCAGCCCAAATCCCTGCTCTTCAAGGGGAGGCAGTGGTTTGAACCACTGGAATGAATGTTACTGTGACTCAACCCACACCAAACTGCACGGGAGCCGAACCCTTTGAAGTCTGCCATGTCCAATCCATTATTAATCACTGTAAATCTGGTATAATCTCTACAAGCATATTCCGCTCCCTACAAACAGGCTGGTGCCAAGTTGCTCCAATAAATCCTGCATCAGGGCAGCTATTGTGTCTGCTCTTCAGGCAGCATTTCCCAGCAGGAATATTTAAACAATAACACTCTCTATTTGGTGCAGTCACTTTTGTTTCAGAAGATTACGGTCTAACGTGTAACAGATTTAGAGTTTATGGAAAGGCTGGGATTTATGGCATGCTTTCTTTCCAATGCATTTTGTATCTAATAATCCCTGCAAGGCATTAAATGTCTCCATGTGGGTTCCTCACTTCGTACTGAAGCGAGAAAATTCTGTTCTTCTGTAAAACTTTGTGTCAAATTCCAAAGGTTCTGCTGAAAAGGAGCATTGCTAAAGAAGCAATGACACCCCTTGCCCATGGACTAGAATTGACTTGCTGATGCCTCTGGAAAGGTGGGATGGCCCATGGAGAAAGAGAGGAAGAGCACAGGTGCACAAGGAGCACTGGGGATGCTCACACACAAGGCAAGACTTGGTGTATGGATTGACCAGTACCCCATGAGCAAGAGATAAAAGCACCCCAAAGTGAGAACAAGCCAAAAATTCAATCCCAAAATAGTCACTGGCCAGAAAGAGTCAAACACAAGGGCAAGAAAACAGAGCCCCAGATTCTGCAAGGAGAAATGGAAGATAAGAAAGTTTATACTGGGAGCTGCTCTATATAAACATGAACAGGAATTTACCATTTCCATCCCAGTCTTCTCACCTATGTGAGCACATGCCAATGTTTACTTTGAGCAAAGCCAGTGTCCCAGCGAAACTAAGAAACTCCAGGGCTCAACAGAGATCCTGATCCTGATCCCAGACAAGTGAACCTTCTCCCACAGGCTTGTGCTCACTGTGTCAGCCTCCTGTGGCACCAGCAGCCTTTGTCTCGATGCTGGCAAACATTGGCACTGACCAGCTCCTGGCAGCACAGCTTCCAGGAAGCAGGGAGAGAACGTGGGATGCTCCAGGGGAATTCTGGATCTGCTGCCTGGGGCACAGCAGCCAGCCTGGGGATGCTCAGCTGCTGGAATCCAAGGGCCAGATCCAGAGGGGTCTTTAGAGAAGGTTTAACCACTGCTGCTGGCCACAGGGCCAGCACTCATCCTCATCTGGGAATGCCTGTGAGCTCAACCAGCCGGGAGGACACTGTCAGTCCCAGCAACAGCTTGTTTGCTCTCACTGACAAATGAGCTGCAGATCCAAGACCATTTAGTCTGGGCACAAAGCACCGAGGACGTGTGGCTGGAGCCGAGGCGCTCCAGGAGCTGAGCAGAGGGCAGCTGTGGCAAACTTTGCTCCCAGGCACTTGGTTCTCACTCGACTTCCTCCACCGGCAGCTCACAGCCAGCTTAACACTCTCCAAGAGAAGCGGTGAATTCCTGCCTGTGCCAAGGACTCTGGCCAAAAAATGCTTTTTTTCGTCCCCTGACGCTGCTCATTAGTTTTGTTTGTTTTGCCTTTTTTTTTTTTTTTTTAAGTTTTTGCTGCCTCCCCAATTAGGAGAGGATTAAAAAAGCAAAAGAAGGAAAACTTGAGGCATAGATAATTCTGCTGGGTCCCTCGTGGGAGCAGTGGGAATTGCTGAGACACCAAACCCTTTCTTGGTGATAGTGTGGGCAGCCAGGCCACCACATCCTCACCTCCCTCCTCCTCGTGCCAGCATAACTCACGTTGTGCCTTGCCAGCATTGATAAATTGGCAATAAAATCATGCAGGAAGCCCAAGCTGGATCGATTTATTTCAATATTTCTGACACAGCTCCTGCAGGAGCTGTGGAACCAACAACACAATTTCCTACCAGAGAGTCAGTGAGATATTGGGCATAAATTACCCTGAAATGCCACAGATAACAAGGCTGTGCTCAGGAAGGTTCCTCTCTGCTTTACTCACATTGGAAACACTCCAAGATGGCAAAGTGATGTAGGAACATGATGGTAGAACCTTTCCAACAGGATCAGAGGTGGTTCCTCTGCTGATGCTGTGGGGATGGAACTGGGATACCCAACCTCAGAGCTGTGTTTTCCTCCCTCATTCCCCATCTCTGCAGCTATGAGGCCAGAGCACGTGTCTAACGACTGAAAATCAGAATATTAATGTTCACCTTTCAGGGAGTAGTTGGATGTGCCACTTCCAATGAGGAAGGATATTAATTTCAATGCTCGTAAGAGCCGTCTGAGACAGTTTCCATCATGATCACGGAGCTGTCTGCTGGCAGCCAAGACCAAAGAGTAGATTTTTCTTTTATCATTTGCAAAAAGACAAATACACCTCGTACTCCTGCTCTTGTCGAGCAGATTTCCAGCTGGAGTTCATCACTTCTTCCCACTCCTCTACAGCTGGAATTCCTCTCAAATCCTGTTTGGAGCAGTGATTTTGGTAAATAACCTGCTGGGGGTATTCCCTTCAGTTCAGCATGTGCACAACCATTTCTAATGGTTCAAATCAGAATTCCCTGTGGTGCAGCAGCAACTAATTGCATCTCCTGACACACCTCTGCTTCAAGCCTGACTACCTGATTGCAAGCACCTCATTAGTTTGCTCCCCCAGTCACATTTGATGGCCTGGGGAGTGAGTAAAGCTGGCAAAGGGGCTGCACATCCCATCAGGTGGGACAGGGACCCCAGCTCAGAGGTGGGAGGGCTCGTCATCTGGGGGTGCCACCCTGCAAGGGCACACATCCCCTCTTTCTTGGCACTTGACAAGATTTATGTGCAGAAGGAAACGAGGGGAAGGCTGGAGCAGGGGCTGCAGTAACGACACGGATCGGCTGCAGTAACGAGCTTTTCCAAAAATATCTCTCCTTGGTCAGAGATGCTCTATTTTTAGAGCTCCAGAGTATCACACTGACAAGTGGCGGGGTCAGCGTGTACCTTTAAACTTCCAAAATGCCTTTGCCCTTGCACAAGCACCTTGCTGTTCCAGCTGGATATCAAACACACCAACAGACACCTCTGGTGAGTGTGGCCAGGAGACCTGGCTGTCACCTCCCCCAGAGCCACGTGGGCAGGGCAGCTCAGACATGACTGGACACTGTCTGTCCCATGGACTGCCGACATCTTTACCTTAAGCAGTCAACACAGGTCTGTGAAAAAAAAAAAATCTCTGATTGAAAACCCCACAATGAAATCTCCAAGTGGGTAAAATGCCGTTCTGTGATTTTTGTATCAAAGACGTTGACACTCTCTGGGTGTCTGGATCCTTTCCCCTGCTCCAACAGATGCAGCAGAAAAGGGCAGGTCCATAAAATCACAATGGATCTGAGGCTGTTTGACAGCAATGGAAATAGGGAAGATGGCAGTCAGAGCTGTAGGACTCTCGTGTCTGCATAGTGAGCTGAGGACATAGGGTGTAAAATTAAAAATCCAACAGTTCTATTGTTAGGAGTAAAAAAATCATCCATTTGCATGTTAAAACACCTCGACTTACAGCAGCAATTTCTCCCTTTAACTTTCCTGGTTTACCCAGTTCCCAGGATGAATAATGCAATGTAACTCCTCAGCAGCCACACAAATGAAAAAATTCAATAGGACTCCTTTCTTCCCTCTAAACCTACACATCTTGTGCAGGAAGCCTTTCCACTGAGACGTGGAAATCCCTGCTGCCAACGCCTCTGAAAGAGCTTTTTAACAGAGAAGGTTGGGGAGGAGCTGCCAGCCCCAGTGATAAACCCTGTTTGCCCAAATCCCAACACAGCCTCTGCAGAGTCGTGTTAACCAGACCTTGCATCGCTTCCTTCAGGAATAAGCAAATTAGCTCATGGGGGAAAAAAGATTATCGTCAATGCAGGCCTGACATCTGGAAGCAGATTACATCAAATTTGAATAATCTAGGTGACATTTCAATTTAAATTGTCCTCGCGTCTGAAGAGGAAAGAGAATTAAGTGCAAACTCATCGATCGGTGCCTTGCGGCCGAGCTGCTGCAATGACACCCTCAGAGCCAGCAGAGACAGGAGTGCCCACCTGGCTGCTGCACCCCCTGCATGCCCCCCACCCCTGCACTGCTTTGCTCACCAGTTCTCTGCCCATTCCTCACCCACTCCTGCATTTTCCCAAATGGCACGAACAGCTCAGCTGCCGTCTGGGTAGAAAGGATATCCCCAAAGGCAGGGGCAAGGGGAAAGGCTGGTGCTTTTTGTGGCACAGCAGGGACATGGTGTGCCTGGAGTCCATCCTATTATCACTCATTCTGGGAGATATTCCTGCCTTTTTCCCTACCACCAATTCAATGCAGACTCAGAGGGAAACACAGCTTTCCCTGGAATTGGAGACTTGGCTTTGTGAGAAATAGGAAGGCCTTTCTTTCCACTTTGAAACACAGAGAGAAAAGGCATGAAGGCACCAAGAAGAAACTGAGACTGTGATGAGGGGATTTAAAACCTCACTCTCTGCCATCTGAACAGCTTCCTCTCTTCTGAGTTCAATGGCAGCACCCAATCCCAGTCCTGCTGATCCTGCTCCACAGCTGGGCATTGTCACTTTCCCACGGCTGCATGATGGAGGCTGGGGCTGGGCAGGGATTATTCAGTGTGAAAAGGAACCTACATATGCAGTTACATGGAATATTTTGGGTTCTATGTCCATTAACCCACGAGGAAGTGATGTTTTTGTAGGTGTTGTATGTAACCTGCTCACCAGAGGTAACAATCCTTCTCTTGGCATTTCCCAGAATTTAGTGCTTTTAAAGTTTATTATGCATGAATCTTCTACCAATCTCAGTGAAAACACCTCACTGGCTTTAACCAACTCCTGTTTACAGGAGTGTATGGTGATGCTGGCATGGGTCAGAAGATGTGACAAACATTTCTGAAAGCAGCACCACACAAATATGGGGGAACCCCACCTTATCATTGCTGTCACCTCCACAGAGACAAGACCCCACCTCAGCCTTCCTGCAGCTGACAGTGTGAAACAGTTCACTACGACAGCACATCCCAGTGCTTGGAATGCTGGGAATTCCAGCAAAAGTGAGAAACTCCATTTGCAGGAGGTTCAGGGCCAGAGGCCCTGGCTGTGTCGCACACCAGCCCTGCACCAGGAACAGGCATTTTCTATCAATGCAAATTTTTTGCTTGCATTAGAAAATAAAATAATTTCCATTTATACATGTTTAATGAGAATTTCAAAAGTGTATAATGCAGCTAATGCTTCCAGGCTGTGTGTAGGCATCTGGAGCTGGAGATGAGGGTGTCTGCCGTGCTGCTGGATCCCAGCCCACAGCTGGCCTCTCCTTTCCCCTCTCGGAGCGTGGCCTCCCAGGCTCATCGCTTAAGATGTGAAAAGCATCTGGGCTCCTGAGCTCCCCTTGCCCAGCTGCCCGTGGCAGCAAAAGGGTGGGCTGGCTCAGCTATGAGACCGAAGCTTGCTCATTAGCAAGCTGTTAAATTATTAATAAGTTTATGTGTAATTTCTTCTGTGTACATAATCTCACATTTTTCAGAAAACTATCATTGCTTTTCAGTTAGTTCCACTCGAGGAAACAACGGCTCTTGCTTTCACTTGAGCAGATGAATATTTATGTTGAGCTTGTTCTGTCTGGGGATGAGAAAAACCAGATTATTTGGCTTCCCAGTGTGGGGAAGGTCGGTGGTGGGCATGGCATGTGGTTGGCTGTAAACGGAGTTCATTTCCCTGTCCAGGCCTCCCACCCCAGCTTAAGGGTCTCCAAAGTGCCTGAAAATTTGTCCAGAGAAGCTGTTGCTGTCCCATCCCTGGAAATGTTCCAGGACAGGTTGGATGGAGCTTGGAGCAACCTGGTCTGATGGATTGTGCCATTACCATAAATATACAAGATCTGTATGAGACCAGGAGCCCTCATCTGCTCCACCTTGGAGGGGCATCCTTTACAAAAGCCCAGCTACCCAGTGCTGTCATCATTTAGCCACATGCTGCTGAAATGATCCACCAGTGAAGGGTTTTTTTGAGTGTTTTAGGTGTGAAGAGGGTTTCAGAAAAGCTTTTTTCTCTTGGGAATGGTGAAGGTGGCTGGCTTCCTCATGGGGTGCAGATCTGTGCCTATGGAATTATGTGGCTTGGTGCTGTGGCATCTCAATGTCAAAGCAGCCTGAGCTGAACAGAAACCTTTTGATCTCAGAATATTCCTCCCTTGTTTTATTACTAAAAATTTGTGGCTCGCTGCTCCTCGGCTCTCATACCATGACAAGTCCTTCAGCAGCCTCAGCTTGCTGTGGAAACCAAATATTTTGACTTTGCTGTTTATTCCCGGTTTTTAAAGTGTGTTCTGAGTGAATAACAAATATGTTTTGTGAGGCAGCTGGTGCTTCTTCCTGTAACGTACAAGGTAAGGGAGAAACAAACATATTTGCTTTTGCTCCATCTATTTATCCAACAATTGTAGCTGCTGTTTTAACGGCACAAAAATGTAATTACTACACGCGTTCTCACCAGCCCTAATTAGCAGCATGCTTAAGCATACACTTAGAGACACTGCTGCTCCATGGCAGCATTCCCATGGGATCATCAAGGGCTGATGGGACCTTGCCCTCAAGGGTCACCTTGTGCTGATTGAAAGCTGACATTTGTGCACCTTGAAATCCTGGGATTTATTTTTATCCCGACTGGTGTGTGGCCATAGGAATCCCAGACACCAAGAGTTGCATCTTCCCCAGAGACCATCACATGTGGGAAAACACCACTACAACAGGCAGTAATGGAGCTTTACAAAGGCTCATGTCCCCCACTTGTCCATAATTGAGGCTTTGCTAATCCAGGAGATTTTTTTATCTTTTCTTCTTTTTTCCGTTTTTATTGGCAGTAACGGTAGCTCAGTGAAAGCATCATTAACGTAATTAAGTGAGCAATTTGCTTATTAACAGATTGCAACCTTTTCAACAAACTTTGCTGAGTTTTCCCTTTTTAAATACCAGCTCCTTGTGCTCAGAAAGGAAGAGATCCTGTGAAGAGGGGGTTGAGCTGTTGTGTACCCCAATCTCTTCTCTGCTCCATCAATAGGACCTCAAGGCTGAGCCTGCTGCCAGTTCTGGAGCTGCCACTTCCCTGGCCCCAGATCCCTGGCTAGGGCTCCAGGAACACTGGTGTTGAGAAGTGGGTAAACTGTTCTCTCCTCTCACCCCTCAGGAATAAGAGCCACTGGGGCTGGTGAGGCAGGATGTGAACAGCTCTGACATCACTGGATAGAGATTTAAAAACTCCTGGGAGAGTTTGCCAGAATTTTTCACTGTGCATTCAGGAAAAACAGCTTGTGCCCAGGAGACCTATCTCTGCTCCAGAATCCATCCCACGTTACCCTTTCCTGCTCTGAATGCAGTCTAGTATTTCATTTTTTATTTCAATTTTCTCAGTGTGTTCCAAAGTAGGTGTAAGAGAAGTCAGGAGTGGTTCCTTTGCCCTGTGTGAAGCAGGTTCATGCTTATTCTGGAGCTTGTGCTCTCAACAGCTCATCCCAATGGGAATCTTCCACCGTTCTCACCAGAGAAAAGCGCTCGGCACTTCCCCGGGGCGGTTTTCCCTTCTGCAGTGCTCAGTTGCCTGGATATCTTACACTGTGGTATTAAAAAACATGGATAATTATTACTGTTCACCAGCATAATAGTTTCAAGGATCAGCATCCCTACTTTTCGCAAGGAACACATCCCCAGGCAGTCTCCTTTGCGTATGAGCGCACAAAAAAAAGTTCAAGTGAGAAAAAACCCCTATCAGCAAAGCACATTTATAGAGATGAATTATTTGGAAATTTTCTGAGCATCCAAACTCTTCACAGCAGATTTGAATTACAGAATTATAAGCAACAAGTTCATTTTGACCCTCTGGGCTAAAAAGTTATAATTAGCACAGGCACCATAAAACTGGCTTTTAATTAAAACAGCCTCGGAACAGAAGGAGTTCTGCAAGGTCCCTCCCTCGCTTACATAAGGCAGCCGGCCTGAGCGACCGCCGCAGGGATGCTGTGGCACTCTGAGCCTGGGAAGCCTTCTGCAGGATTTTCCAGAGAGGAAAAACGAGGAATGGTAAATGGGAGAAGTGGGGGTCCCACAGCCGGCCCCAGATCTGACGCTGTCGTGGGCCAAGGAACGATCGCCGCTGCAGGAGCTGCAAGGATGGTTTGTGTGGGTGAGTTGAGCTGCGTTTCTGGGTCCGCGGTGCCCTGGGTTACGGTGACAGCTGTTCAGGGGCAGCCCCAACACCCATAGCTTGTGGGGTGATGCAGCCACAGGGCATCGGTGCCCCCCTGGCGGGACACAATCCCAACTCATGCTGGGAAGGGCCAGCTCAGAGGCCACTGGTTGTACTTTGAAGCCTCCAGAACAGCTTGGCAATATGTCCTGCTACCCTTGTGGGTATGATAATGGGCTGAGTGTATTCCCAAAAAGCATATGCTGCGGTGCCGAGCGTGGCGATGCCAGTCTCACAGTTGTCTCTTTCTTCGCACTTTCGAAAGGCTGTAGGAAATGGTGACATATGGCACCCCAGCGTATGGTGGTTTAATCAACACAGGTAAGGCCAGGGAAAACAGAGCTGAGTGGCATTCCCCAGGGAGGATGTCCCACCAGGATGCTCCGGCTGCCTCCCATCCCCACAGGCACCAGGTCTGGATGGTGTGTGTGCTGCTGGTGCCAGCCCAGCAAAGTTTCAGCCACACGCTGGCACCGGGTGGCTCAAATGAGGCAATTAACAGGTGCGTCCCCGTCAACGCCAAAGCTGAACTTCTAGTTCTGCAAATATATAATTAAAGCACAGTCTCACAAATATGAGATTCCCTTCCACTCGAGTGAAGGCAGAGGGCTGGTGGGTGCTGGAGTCAATCCAATTTTTTCCACTCACTCTCCTTTCCTCCGACGCGTGGCACAGCCTGGGCATGGGGGTGAGGGAGAGCAGGTGGTGTGGCTGAGGGTAGAGCTGAGATGACTCTGTGGAGGCTGCACCAGTGCCCAGAGTGGGTGCTGATTTGGCTCTGGATGTGGGAGTACTGAAGGCAGTGCTGTGGCTGACAGAGCCTCAGGAAGGATGAAACCCTCTGGTGCTGTCTCAGGACGATTGAGGTCATGAGCAGTTTCAGGAGTCAGTGCTGGGAGTTGAGTCTGTGCTGGATCAGGAGGGACAGGGAAGGCTGTTGGCACAAATTCCTCATGTAGCAGGGAAAGAAAATGCTGCTATTTCCCCTCAATATCCAAAATTATCTGCAAATGCCACTGCTATCATGTTCTATAAATATTGGCTGTTCCCAAAGCCTCCCGCTCAACAGGCCTGCCCAAGCCCACTTTTCTGTTCAGACCATACATTGAATTGCACTGTTCCCTCCCCAGGGACAACAAAAGATCATTACAGGAACACCAACACCCAACTCATCGTGCCAGGCCCGGAGACAGAAACCTGGAAAAGTTCCAAATATAGGGAGGACACGAAGCGCCATGGACCATGGGAATGCATTCGTCTCTAGGAAAGCACCCGGGGGATAATGGACATCCCTCAATGCCTGCTTGGATAAAAGGAAAAAAAGCTTTTCAACCCAATGCTGAGCCAGAGAGAACTCGTTGAAGCTGGGTGGCTGTGGGAGGGCATCGGCACTGGAGAGAAACCTGGGAGCAGCCACAACAGCAGCCAGCCAAGTGTGGGTGGGAAGTGCTGCCTTGGGAGACCAAACCCACTGCTGCCCACAAAATAACTTGAAGATTCACGGGGATCCAGTGGGGATCCCCCCATTGCTAGCTTTTTCCTGGTGTGGTTTTGGGGGAAAATTGGAGTTAAGGCTCCGACTCACCCCCGCAGGCACAAGCCCACCTCTGTACCTGTGTGGGCTGCTCAAACTGTGATGCTGGAAAAGCCAACAGAAAAAATCTTAACCATGCCAACTTCTTTCCATGCCCTTGTCCCTTCTCCAGGGGAACAATCGCTGCTGAGGATCTTTGCCAAAATTAGTTCCTTTAAGATCTGAGGGATCTTTCTGCTACTGCACTGAGCAGTGGGAGTGAGCCCATAAATCCAGTTAGTCACAGTCGCTGGATTACATCGGACCTTGTCCTTCTGCCTTTAATAACATGATTGTTTGCTGCATAAGGAGCTTTATGTAACTGGGAATCAGGGGTGATCCGCAGGACTGCCCAGGCTGGAGCTGTCAACCCTCCCTTCTCCCTGGGCTCGTGTGAACCTCCTGCTGCCAGCCCATATCTGAGAAATAAATAACCTCCTTGCTGTGGCTGTTAAAGGTCTGACTCCAGCCTGCTGCGGTGGTGCTTTTGGCACAGGATTTCAGCCTGATAACACATGGGTCAGTATCAGAGGTGCTGCAGGGATGAAGTTGCTCCTGGAAGCTGTTTTCCATCCTGCACTTCTCCCTTGAGCACAACCCTCAGGTGGCAAGGGGAGATATTTAGGCTCCCCCCTGGTCCCAGGCGGGAGGCCACCATGCCCCAAAGCCATCAAGGCTGTTTGGGGACAGCAGTTGCCAGGTCCTTCATCTATGAAGGACAAGTACTTGGAGGCAAAGGCAGCGGGTGCCAGCCTGCACTGCCCGCAGCGTGCACAGCGGTCTCACCCAGCACCATTAAATCTCTGTTTTATTGCAACAGAGCAACCTCTGCCCTCCCCCCACGCTCTCTGCATCCCTTTTTCCTCTCCGTCTTTTTAAGTGATTCTGCCAAACAGTGCCTGCATAGGCAAGGCCAAGCACTGGTGCTGGCAGATGGGCAACATCATTTACATCTCTAGCAGTGAGTGGTGTCATTTTGGGTGAAGAGCTGCTCTTTAAGGATGAGTTTGGAGATTTGACACTGCAGCACAAGCCTGAAGTTCCTTTACAATCTCTCAGTGGCCCAATCTCCCACTGCATCACTGCTGGGAGCTCAGCTGGGTTTCTGTGGCTGTGTCCCTTCCCCAGGCAGCTGGGACACAGCTCCTGGCACCTGCACCACTCCCCTCACTGGACTGGGCAAGTGGAAAGCTCTGGCACGTGAGAGCCTTTTCATTTGACCACGGGCAGCCTTAATCCTCACACAGAGTTAATTTGTTTATTATCCTTTGGTTTACCTATCAAGTGGTACAAAATGAATGCACAGCCTCCTTGTCACGCCACCATACAGCCTAATTCCCTGGGCCAGCACGTCCACCCAACAGCAGGGCAGCATTATTCACCCAATTAGGGAAAGGAAAGCTGGTGGCTTATCCTGTGGCCAAGACACAAACTCTGAACTCCCTGTGGGTGGCACAGAGGAGCACTGGCTGGTCCCTGAAACCTGTCAGGGTGAGAGCCAGTGGCTCCAGAGGTGGTCACTGGTGCCAGCTCCTGACAGTGCAGCACACCCTTGGCAGCATCGTAACACCACGAGTGAGACTTGCTGGATAAATAAATATTCCAGAGACGCTCCAGGTCATGTATTTTTCATGAGTTCGTTCTGCTACTGGGAGCCGCACCCTTTAAGAAGATTGGATGCATCTGGAACAGAAGTCATTTTTATAGTGAATAATTTGCTTGAAAAGCTGACTCTGAATATCTCGGTGCAGGAAACACATCTTGGCTCCCTGGAATGATTCTCCAGGGACCCACCAAGGATCAGGTGTGCCCCATGGCTCTGCTCAAGGAGAGCTGCGCTCCTGGCTGCAAAAACCAGCAATTCCTGAAGGAAAAACACACTGAAGCACAGGTCTCATGTAGATCTCAAGTGTTTTTGGGGAAAGGCATGGACTCTTCTTAGGCTGGGGGCTAGCTTGGGTGACCCACTCAGTGTTGCCAGAGCTGGATCCACGTGAAAACAAAGCAAGAACTTTGGCATCCTGGTGAAACAGCCAGTGCATTATTTATTCTTGTGCTGGGTTTCGACTATGGATTTAGATATTGATGGAGTCTGCATCTCCAAGCAAAGAGCGCTAATTAGCACCTGCAACAGAGAGCCAGCTTTTAATTAAACACAGCTTAGTGAGGGGGACCTGTAAGAGACACCGTGCCACGTGTGAGAGTGACGTGTTCAGGGGGGTTTTGGAGCAGGGCTGAGTCTGGCAGGGTGCAAGGCACTGGGATGAGGGTTCTGTGGTGGGACAGGGTGTGGGATGGGCAGCTGCACTGCTGAGGACAAGTGGAGCCTCAAGGTGCCTGACACTCACATTGTCTCCTCCACCAAGCACCATCCCATTCCTGTCACTGCAAATAACCAAACAAGCTGCACGGAGAAGAGAATAATATTAATATTAAAAAGGCATTTATAGTTTTAATCAAGCTTTGGGGGGAATAGACAACTTAACACGGCACTTTACACAGTTGATAAAATGTTTGACATTTACTGGTGTCTGTAATGAATCTTGTCTCAATTTTCTCTTTTAAAATGCCACTCCAGATACTCTATCTATCTGTAGGGTTTAAAAAGCACTTATCCAACAAAGCGTTATCACGACGGAGAATATGAAAGGATGTCTTGGCAGAGTAGCACCAGCTCTAGTGTTTGCTGGCACCCAAGCAGGACCTGCGTGGGATGGGCAGAAGAGGGAGGATCAGTGTGGCTCCATGGCCTCGCCACAGCCCAGCCCACCAAAACACCTCAATTTTCCCACTGGTCACAGCACAGAACAGGAGGCTCAGCTGTCAACCAGAGTCGAGAGCCTGGGATACAGCAAACCAAAACACTTTGGAGGCAGAGGAGGCTGGAAGTTTGCTTTGTCCCAGAAGAACAGACTTTGGCTGCCAGTGCTGCCCATGGCAGGACAGTGCAAGGGCTCTGGGTGTTATCAGGCAACCACAGTTCTCCTGTACAAACAGAGCTGCTGCTCCACGGGCGGTGATCCCAGGAGTGCTCCTGCTCCTCTTCCTGGAAGGACACTGCAGAGGGGAGTATCAGCAGTGAACACAGGCAGCAGCTGGCCTGGACTTCCCTTTGAACAACCATTCCAATGTCCTTTGCTTCTCCCTTTTTCCTTTGTTTTTTTTCAGAGGAAAGAAATGAATTATTCTATGGAAGTTAGTATCTGTCTCAGGAGCCTGGTATAGAAAATTAGGTTTTAATAGCTTTGAAATTGAAGCTCTTTGGGTCAATAGGACAAGATTCAGACAGTGAAATCACAGGCCCATAAAGGGAAAAAAAGCAAATATTTTGTTAGTCATCAGAGAGTCACAGTCCAAAGATAGTAGGCAAGAGCTTAAAATACTGCTGTGCTTGTCAGCTCCCGAAGTGTTTAGTCATAAGCTCCTTTTTTCTCTTGTTGTTTCTCTATATATTAGCTTTAGGAATGAAGAATTTGGCTTTCCGTCCTTGGATGTGCCTGGGAATTCCTCAAGTCACCGCTGGAATTGGAAAGTTTACTCTGAGCTAAAAGTGTTGTAAAGTCTGCAAGGTAACGCAAAGAGAGAAGCCACAAACTCAAGCAGCACTTGAGATCACACAGGATGGAGAACTTCCAGAGAGGTTCTGCCAACAGGCACTGGAATTATTTAACTCATTATTAAAGGGATGAATGGGTTATAATTATTCCTAATTTCCTATTCAGAGCTCATTACCACCCCTAAGAAGGGTAGGTGGGGAGCCCTTGAAATCCAGCGAGTTACTTTAAATATTCATACGGCTGAGAGAAATTTCTCACGGTTTGGAGCTGTGATGGGGAAATGGGCCAAATGAGCTGGGAGGGTCCCCCCCCATAGTCACTGCTCCCCAAGGGAGCCCGCACTGACAGCAGCACCAGCCCAGCACTCAGAGCTAAGACACTGCTAAGGGATCATCCACTGGCCAGCAGGGGATGGACACCTCAGTGTTTTGTCCAGGTCACTCCCTGCTTTGTGGCTATTCCAGTTTTAGCTGCAGTGAGGTGAGGCAGTGGAAGGCCACGGGACTGGGACGTGGCTCCTGGCGAGAGCTGCTCTCCTCTGACCCTGGCACACGAGGCAGTGCAAGTGGGGACGGGCGAGGCGCACCCCAAATGTCGCCTACAGCGCAACGCACCCCGAACACACAGAAATGTCACATTGCTTCAAGTGTTGCACCCAACTTCTGTCCTCCAATCAGTGCCCAATTTCCTTCCAAGGATAAAGCCGCACGTTATTTTTGGCTGACCACTCCAGCTCAGGGCACTCTGATTTTCCCCCGTGCACTCAGAGGACAGACGCTTCCCGTGATTGCCTCAGAGCAATGACAAAACAAGCACATCCCTAATGGCTGGCAGAGCTCGTACGAAATATATTAAATGTATTAACTTTGGCACTTGCTGGGTCTCGGGAGGAGCTCTCAGAGCTGCTCCTGTGCTTCACCTCCGCTCCCCTGGCTCCTTTATGCTCTCCCCTTCTGCTAGGAAAATTCCCTGTCCCCAAACTGTGGCTTTCCTGGAGGTGACCGACATTTGCCGGCAGCTCGTCTGTGCCCCGCCGGGAGCGGCCCAGGCCCTCGAGGTGAGGCTGGCAGATGGCACTCAGCCACGCTGTGCCACAGAGCAGCTGAGCCAGGCCAGCAGTGCCGGGGCTGGGAGATGCTCACTGCTCCCAGGGGCTCGCACGACCCCGGAGCCAACTCACGAGCGGAGCAGGGAGCATGGGAATGTGTCCAGGGCAACACGGCCAACTGCTCTGCTGGCTCAGGAACACCCAGACTCACAATGGCCAGATGCTTGAAGCCTGGCTGAGACTCACTGCGGGCTGCACTGCCAGGAGCAAAGCCCTGGGAGGAGTAAGGCTCTGGGAGGATGAGGGAAAAGGCAAGTGGGAAGTCACCTTCTTATTCCCACACTGGGATGAATCATCCGACTGCCATGTGGGATAGACCACCCCAGGATGCCTGGCAGGAAAATATGAGAGGTCTCCACCGCTGTGCCACCTGCCCAGGGTGGAGCTGTGGCTGGCACTGGCCATGAAGTGGCCACCCACAGCAAATCCAGCCAGCTCCATGTGGGAAGCGCTCCCCAGGGCTCACTCCCCCGCCATGCACAGCCTGGAATTTGATTATGTTTTCAATAAAAGAAGTGCTGGAAGATAACCCCCCTTGAGTGGCATCTGCCACGTGGGATGCTGCTGCCAGGATGGGAAAATTGCCCTTTGTTCTTCACAAATAAATCTGAGGGAAAGCCCGTTCTGAACAGGCAGCGTTCTCTGGGGGCTGCCGAGGACTTTGCAGGCGTTGTCATGAATAACAGTTTATCTACAGAGTTTCGTTCAAAATGAAGCCTCAGACACATCCTAAAATTATGGGGATGCTGTGAGAATGGCTTTATAAACTATTGCTTTTTCCTTTCTGAGCAGCAGCAAAGTACAGGCCAGACAAAAACCAGCCGAGACTCTAACTGTCATAAATAAGTCAGCAGAGCTGATAAAAATAAAGGATGAAATATAATTCAACCATTCAGCGACAGATCCCATCTTAGCTGTGATATAGGGTCTGTTGAGACTGTCATTGCTTCAGGAAATTAAAGAATGAGCCCATTAGTGAGGATATTTAAAGATGTTCATATTAATATTATGACTTCCCAGACTCAGCCCGACCAGGGAACTCACTCGATTCCAAAGTCATTTTTCACAGTCCCTTTTCAGGGCTGCTCTGAAGGACCCAGAGGTTCCATGAGGGTGTCATGGGATGCAGGGAAAGTGGGGGGCTGTGGGTGACAGCACCCAGCTCAGCTTGTCTGTTACCATGGCAATGGGAATACCTGTCCAGAGCCTCAAGAGGCAGGACAGAGGGGACACCTGGCCCTGGGAGAGGGATCGTGACCGTGTGCCATGAGAAGGAGCCCCAGGGAAGAGGAGGAATTGGGAGCCCCAGGCGCTCGTGGATGCCTGTGCCTGGAGGGAATTTGGGTAAAAAAGAAAAGCAATGGCAAAAAAAGGTGAAGGTTCCAGTCCCGGGATGTTGGAAAACTGATGGATAATTGTAATTAGCTTTCAGAATTTTTAATTATAGAAGGGGTGTAAATAATCACAAAGCACAGCTTCACTAATGAGAGTCCTTGTGCTCAGAAACACGGGGATGCATTTGTTAGGGAGACTTTGAAAGCTCTGCTGTTAATTAGGTGTCTCACAGCCAGCAGGGTTTCAGGAGAAGGAGAAACATGTATACATTTAAATCAGGCTCATTGTGAGAGGTACCCAACATCAATTATGGGATAGCAGGGTGCTAAAATGAACGAGCTTTGTAATTAGAGCGTGGATCTGAAAGGCAGAGATGAGCCTTTGCTTCCCCTCAGGTGTCTGCCAAAGGTGTTTAACACTGGTCAGGACACAGGGGAGGATGATATGTGACCTGCCTTCCCCACCCTGGGGATCATCCCACGGCAGTGACCTGCCTTCTTCACACCGGAGAGCATCCCATGGTGATAACCATGACTGCAGAACATCCCAAGGCATCCTGCAGTGGGCTGGGATGGATCAGAGCTTCATCAGGAGATCTCTGCTGGGGTTCTTACAGCCCCATGCCACTGCTTTTACTGGAAGAGAAGCAGAAGGGGCTGGGGAAGGCCAGATTAGTTTAATTAAGCATGAGGGAACAGATTGCATTTCCCCACCCACAAAACCAAACAAGGCACCTCAGGAGCTGCTGGCCCTGCTCTGGCCCTTACTGGAGGGAGGTCCAGCCTACCCGTGGTGCCCCATTGGGTGCACAAAGCAAAACAGCATCTAAAGAGAGTGAGTGAGGATGTTTTCTTCTTCCACTTCCTTCTGGGGCCACCTGGTGTGTTTTCTCCGTGGTTATAAACAAGCAGAAAAGGAGATGACAAAAGCTGAGAGACATTTTTTGAAGCTGCGTCTGTTTTTGGCTGCTCTGAGAGCAGCAGTGAGCTCAGACCCTGAGGCCAGTCTCCATCGTTCCTCCTTACATTTTCTCTTTTGGCTACAAATTTCAAGCTCTGCCACAGGAGTTTATGTAAGTAATTACGTTTAGTTGGTATTTGGCTAAATCTAATGAAGCAATGATAAACAGCTCAGCGTTTTCTTCCCTGATGGCTAATGAATATTAATTTCTCTGTCAGAAAGGAACCTCTGCTCTCTGTAAAAGATTCGATTCCCATGCTAAAACTTGGGGAAGGGGTAGAAGATGACTAGAAAGGATGGAATTTTGGGAATGTCTACATGTGCTCCTGTATGGAGAGTGGCAGACTGGGTTCAGGTGCCTTCACAAGGAATGGCCATCAATCCCTGTCTGACCCATCAGTTTGTTTTATAAGAAACCTGTCCAAGCTTGACCTGTGAGGATGTGTCAGGCACCAAGCATCCCATGGTGCAGGTAGCAGTGTCCCCAGGAACCCTCCAGCAGCCAGGGAGTGCTCTTGGCAGGAAAATGGCCCAAAAGTCTTCTACAGGTGATGTTCCTCACAATGTTGGGCTCTCCTTTTCTGGAGCTTTAAGGGTAGGTGTTAATCTGCCACTTGATGGTCATTTCTGGCAGTGTGGGAAATGTGGTGCTGCTGTCACCACGGGAACTCCAGCACTGGAGATGTCTCTGCACTCCAGCATCCTGTGGGATCCTCCTGCTGCTGGCCTCATGCCAGTCTGGCAGTCCCAAGGGCTTGGGGTGCTCACCCCAGCTCCCTGTGCTGCTCCGTGCTGCTTGGAGTGACAGCTCAGTGCCAGCATCACGTTAAACTGTTCTAACTTTAATCAGCTCGTGGGCTGCAGTGAAATGCAGTTCACATATGATGTGAGTGGAGCCATGTGGCAACTCCCAGGGAGGTGGAAGCATGAAAATGGATCTGCCCAGGTGGGCAAGGGGCAGCAAAACCCAGGTGGCCACTGCAGGCCCCCCGCAGGACCCCTGTGTGGTGACGTTTACCAAGCCATCTCCTTCCAGCATGCTGCTGGCTGGCATCCCTCCTCTGAGGAGGGAATTGGATGTTCTTCCCAGCAGCTGCTCTCAACAGCCCAGTAGGATGTGTTGAGTTTCTTGACGTTACTCTTAAGCATCAGCAGCCTGTGCCCGAGGTGGTGCCAGGGGCTGGGGAAGCATCCAGGGTGCAATGGGGTTTGGGTCTGTCTGTTTTAAGGGCCACAGAGAGACCAGGGCAGCTCCTTGGCACCTGCATCCTCCCTGCTGACATCTTGGCAAGGTACCAGGAAGCTCCTGCAGGAACACACCCAAGCCAAGGCACTGGAAGGGAGTGGAAAAGCAGCACAGGGTTTACTGTGAAAACAGATGCTAAACTTTGATTTTGGCAAAAGGAAGAAACTTCAGCATCTGCTAGAGGAGATGCCCAGGCTGGGGAACGTGGGAGCTCCCAGATCCCAGCATCTGCTTAACCAAGCTCATTTTTGCTATTCATCCTTGTGCAGCTCAGAGGCAACAGGAAAATCACCAACGAGTTCACCCATTGACCGGTTTAAGGTGCTTCAACGTGCTGAAATGTTTGCCCAAATTGTGGAACTTTGTTCTCTGTGATCCAGCTTCCCAGTGGTGCTGCCACCCACACGCTCTACACTGCAAACCTGCTCATCTCTCCAGAGCCAGGCTGGGAAAGGGATGCTCTGCCTCTGGCGGGTACAACTAAGTATTCCTTAGAACAAGAATGAGGGGGAGAGGAAAGGGTGTCCTGTGCAAATACCATCTGCATTCAGATTCAAATAAAATTATAGCAAATCTGCAGCACTGGAGATAAAAATGGTAATGAGTTTTAATAGTTCCCTTTGATTTCTGCTATTGAAATCAACTCTGGGAGGCTGATATTGTATCGGGAGATTTTAGATCCCTGGCCACACATCAGGCAGCTGTAATGCTTCCAGGAGTGAGGGAGAGGGACTGGAGCCACTCTGGAGAACTGTGGTCATGGCAGGAGTTGAGAGCTGTGAGAGGCAGCCATTACAGCAGCCGTGCAATTTGTCCAGCCATTGATTGTTAATACACTTTTAATCGATAATCTGGGCAAAGTCAGGAGCTGGATTGATGTTGCAGGGGTGTGCAGTATCCATAAAATTGTCATCTGAGCACACAGGGAGGTGAGTTGCTTCTCCACTGCTGATTAGCTGGACAGGGCTGTAATTGGCCAGGGAAAGGCAGGAGGTGATACCAGATTATTCATTCCAGAGTGCAAATCCCTGCCGGACACACTCCTGCCAGCACCAGCTCTACATCCCCTCCCCTCACTGTGGATCACCATTCCAGCTAATTGTGCGTGTTCATGCTCACTCATCAAGGTCAAAATCCAGGACTGGCCCCCGTTCTCTGAGGCTGAACTCGTTACCTATGCTGCTGATTAATGATCTCACTGTGCCTTGTGAGCAGCCACAAGTCCAGAAGGAATGATGGACTCGGGAAGGAAGTGCCTCTGGATCCACGCTGGTGAGAAGGGCCCTAAACCCAGTCCCACCAAAGGAGCCATCACCTCACTCTGAAGTCAGATCACGTCATTGCCACGAGCTGTGGCTGTGCCAGCAAACTCCACTTCTGCCAAATGGAATTCTCTCCTGCCGTGGGGCTGTGGCTGCCGGGAGCTCAAGACTGGCGCCCTGGGCTCCGGATGAGCCCCGTGTGCTTGCGAGGAGCCATCTGGGTCAAATAGCAGGAGGAAAGCTCAAAACCTCTTTTTTTTTTTCCTCTCTCAGAGCTCAAGGGCAAAATTTGAACATCAGAGGCAGGGACAAATCTTCCTGGGCTGATTTGTGAACATCTTGTTGAGACATCCAGGATCAGATCTGAGAATATTTTAGTGATGCAGAGAGTGATTCAGAGTCATCCAGGTTATCCCCCCTCGCTGAGGATGCGATTGAAATGTTTGTGGCTGAATATCACCCAGGAAGAGCTGAGCAGTCACACCAGCACACAGTCTGTCATGTTTATATCCCAGGATCTCCTCAGCCTCCCAGCAAGGCTGAGAGGAGCATCCATCATTTTCATACCCAGGCTCTGTGCTGCAGCAGGGCTCCCTCACTCAGTGCCACTCCTGGATCTGACCCAGCTGCTCTAGGAGGGTGGGTGACAACCCCTTCTCTGGCTTCCCATACAGCAGGTCCAGCCAGGAAGGACAAGATGCTCGTGGGAAAGGCCAGGGATATGCTGTGGCTCAGGAAAAGCTCATCCCTACATTTTTTTACACCAGAAGTTTTAAGTGCTGGAGATTAACTTCTGGAGCCTGCGGATGCAGCCCAGCCCAGGGGCTTGCAGCAGCGATCAGGAGGCACCACGGGATGTTTGGGATGGCTGGATCCCCCCATCTCCCACCCTGGCATCTCTGCCATGGCAGCGCCCTGGCAGGGAGCCGGCTGCAGGAGCACTGGCTCTGAGAGGGAGCAGCCATCCAAAGGAATCTCCAAGCACCTTTCCAGCGGGTGCTGTTTGCTTCCTGGCTGCCGGCGTGCGCCGATGGAACGTTGCCTTGTTTCTTCCCTCGGCGCTAGCCAGCTGCCCAAAGACAAACTGTCCTCCCTTGGGGGGTACATTAGAAATGCTTAAGCAAATTAGCCATAAATAGAAAATGCAACATATGGGGCTGTAGATAATGTTTCATTATAAATTATCATATTCTCCAGGGAGATACGCCTCTTCCCTTCACACCAAAGACTCTGGGTTTCTTCTTCTGTGCAGATTTTAAGTTTCTTCTTCTTTCTTTTATTTATTTATTTTTTTTTTGGTAACTGTTTTTGACAATGATTGGACGCAGTAGTTGATTTCCTGGGTGCGGAAATTGGGATATGTAGCTCACTTCTGCTGCAAATCCTCTCAGATTTAAAATTCCCTCATTAAAAAAAAAAAAAAAAAGAAGTGAATACCATCGTGATGAAAGGTGCCCGAGTGAAGGCCCTGAAGATTAAATGGAGCTGTTTATCCACCACAGAGTCGCACCAAGGACAACAAGGCTGCTTCCCCTGCTCTGTCCCAGCACTGCTGGCACTGCTAGACCACAGTCCCATGGAAATCAGGTGCTTTCCAAAACAAGACCGCTCACGAATTATTCCCTTCTCCTGCACAGGCTGAACAGCTGAAGAAGAATCAGCCCAGTGCAGAGACATCTCCCTGGGAGCCCATCCATTATCCCAACACCATTCAGCTGCTGAGGATCCTGGTGGGCAGCAGCCAGCTCCTCCCTCTTTGAGTAAATATGAGAAAACTGGTACTATTCATCCACTACAGAGTCCTTGAGGGAACAGATTCCCCAGACAGTCCAAAATTAATCTTTAACATATTGAAAATTGATTGGTATGTTTTTTTTCCCTGTTTTACTTATAATTTCATAAGTTTGTTCCCACAGTGATCCAGAAAAAAGTTCCAGTGGGCACTCAGAAGATCCCATCTTGCTCTGGGTAGGCATTTTCTTGTTGCTGAAAACTCCCTGAGCTGACCTCCACTGGAGTCACAATCCTCACACAGATGGCAGCAGAAAAGAGATTTTTCTCCCCAAAATATTATTGTGTATGCAAACACAGACTGTGCAGGCAGAAGCCATGGCACAGGAAGTAGTTTTCTGCTCCACAGCTATAGGTGCATATGGATGTTGCTCTCCAAAACCCAGAAACTGAACCCATTAGAACCACTTCAAGCGAGATTATTGCAGACGCAGAGATTTACCTGCTGTAATTGCAGAAATCTTGGCGCTTGCATCCTGGAGCTAATTGATGTCATCAAAGCACTGAATGAGTCCTGATTTTGGTAGTTACAGTCCCACCTGGCACCTCCGCCTCTCCGTAATAACCACAAGCTTAAGGGAAAGGAAATGCAGAAAGGAACATCTGTTGCAATGCAAATATTTGGGAGGATGGTGGCAGCTCCTACTGGAGATGTTTCCCCGCCTGGATGCATGTGCAACGTGTCCACTCCTGGTTTGTCAGCATCCTCCTCAACTGCTGGTGGGGTGCAGAGCACTGGAGCTCATGCACCAGTAGGATACAGGGAGAGGAGCAGGTGTGTGGGTGGATTGTGGAGCTCTGCAGCATCTGTGCTGTTGGGATCCTGTCCTTCCCAGGACCAAACTGAACCTGGCAGGGTGGGATGTGGCGGTGCAAACAGCTGGTGGGATGTTTTCCTTGTTGTCCCATCCCCGGTGTGCTGTCAGAGAGGATTTGCAGTGGTTCCCAGTGGCACTGAGGGGTTTAGCAGATATCCCATTACGCTGGGGACAGCTGACTTAACTGGGTCAGCAGGCTTTGCTCTGTAAAGGCTGAAACCTCTCCATTAGCTGCCTCTGTGTGTCTCCTGCAAACTTCAAACTGGAAGGAAAAACGCCTTCAAATTTATGTGGAATTTCATTCTTGATGGAACCTGGTTGAGATGTGCCCTTCCCTCGGCATTGTCAAAAGGAGATGTGTGCTGGGGCAGTCCTACCTTGCTCCCCACAGGATGCTTGCATGGCACTGGGGCTGGAGGAGACAGTGCAGTGCACACCTCATCCCTCTGCCTCACCATCCTCTCTCCCAGTGCAAGATGGAGCTGCCATCAGGAGACACAAACCCCGGATTGTCTGTCTCTGTTTCTTGAGGCTTTCATGCTGCATGGACCCTCACAAGGACCTTGGAGTGCGGTGACAGTGGTGGGACCAGAGTCCTTGTTAAACTCCCTTTGAACATTTGAGCTGGAAGCAGTGGCTGTCATGGCTCACGAGGCTCAGAGAAACTTTCTGCCCAAGGAAATATTGACCTTTCCTGCAGAGCAGCAGAGCGCAAGGATGAGCAGAGCTGCGCCCTCAGCACCCGGCTGAGAGCTGAGCATCCCGCAGATCAGCTCCGTCAGTTAAAATAAACAACAACCCCAATGCATCCCTGCCAGGGCAGAGCTTCAGCTTATTGTTCCAGTCAAAATAGAATTATTGGCCTGAGGCCTTGGAGATCAAAAAAGGGGGAATGAACAGTGAAGGCAGTGAGGGAATTGCTGGAGCAGTGATTCTCTCTGTTGGGAGCTGATGCTGGATTCCTGTAGACGCAGGGATTGATGCACTGCTGAGGGTGGGAGTCACAGCCTTCTCGGGTGCTTGATCCTCTCTTTCACTCCTCACCAACCTCTGGCTTTCATGCCCTTCAACATGAACTTTTTTTTTAAGAACGAATGCATTTCTCATTTTCTTATGGCATGATGCACTCTATGCTATAAAATGGACAAATGCAAGGGGGATCTTGAGTGTGGGACAACACAAGCCCTTGCCAGCAAGCCCTTCACAGCCAAAAATGTTGGAGTCCTAATCCTAGTAGGAACAGGAGAGGGAGGCAATGGTCTCTGGACAGCTCGGTCTCTCCTGGAGGTTATGACAGGCTCCAGGGCAGGCAGTGATGCCCTGGGCACACAGAATTCCAACCTGGAGGGAAATCGAGGCAAAATCTGTCTGGTATGCTCTGTGTGCTGCTGATGAATTATTCATCCCCTCCCAGGCAGCATTTCCCAAAAAGGGCCACCTTAATCTGAAGGGCACAGGAGGAAGGTGGCAGGGCTGGGTGTTGCAGGATGCGCTTCCAGGAGCGGAGCGGGCGCATCTCCCGCACGTCTGCGCAAAGCAAACACAGATTATGCTGTTTCTTCAGGCCTTTCATTTCACACGTCATTTTTTCTATCTAAGTATAGGTTTACACGAGAGGTAATTACCATCCTTTCACAGCTCTTAGTGCAGAGCAAAATGAGATGGAGTATTACATTCGTAATCTAATCGTAAATAAAAAGGGCCGTAATAACCCCCAATTAGCACATTAAAGTGTGTCGAGGACTTGTTTTACCACTCCGGTGTAAACAAGACCCCTGGGAACACCTCACATTGCTGAGGCAGAACTGGTGGGTCCCTCTTCTCCCTCACAGGGCCAAGTTATGCAACACTCTGAACACCAGCTCTTAGCTGGAGTCAGACATGGATTTTTCATGAGGATAAATTAATTATGGGCAATTCTATTCCCTCTGCTGACACATCTGGTGCCAGGCAGGGAGGAGAGGGCTGGAGTCTCCTCTTCCAAGCTGTTGGGACAATATTGCTGGCTCCTGTTGGAAGGTTGTGGGGAAGCAAATAGAGATGCAGCAAAAGGGTGTTATGAGGAAGGTTGAAAATGACCAGGAGCCCATTGCTGCTCTCAGAATTAGGCACCAAGCACAGCATTGGATAAAAAACATCTTCTCCCAACACTCCAGGGTGGGCAACAGCTGAGGTGGGGGCTGATGGGGTCATCCCCACCTCTGGGTCGAATCTGATGGAAGTGCACCAGCCATCCAACAGGAAAGAGTAATTTTTTGTCACCTTCTGTAAATACATGGAAGGCAAATGGGCTCAGGCCTTTCCCAAAGCCGTGACTGCAATCCCCCAGGGAGACTCATTTTCAAATGATCTTGTTAGACATTGTTAGGAATTGATATATTTGCATAGCATGAATGTTAAAACTCAGAAAGAGCTCAAATGCCAATTAGAACCACGGCGTTTTTTTTCCCCCCTCATTAATCAGTCATAAAAGAGCAGCTCCAGGTGTTTTTCCCTGACTGAATGCCGGCAGAACTCTACTGTTATTAATCTTGATGACCCAAGTGCCATCACCATACACGGATTTCAGGAAAGTGATGGAAGACTGGGAACGACACAAGACGTGAGGTGTAAGTGCAGCCATGGATCATTCCCAGAACCCGGGGACCACCACTGGGATAACAGTGCTGGGATAACCCTGCTGGGATAACACAGGCTTGGAATGCAGCAGTCAGGGATGCTCCTGGGATAGCAGTGCTGGGATAACCTCATGCTCTCCATAAAATCAGCAACAAACCCTGGAATTTCGTTTCAGAAAACAGTGAGGAAGTGATGAGTCAAGCAAAACCGGGCTGAGAAATGCTTGTGCCAATGCTCCAAGGCAAGGAATACTGCACTCAGGTGAGGGAAATGCCATCGGGAAAGTAAAAGGCATCACAAATCAAACAAACATGAAGATGAGCACCTGGCAGAGTGGGGAGGATCTGCGCTGAGTCACCCACTTGGCATCTGGGCATCCAGAGTTTGCTTGCTGGGGCTGAGTTCCCTCTTTTGTCATCACTTGTTTTCCTTGCTGGGGTTCAACTGACACAGCCCAGCACGGACCTGCTGGGGTTCCACAGTGGCTCAGCCTTGGCGGGCACTGGTTATGGAGAGAAGGACCTTGGAAATGAATGGGGCACGAGGGCAGCCCCTGCACCAGCAGGGACTGAGCCTTGTGGCCATCTCAGCCTAAGGCAGTCAGAAGGACATGGCCAGGCTGTTCTGAGCCCTCCCAGGAGGAATTCAATCACCTTCACGGTGATTAATTACCCAGCCACAGCCTCAGGTGCAGTGCTCCTCTGGGACAGGATGGGGCAGAGGTGCAGCCCTCGCCCAGACTCCCACCTGGGAATAAAACCTGCATAGGATCAGCTGTAATTAGCAGCACCCAATTATATATCCCACTACAAATGATGATGAAAAAGCAAAAACCTCAAACTAAAAATATCTCCCCTGGGAGAAGTGTGGCCAGTGTTTAAGCTGATAAGACAGAGAGCGAGGAAGAAGATGAAGCAGCAAACTGTCCTTCCACTTAAAAGGTAGGGCTTCAGATATGCAGATTTTCAATAAGCTTTTGAAATTCTATAATAAAAATACTGTTAAATATTAATTATATTGCTATTTATAAATCTATACATAATTAATAGGAAAAATTAATGTAGCAAGGATCGGTTAAGAACTGTCTTCTAAATATTTGAATAGTGAAACATAATTATGTTTTGATGTGAAAATGTCAGGAATACACTGAAGTGTTTTTCTATTATTGAAATGAGCAAAACTTGCTGGGAACTGCAGTCCTGGGAAGGGGCCGTTTCACCTTGTTCCACTTCACTCACAGAGTTTTTGTGCACTTTGCTGCCTCGGGATGGTGAACACCACCGAAAGTGAGAATTTTTGACACAATAAGTTATGCTTCATCCCTATTTCATGCTACAAACACCATCATGACCCAGCTGGAGACCCCCTGGGCACTGGTGGGGAGCAGCACCCTCCTGACAGAGCGGGGACAAAAGCACAGCAGTGGCCAAGGACAGACCACACACATTGTGGGAACCTTGCAGAGATATCCGAAATAGTTGGCTGCTTTGCCTCCTTTTGGGGAGATTTCATGGGAAAGAGATGCCAGGCGGCTTCCTCTGGAATTTGTGACCTCTGCCGCATTTCAAGTGAAAATGGGGTGGAATGACCAAGGAGGGGCAGGACAGATGGAGGGAAGTGCTCAATGTGACCTCAGTCTTGGGCAGGTGCTGAGATCGAGAGCAGGGTTTCCTGGGCTCCTCAGGGCATTTTTGGGACTTTTTAGGCAGATGCTGCCCTCACCACCCTGTGCTGCATCCCTGGGCAAGACAAGGGTGCAGCTGTTTGCTGCATATCCAGAATCCACCAGCAGTCCTGCTCTGTAGGTTTGAGTGGGCTTTGCACTAAAAACAACACAAATCACACATTTTTCTTTACAGGATACCCAGTACAAGCTTTTGCACTTAGTCCAAAGGCTTTTTTACCTTAAAAGTGTGATTTGCTGCAAGGGAACAATGAATTCCAAATAAGTTTTATTTCCAAATAGTCTTACATGCCGTCTTGCTTTGTCCTGAAAAACTCCTGCTTGGTTCTGTTCTCTGCTTTTGTGTTTGCTGATGAATAGGGTAATTGAGGGGTGGCTGTGATGGAGGGCAAGCCCTTAGCCAGGCTCTCTGGCCCGGCCCTGGCTTGCAGCAGGGGAACTCTGGCCAAGGATGTGGATGCTTGGGACCTCCTGTTAGGGAAATGCAACTGTGAAAATCAGATCCTGCTGAAGTCTGAGCATTCAGAACAAGTAACAGTGCCTCCATCACAGCATTGGATTTGTCGTGGTGCTGGAATCTTCACCCTGTGTCAGCTCCCAGCTCCTGCCCTTCTGGTTGGTAATTTGGCTCCGTGGGGACTCCCACACCAGCACAGCCTCCCTTGCCACGGCCTGAGGGCAGAGCCACTTGTGGTCATACATCACTCCTGTGGCACCAGGAGCTCATCCGTAAATATTCCAGAGGTGTTACACAACCCAACAAACCCAGCGCTCTGAAGAATGTGGAGCAAAACACAAGGAATTTAACAGAGTGTGCGAAAGATGTTACAAACCCATAAATTTTCACCTAATGCAATCCTTATGCAGATCTGGGCACAGGGCTGGGCCCTCTCTGCCATCACTCACCCTGACAAATGAAACTTTCCCAAACTTTTGCACATGAAGGAAAGGTTTGCAGTTTGGTTTCCCGGTTTGCTTGTTTTTAAATGTGTAACATGAGCGATTATGTCTCAAACCAAATGCTTCAAAGGCCTTCTAACTTTCTGGAAGATTCATGGCACAGCTTCCTCATGTTTTTTGAAGAGGAAA
This sequence comes from Thryothorus ludovicianus, assembly GCA_013397245.1. Taxonomy (NCBI): domain Eukaryota; kingdom Metazoa; phylum Chordata; class Aves; order Passeriformes; family Certhiidae; genus Thryothorus; species Thryothorus ludovicianus. The sequence goes on from VZTB01008390.1 coordinate 87,132, forward strand.
GTACATTTATTTATTGCACTTTAAGGGAGAGATTGTATCTCTCAGCCAATTCCCTAAAACAGCTCTGCTGTCCTAAGGCACTTACCGAGTATTGCTCTGCTCAGCTAATATATTACTATATAAAAAGGGAACAAATGACCTTAAAATTCGGACATCTGTCTCTGATGGGTTTCTCTGTGGTTCTCAGAAAGAAGTAACAGAGACAGAGCTCCCTCAGGCCTGTGCAGAAAGCAGGAGCTATTCTGGCTGTCCTGCTGCTCCTGCCAAAAATCCTTGGCTGGAGCAATTCCTGAGCATCTCTGTGTCAGCACAGGGAGAGGTGCCCTCTGGGAGGACCTGACCCAAAGGCAGGTTTTTCTTAATGACTTTGTGGACTCAGGACTTGCCCCATCCCTGGGCTCTGCCCCACGTGTGGCTTTGGGACACTGTCACAGGGACAGCTCCTGGGTACCCCTGTGCTCACACCCAGCTCACCTGGGTTTGAACGTGGTGAACACCCCCATGTCCCTGCAGGCACTTCCTTTTTCATGGGGGATGCTGAGGGCTCTAAGTGATGCACCAAGATGGTGCTGAAGGTAGAGGATCAATCCTGAGGCAGCAGACTGGCTGTGAGTGGCTGTGCCTGGTCACCACGCTGTGTCACAGCTGGTCCCTCCCAGCTGCAGGCTGAGCATCTGCCCAGTGTCATCCCTGTGGCAGGGCTCTGAGGCCACTGGGCACACACTGAGCCACAGCCTGTGGCCCAAGCTGCTGGAGGCAGCAGCAACCCCTCAGTCCTGCTGATCTTTCCCTACTTTTCCTCCCAGTGCTGCAGGCAGTCAAAAACAGGCAACAAACGAGCAGTCAGCATTTGTGCTTGAGAAGTATTTAAAAAGGTTAAAGCAAAACAGATCAAAACATCCTTTATTCTACAGCGTTTTCCCCAAAGTAACACGTTAGCCCTAAGGTAAAAATCAATGTTCAAAGCCTGTACCAATTTTCAGAGAGATAAATGTTGTGTTTAACACTTTGCGTCCTCGGTGTGTGTGAGGTGCTGCCAGTGGTTCCCAGTTAATGCCTTTGTACTGGTGAGGTGGTTCTGCAGACTGAGGAGAGAAGGAGCTAAACCAGGCACTTGTGAGAGCTCCTTTCACAGCATTTCACACGGAATGACTTCAGAGGATGCCGACACTCTGAGTTTGTCAGCCACATCTCCCTGGGACAAATGCAGAAATTTGGGCTTCTGTGCCAAATCAAGACAGCACGTCCCCAAGGAAGTGCCAAGCATGCACTGCCCAGCTCCCACGTCCCACTGGAATAGCATTACTGGGACCAGCATGGTGCTGGGGCATCACCAAAAATGAGCACGTACCAGTTTTGATGACCTTCTCAAGTCTTTAAACTCAGCAAAACAGGAGCACCTTGCTCAGACTTGTAAGGAAAAGATTGGGTTTGTCCACAGGAGCTTTTCAGTGTTTGTGAAAGGTCAGTGGGGGATGTGAAACTCGCCATGGATCCACAGTGGTTTGTTCAATTTACAAGCATCATTTGTTTCAGTGCAACCAGAAAGTTATTCAGGTCCCTGCCTGCAGCCCTGCCCGCTCTCACCAGAGGCTGGGGCTGGATCAGAGCATCAATGTCAGCCCCAAGCTGGTGGGTCACGATGCCCTGGCAGAAGATGAGAGATGCCAACAAGGCTTCTCATTATCCCACAGCAGTTTAATTACTCGTTGCATGGATGTCTCCTCAGAGAGAGGACAAGGGGCATGGATTCTTGCTGCTTCTTTCTAAGTAAATGCCACAGGTCTAATTCCTAAATTTTCAAACACTTTCCTGGTTAGAGGCTGCCTCAAGCTCCAGGGAAAATGGAATGGAGCAGAGGTTCAGGTGCCTCGTTGACCCTTGCTCTCCACAGGGATCCTGGCAGTGATCCCTCCTTCCCATCCCTGCAGAGCTGCTGCTGCTCCTGCAGGCACTGGCTCCTTCCACACAGAAACATGTGGCTGATCAAACATGAAGCAATAATAAATTCCCTCAGCCCACAAACACCTTCTCCAGTCAGCTGGGCATTTTCTGAGCTAAAAGGGCTTTTTTCTTCCTTGATGGATCCCTAGAACGATAATTGAACGATTTGCTGTAATAAAAAGTTAAATTGCATAAAATTAATATTGATCCAAATTAAACCATTTGTCTCCCTTCCCTTTTCAGCTCCACAAACACGATTATTGCTTTGGCTGTTACAAAGCAAATACAATCACAAGTTGCAATCACAGCTTGTTTTCTGCCCTTTGCTCCCCCTCCCCAGCTCCCTTCTCTTGCAGGGGAGAAGGCAGCACCTGGCCCAGCACCTTTTGGATTTTCCAGAGCACCAGGATGACTTTCTGGCCCTGGCCAGGCTGTGACACCTGCTCCAGCCTCAAATGTTTGCAGGAGGGACCACAGTGGACAAGGAAGGAGGAAATACCCCATTGACAGGCTTCAGAACCAGTTCCCTCCTGCTTTCTCTTCCCCTCCACCACTTTCTCATGGCAATAATTGGAAAAGAAGGAAGGAGCTATAAATACCTCTGGAAATTAAAAGGAGCATGTATAGTCTTGGCGGAGAGGGAGAATATCTGGAGGGTCTTGGCTCCTCTCCTCTACACCTACTGGCAAGTGTTTACTTTGAAATTTTTGATTTGTCTCCTCTGGGATTACAGGCAAAATGATATTTGACAGCCCAGGAAAACTGCGGTTTCTATGGAGCCAGGGATGAAAATCTGGCTCGGAGTAAAGCAAGGCGCAGAAAAGCAGGGTCTTAAAAATGAGTGAGCCTCTGCAGTGGGGTGTGGGAAAAGATGCCCCCACTGCCTGCAGCGAACCTCAGAGCAGGGATATGGCAACCAAAGCACTCCTGGAGCTGGTGAATGGAGCCAGATTCCCAATGTCCAAGTGGACACAGCACCAGAATTCCCAGCATCTGCAGCACCTCACAGAATCCCCACAGCACTGCCCAGATAAACCCTGGGTTCCCTGGAAAACCCCCTGGCTGTGTCCCCATCCCCAGGAGCAGCTCAAATCAGCAGCCTCCCCATCAAAACCTTCTCTCCACAGGCCAGGGAGCTGCTGCTCTGCGCCTCTGGGATATCACTGCTGGAATCAGATTTTGCTGGGGCAGAGCAAAGCAGAAGGAATTCCAGGTTTGCCTGGGTAGGAAACACATTTTTGCTGCATCTGGGCTTGTTCCAGAGAAAGTCCCTGAGTGCAGGGCTGCTTGCCAGGTCCAGACCCCAGCCTGGGAGGCAGAGAAAGTTCATGGGACTAAAGAGATTTCAAACCAAACATTCCTGGCTCAGGGAAGTAGGGCTGTTCCTGCAGAGCCATTCCAAACCAGCTCCAGTGCCAAACAGGTTTATTCTATAAACTTTGCAGATGTGGAGGCAGGGCAGAGTTACTGAAATAGCTCTCAATGGGCAGGTTTGGGGTTAAGCTGCCATGTAAAACTCGAAGGAAATATTTGAGGTGGGCAGCTGGGGCCAAACTCTGCCAGAACTCAGCCCAGAGCATCGCACAGAACCAGGGACAGCTCCCGACTGCAGTTCCTGCTGTGCTGGATTTACCAGGACCAGGGAGGAAGGAAAGGGAAAGGCAATTGTACATGCAGTTCAATCCTGGATTGTTCTTTCACCACGTTCAGCTGAGCTTTACGGTGCTTAATTTAAAGTGCTGTTCCATGTGGGAAACTCATAAAACAACACAATCCATATTTATTATCTCTTGACGATTCCGACCGAAATCTTCCCACTTTGTGAGGTTAAGGGGAGGGAGAAAAGGCTCGTGCTGCTGCACCAGCTCTGCCAGAGGGTCACACATGGGTCTGCAGACTGACCATGCTTGCTGCTCTGCTTGACCACCTGCACAAGGAAGAGTCTGCAGAAGACACTGCCCTTGCCAACATCAGCCTCCTGCTCCTTATCTCCCACTCCTTCCCCTCCAGGAAAATGCAAACCAGTACCTCAAAAAGCCTTGGAGAAAGGCTTTTGAGCTTCTGAGGTAGAGCCCAGCAGCTTAATCTGTCCTTTTCCCTAGGAATCCACGGTGAGCAGCTCCCTCAGTCCTCCCTGCGCCTCGCAGCCGCTCTCCAGCCAAGCTCTGCTCCTGCCTATTCTCTGATGCCTTGTTGTCCTCCAAAGTGAACATGAATTGCTGCCAGCTCAAATTAGCATCTTCTCACACTCGGCCAACTGAGCTGCTGGAGGAGAAGGAGTCGGGATCTTCCAGACTTTAGAGTTTGTTCAACTTCTGTTACACACTGCCTGATTTCCGAATGGTGAGAGAGCCTTTGGAAATTGGTTCCTCCGTCTCCTCTCAGATGGGAACCTGGCTCTTCCAGGAGAAGCCATGGAGCAAACCTCTTGCACAGAGATCTCAGACAAGGCTCTGAGGAGATTAAACTTTGTACACAGGACAGAGAAGCAGCAGCAGTTGAGCCAAAGGTACCAAGGGCAGGAGATGCCAAGGATGGTTATAAAACTGCAAACCAACCAACCAAAGCAATCTAAGCAACAAACTGGCCCCAGAAACAGCTCAGTGATCAGTAACTGGCCACAGCAGCAGTCCCTGTAGAACATCCTGGAAATGCCTTATGCAGGAGTTGGGGAAGAGGGGAATCCCTATTGCATTTCTTCAGAAACATGAATAATTCCAGGGGCTGAGCTGGATGAAGAAAACCTTTCACTGGGGCCATTGGTTATTTGATCATGTCTGGTTGATTGCACAGCTTTGGTGTCTAACTGCCACATTCCCCTGGGATGGCATTTGGCTGCCAAAAAAATGAACAGAAGCCAGAAAACCCCCAGTTCAACCCAGATACTTTTGCCTGGTTATTTTTGATTGTCCTCCTGGTCTGCTTGCACACCCTGTGGAGGAGAATAGGCTTTTTATTGACCAGATAGCTGTGGCTGTAATCTCTCTGAAAATGCACATTAAAGGAATTTTAAAATCGAGATTATCTCCCTGAGTAGTCCTTAATGACTCCTTCGCAGCTGTTACAATGCTTATGTAAATATTGTCAGTGAATATTTAAGGCTCTATTAAAGAGAAATTTACTGTGCTGTCCATAACTGAATCTCTACATAAATCCCACTGCACAGGTTGGCTCTCTGGAACACAACCCTGTTCAGCTCAGTGTCAGGATCCCCCCCTCTATAATCCTTATGTGATTGTGGATATGATGCCTGCAGCATCCTCAGAGAGAGACAAGTCCCTGGGGGGACCTGCACCCCAATTCCAGCAACTTTAAAATCAAAATGTAGGAATAATGTTCAAGTAGGGGGGAAAAAGTTGAGCTAGGAAGATGTAACAAAATGTGATTGAATTCAGTATAAATTAACATTCCAGGTGGGAACAATACAAGTGTATGTATGCACAACTGCCATCAAATCTTTTGTTCTGAAGATGGAGGAGCATGAAAACAGAAACTCATCTTCTATTTGAGCTCAAAACCTGCCAGAAGTATCTGAGACATGATAAGAGGCTTTGGCATTTCTCTGGGCTCACGAAGAGAAAGCCAAATGAATTCAGATTCATCTGCACTTGAAAAGCCACATCTCTGCAGGACTGGAGCAGCAGACGGATGGAGAACAGGAGCACCACGATCTTCCAGAGCATCTCCCACCACTCAGCATCGCTGTGCCCAGGAGCTGAACCAAGAGCCGAGCCACAGAAATCCCAGCTTTCCCAGTAAAGCTCTGAAATATCATTACAATAAACTGAACAAGATGAAGTTCTCTGAACCAGATGGGCCTTTTCTTCTCCTTCTCCATTCATTACCAGGTCTCATTCTGCCCACACACACCTGCCGTGGTGGCAGTGGCATCTTCTTGGTCTCAAGCCACAGCCACACACCCCCAGGAGCTTAAAGAGAAGAGGAAATGAAAGATCACAACGAGTTGAACCTTATTTTTCTTAATAATTATTATTATTGAACATTTACAAGCAAATATAGCATCAGGATCTAAGATTTAATGGAAAAAAATTAATTTTCCTAGACTAATGAAGTACTTGAGCTCCAGGGCAACAACTGCTAATGGTGCTTCTATCTCAGCTGAAGAGGCGAAAAAATTGTGTTTAATAGTAATTTTAAATATAGATTTGAGGTTCTTTCCCATAAATCATGAAGTCAGATAAGGACTGCGCATAATAACTTGTCAGATTGCATAAACAAAACTGATTTCAAATACTTAAAAAACCACTTTTATTCCATTTGCAAGGCTGCATGCTTGCAAGGAGACTTCACATCTGCATGAGCCACCATGCACTTAACCCTTCACCTGTGGTAACTCTTCCTATTTAACAACACCAAACACAGTCATCACACAGCCTTTAAAAAAAGAATTTAAATTGTAAGGGCATGAATTTGTCCAGAGGGGATTCTGGCATGTGTGCTCAAGGGGGAGAGCTGCTTCCCATGCAGAGATGTTGGGCACCTATGAGGAGCTGGAGGGGACCTGGTGTGACAACAGCCCAGCCAGGCACCAGGAGATGTCCCAGGAGATCCTGGGGTCAAAAGCAGCCAGAACCTCTGCTGGTGGTTCAGGGCTGCTTCCCCCCAGGTTTCCAGCCCCAGCAGCTTCCCAGTGCCTGCTCACAGGAGCATTGTCCCTCCACCATGAGCCCTGCAGGTCAGGGAAATGCAGCACCCATCAGTTTTATTCCCCGTGTGCTGCCCTGAGACACCTCTCAGCTGCTGTTGTGCTGAGCTGTTACTCTGAATGTAAATAATGGCCCACGCTGTTTTACTCCTTTACAACAGGTAATTTTTAATGTTTCTCTCCTTAAATCCCTCTTCCCCCAAGGACCACAGCACTGCAGGCTGATGTGTTACTGCAGCAGAACCCTGTCATCAGAGCAGCACCCACTGGCTCAGCATCTCCAGGGCTCTCACTGAGGCAGCAAACATTCCTCTCTGATACACTGAAATCGTCAAGATAATCATTAACATCCTCCCTGAGTGTCTGCTCCCTTTAGTAAAGGGATGCTAGGGGGAAAAAACCTCACTGACAAAACCTGAATTAGAACTTGAGGGTGTTTAGAGAAATCCTGGGGGATTTGTATCGTGAGCCCTCTAAATTTACCATCTTCTGGTCTTGGACCATCCCTAAATCCCCACTGCCAGGACAACCATCCATCCCCAGCTTGACAGCCTGTTGATTAACATGAATTACCACCAGTTTGTGTTGAACTGAACATTCCTGTGAGGGAATGCCTGGGTTGAACCAGTGGCTTACACAGAACCGTGTCTCCAGCCAAGGAGCCCATGCATGGAGGGAGGGGGGCCATAGCTGCCAGTAGAACCACCTTCAGGGACCAGTGGGAACTGGGACTCCTTGGAAAGCCCAAAAATGCTTCCCTTCTCCAGACAAGCAGAGGGACCGAATATCTCAATCCCAAATGCCTTACCCCTTTCAGTGGTTTATAAACTTTTTATCCAGCTGTAAAATTTCTAATTATCTGAGGTAACTAACCAACGTTGCATGAACTCAAACTGAGACTATTCCAGTCAAATACATAATTAAAAATTTCTGCTGTGCTGGTTCTTTCCCCTGGTTACATAAATTACTGTGCAAGGTGTAATCCCACAGCTGGGACCCCAGCTTGGTGATCCTGACTGTGGTAAATGCCAAGACCAGGAGGCATGAGCTGCACCCTTCCCTTGCTCCCACTGCATCAGCTCTCCTGGCCAGCATTCTCAACTCTCCCAGCCATCATTCCCTGTTCTCTCCATGTGCACTTGATTTGGAGAGCCACAAGCACTGGGAGCCCCAGGCTGCAGCCCAGGAGCAGGCTCAGCTGGCAGAGAGGGTGTCAGAATTAGAGCAAAGCCCATCTTCAGCTCTCCCCTCCTCAGAATCCGCCCTGGGAAAAATTTCTCTGTAAGGAGCCAGCAGCAGCTGGAGACTGACAGTTTGGAAAGCCACAAAGAGGAGAGGCTGTGGCAGGGAGAAGCTGATGCTCCCAGCTTCTCCAGCATGTCCCAGCTGCTGGCACCTGAGTGTTTGCATCTTACCAAGCACTAGGAAACTTCTGTGTCTCCTCAAGCTGTGCCAGAAAACCTGATATTCCTCCTAATGATTCACCTGCCTCCACACTGCATCAAAGACATCAAGTGGGTCTCATAGCAACTGCCAGATTAGCACTTCTCCCTAAGCCAGGCTTATCACCACAAGCAGGAAGGCTGGAAGGGAATGTGTGTGATGCTCCTGGGAAACAGGAACAATTCCCCCTGACTGCCACACACCTGCTGGGGATGAGCTGCCACCGGGCTCCTAGAAAAGACAAGCAGGGCCTGAGCTGCAGGCAGCACTGGCTCCTTGTCTGGCTCTTAAATGACCTCACCCCATGCCTAATCAATCCTGGGAGCCCCCTGCCCCGCAGGCAGTTGCCTTCCTGCACACCTGCCTGTGAGAGGAGTTCTGCTTTAGCTCAGCTGTCTCCAGCTGTAGCCTTTGGCACATCCATGTGTGCCATGCTCAGGATTCCCTTGACTTCCCGCAGCCCATGTGAGCAGGGAGAGGAACTGCAGCAGCTTCCAGTGCTTGTGCCCATGCTCCATGTGCACTTGTGTTTGGTGTAGGAGTGCTGGCAGCGGATGTGCAGCTGCAGGAAGGAATTAGAATCACAGAATCACAGACTTGGTTTGGGTTGGGAGGGACCTTGAAGTTCATCTCATTCCTACTCCTTGCCATGGGCAGGGACACTTTCCACTGAACCAGGCTGTTCCATGGCTCCTTTTACTCCAAGGGTCCTGCTGGAGCAGCCCCAGGCCAGGCTGGCAGTGCTGGTGGGAGAGGGAGGCCAGCCATGCTAAGTGTTCCTGGCAGCAAACACGCGGGTGGACAAGCGCATCCAACTCTGCTCCAAATCCACTTTAGATCAAAGGTATTTGACTCTGCCTAATTTCAAAGAGCCACCCTGCCTCCCCAGACCAACTGTAGGACTTCCCAGGCACAGCTGCCCAGAAATCCTTCCTGCTGCTGGCCCAGCACTGGGTGTGGGGCCTGCCTGTGGGTGCCACGAGTCCCATCTCCTTGGCAGTACTGTGGCAAGAGGGCACAAGTCCAGAGCAGTCCAGCTTTTGTGGCTTTTTCAGAAAGGGCTGTGGGAATCTTGTCTTTTAGGTCTCACTGCTGCTGCTTTGCCCGAGCATCTCCAGCCTCTCCTTCTTCTCTGGGATTTGCCCTGCTATTTATAACACTGACCAGTGATGCCAGGGAGCATGGCAGGATATTCTGACCCCATGCCTATCATGCCACAGCTCTGGGGATTTTGCTTGCCAGGGTAGCTGGATTCAGAGACATCTCCAATGGGGGTGTTTAACAGCTCCTCACAACAGATTATTGGAGGGCGCTTTAAACCCCAGGGCCATTTTCTGAGCCTAATTTTCCGTTCCAGCCCCTAACATTTCAATTTCTCCCTTCACTGATCTCTGGCTTTAATGGCTCTCCCAAACTCTCCTCAAGTTGAGAAGTGCCCATTTGGTACCGTTCCTGCTGCATCCTACCAATGCCTCAACTTCTTTCTTTCTCCTACCCTTTTCCCCTTTCTCATTCTTTTCACCTTGAAAACACAGCCCCAATGTCCTCACTTCCCTGGGAATTGCTGCACTGACCCTGCAGGGGATGCTGCATTCCCCCTCTTGGCTCCCTCACATGGGGCTGCAGCTGGACCCTGGGAAGGAATTTCATGGAGCTTGGGAACCTTCATTTCCCCTTTTCTTTCATCTCTTTGCAAGCCAGGCTGGAGCTGACACTCTGTGTCTCTCTGGCAGGACTGGGGGTGGTGCTTGGCCACCAAATCACTCCAAATCCATTCAGCAGGGCCCAGCAACACTCCCTGCTGTCCAGTGGCTCAGGGGGCTCTCATCCCCGGCTTTGTCTGCTCTGCCCATGTGCCCAGGGCTTTTTCCTGGCTGCCACCCGTGGGACTGCACTGTCCAGTCTCTTCCCAGCCCCCTGGGGATAGGATGCTACCGGGCTTTGGCAGCTGCTGCTCGGTGTCACTCAGCTGTCACTGCCTTTGTCCCTGCCAGCAGGCTGTCTCTCTGGAGAGCAGCTTGCTCACCTACTCCCAGTCTCCCCAGCTCCAAGCAGTGCTGTGGGCTCTGGAGAGAATTTCCTTGGGCTCTTGGCTGCTTCTTTTCCCATCCTGAAGGGTCGTTCCTCAGGCAGAGCCAGCTCTGGGATGTGTGCACAGCCCAGCACTGCTCTGCCCTCCCCTCAGCTCAAGGAGAGGTGACCTCAGTGCCTTTGGAAGTCAATTGTTCAAAGCTAGACAATTCTAAACCCTGCCAACACTCAGGGAAAGGGTTTTATTGGCATTTAAACTATTAGTCCTGGCACCTGGTTTTGAGCCACGTTTTCTGCTGGACTCGGATAAATGCTGATGGGACAAGGGACAATGAGCCAGCTTCTGCCCAGGCCATGTGGGACACTCAGCCACAGCAAAGCTCCAGCATTGCCCAGGAGGGACAGATTTTGAAGGTTCCTGTCTCCTTTACCCCTAGGAGAATGGCAGGGCAAATATCCCAGCCCAAACACTAACAGCATCCATTGATACAGAATAGTTTTGGTGAAGAGGCTCTTGGGGCTGATTGAAAGCAAATCGGTGATTGTGGGGCTTTTACTCTCCCAGGAGCTGAGCATGGATAAATGCTCTGATGGACAGCTTTATGGACTGTTACATGGATATGGCTCTTCCCATGGCTTCCCAGACCCATTTCACAAATGGTGCTGGCTGCAATCCACTGCTCTGTGACGAGCTGCTGGTTGGGACATCGTCGCGGAGGCTGGAGCGATGAGAAGGAAAACACGGATGAGAAATAGATAGGGAAAAACAAATGTCAAGCTGTGCTTTTTATAGTGCGAGGGCAGAGTACTGGTTGGGCTTTTAAGAAGAGAAGAATGTGCTGGTAATTGGAAAGGTGCTGGGGGGAGGGTGGCAGCCTGGCTCCTGTGTCTGCAAGTACTCAGGACCCCTGGCCAGCCTTGGGCTAGGGTGCTGCACTCTGCCCACACTGAGCCTGGCTGAGACCAAAGGCACTGTATCCCTCACAGTGCAGCCCAGGCATGGGTTGGTCCTGATCACCCCAGTCACAGAGCCTGCAAGGCTAGAGAGAGGAGACTCAGAGGAAAGGACTGAATTGGGTCCCAATTTTCAGGCAGGGTTGGTCCCACGTCACCACAGCAGAGCAGTCCTCTGGGTTAGCAGAGAGCTTGGAAACACTCACTTGCAGCCAGAAGCTGAATTGGTGTTGCTTAACTGTGACTTTTTCTGAGAAACTAAACCCCCAAGGACACACGTGGCCATAACTGTTATTGCTGTCCATCGAACACATCAGGTGATGTGCTCCTGCCAGTGAATCCTGTGATCTATTCCTAAACACTGTGTTATCGAAGGCCAGAATGAGTATCAGGCAGAGAAATCAACTGTTCCCTGATCTAAGCCGACTGGAATCAATTGCTGCAGGGGGAAAGTGCGGTCAGCCACCTCGGAGCCCTCTGACAGGTCAATAAATACACCTGAGAGGACACACTTGCCTGTGGAGCTGGACGTGTTTCCCCTGGCATTGCTGCTTGAGTGATGCCCTGCTGTGCTCCGGTGCTGCTGACCTGGGTATCACATGGGCTTCATGCAGGGCTTTACACTGGGGTGTCACCTTTCCCTCAGGTGCCACCAGAGCTTTTGCTCCTGCCCCTCCTGCGCTGGTCCTGCTGTGGCAGAGGCAAGGATCTGGCTCCCTGGACACCCACCAGCAGCTCCCGCCTCCGTCCTCTGTGCCAGCCACAGCATTTATTCACGCTTGAAAATTTGCAAGGGAAAGATAATAAACCCCCAAGAAAGTCTGTCCCTGTTTTGGCCTGACAAGGAACTAAGATAAATGTCAGTTTTCAGTTAAAATCATGCTCGGAAGATGAGCAAGAACAACGGGGATTTCATTCTGCTACGTTTATTAAACACATAGAGACATGTCACTGCTGGCAGAGCCAAGCAGATCACACAGCCCTGGGGCTCAATCCTTACCAGCATCAGAAATATCAGAGATTAGATCCAATACAAGCCTGGCATTTGAAACCTGGGAACTGCATCCACATGTGCTTCCTGAGTCCTTAGGAGAAGACCCACTGGAAAGCCAGTCCACAGCATAAGCCATGGGAGACCACCTCTCTGCCCATCCCAGGTGGCAGGTGGAGATTGTGGGCTGAGCCCACTCTGGACTGAGCCCACCACGGACAAGCCCCACCACAGAGCCCGCCACGGGCTGTGCCGACATGTGCCACGCAGGTCTCCTCCACTGCGGCATCTTCAGGGCTCTTCCTCTCCAAGCCCTCCTGCCATAACTCATCTCTGCTGAGAGGCGTCGCTGCCTCGAACTGCTTATTAGCACAAATTGCCTGGCAGTAACAAACTGCTCTCTCAGCGCTCGTCATTCACCGGGCGCGCGCGGCCGCGGCCAAGTGCGGTGACGGAGCCGGGCACGTCGGCAGCTCGCTCTGCCACAGGGCACCCGGGGCTCAGCACGACCCAGGGGCTGTCTCAGTGATGACAGCAGTGGTAAACCCTCTGTTCTGCAGCAGAACTTACTGATGGGGCAGTTAATTCCGATTTTAGTAAGAGGTTTTGTTCAGACGCGCTTGGGCCACGCTGTCTGCCAGGAGTTGGGCACGTGCTGGGGTTGGTACCTGTCTGGGGAAGTAGGGAGTAGGTATGAGCTGCTGGACAAGTTTATCCATCAGTGTTCCCTCTGCTCTGCCACAAAGCCACTCTGCCTGCCACCACAGGCCCTCCATTCCTGTCCCCTGTCCCCTTGGGGACTTAAGGGCACACAGAGAGGTGCAGAGTGTGGAGATCTTGGCTGTGAGACCCATCAGCTGGGATGATGTAGTTACACTTTTAATAAGGAATAGCACTTGATATAGAACCATTCCAGCATTTATTGAACTGAAGTGCCGTCTGCTGCTTCAGTGCAGAGCCCTGAAGCCTGTCCTGGATGATTTAAGAATGATCCATCTGGAAAATGATGCAGACAATTTGTTACATCCAGCCAGAGAGCCATAGAAACCACCATAACAAGCTTAAATGATTTCAGCATCACTACATCATCCAGCCCCAGCCAATCTTCCTCAGAGCCACTGCCGAGCTGGGGTTGCCCATCCTGCATGGCTCCTCTTCCTGAAGCTGATGCTGCTCCTGCAGCCCATCCTGTTGCTGGATCCAGGCTTCTAGTCAATGCTTTATGGGACATGCAGGACTCCTTTTCACCTTTCCACTGCTTGTCTCACCCTCCCACCCTCCCAAACCCCTGTTTTAAGACAAGAAGCTCCAAGCAGCTCCCAAACCCTCCCGGTGGGCTCCTCTGGCTGCCAGCAGCACGGGCGCCTGTTGATGGTTACCACCTCGCCCTGGGTAAATCAGGGCTTCGCTTTTCAAAATAGCGTGTTGATTGAAGCTTAAAATATCCCCAGCAATTACTTCGCCCCGGTATAATTATAATAATTAAACTTGGATAATGCTTAGTCCTACTTTTTATCAGAATTGTGTGCTGCAGCACCAGTGTGTGGTGTTTTGTTTCCAGCCTTATTTTCCAGCCTCGCCCGCTGAGCAGCACTGGAAGGGATATGAGCTGGCAGTCTCCAGTGCTGACAAGGGGATGGTGACCCTGTCACGGCCCCTCCAGCCCTGGGGACCACTCGTGGCACCATTTAACCCAGGGCATGGTGTGTGGTGGCCGTGCCCTGGCCCCTGCTGCACAGCAGGACAAGCAGCAGCAGGAGATGCTCCCAGCTCCAAGCTGGGGCAATGTGTGCTGGAGGGAATAGGGATGCTGGTTCTCCTCTTTGGCTGCTTGCCTTGTCCCACCCCAATCCCTCTCCCACAGCTCAGCACAATATTTCTCCTCCACGCTCCCAGCAGTGACACTTGGAACAGCTCAGGCTGGTGAGTACGTTTCCGGCTGTGATAAATAGCAGGGAAAGGAATGAGATCCTAACACTGTATTTCATGCCCTGAAATCCCACTTGCATCTGGAAATGAACAGAGTTCTCCAGCTGATATATGCAGCTCTGAGGCCATTCGCATCCTGTTCGCTTGTACACATTGTCTTGGTGATTTAAGCTGGCAATTTGGCCCTAAAATGAAGAGCAGTTCACTTTGTCCCTCCCCATTTTTCTATACATTTTCCTGCAGAATGGAGCTTTTGGAGATTTGACTGGTCTGGGCATCATCTCTGGTTTTGGTTTTGTGCTGGCCTGGCATGGAGAGTTGTGGAGGGTCCTGTGGGAAGGCTGCTGCCACAGCCTGGGAATGCAAGTGGCAGATGGCTGTGCTGGTCGGTCTTCCCAGGCCACCCCTCTTCAAAGCCAACATGGACACCAATGAAGTCTTTTCTCCCTTTCCAGATCAGATGGCACTGTGAGGATGACAGCCATGCTCTCCCAATGTGTCCTGGGGAAGGAGGATGCTGTGGGAGCAAGGGGGGCTATGGGAGCTGTCTGGTAAGACAAGGGGGGCTATGCCTGCTGCCTGGCAAGAGCCCTCCTTGTGCTGCCCAGTCCCCCCCAGTGTCTGTCCATCTATCCGTCCACCTGTTGAGCAGCCCAGCAGCAGGGCCAGCCTGAGTGTGACTCGATGCTCCACACCCAATGTGCAAACCAGAGCCACAACTTACCAGGGACCTGCTCACAGCCAGAACTCCTCCTTGGGTAAAAGATGGGTGAAGTGATTTCATAGCAGATCTGTTTGTTTAAGGCATCATTACTGATGTTTAGTTAACTTCCCAACAGTCCTATTCAATGGCTTCCTTCTTCCAAACAGCTGTCCCAAGGCACACGGGGTCCCCTCAAAGCCCTGGGGGACACTGGGAGAGCCTGGGGTCCTGGTACCTTCCTGTTTGTGCCATAGGGTGTGGAGTTGGTGCTGCTGTGATGGGGACTCCACAAGACTCTTCCCAGGACGAAGGCAGGGCTATTTCCCTGCTGTTTGCCCGAGGTGTGCACAGCTGGGAACAGGGGGATTTCCCCAGGGAAACCTCTGGGCTCCTTGCTGAGACATGGATCCTCCTGGACACCAAACCAACCCCATCCCCTCCCCACAGACCACGGCCACGCGTGGAGGAACCCAGTCACCACCGGCTGCGCAGTTCTCATATCAGTTTTAATAGCAACATCAGAGTACTAAATATACAGAGGGCAAGGGGACAGGGTGGCATTTACAGTGCTTCCAAATACACGGCTTCCACGGACAGAGACAAATTAAAAACCGCTCGGGAAGAAAAGGTCCTTTTGGCACTGCCCCAGCTCGCGCTGTGGGCAAGTGGGGCAGCCACAATGCCAAAAGGCTACGGCGCTTCCACTGGATGCCTCCTGGTGCAGGATTTTCCCAGGAAAATAAAGAAGTACTCAGTGATGTAAAACCGGTTACAAAGTAAAACTGTCTCATGTTAGAAAACGGGTTCTGGCAAAATAAAAATAAAGTGTAAACTTCACTGTACATGTCCTATCAAACAAAAAAATAAACCCCTTGGAACCTAAAATAGAAGAATCTGGGTCAGAAATCTGTGCCCTTAGTGTACATTTTTGTGCAACATATACTTTTTTCAAAGTAAATATTATCTCCACTCGTGACACTATTAAAAATGTACCTACAAATGCTGAGAGTAATTCTTAAAAATGTGTGAGAAGCGTTAGATGAGCTCGGGAGACCAAACCCACAGACTTGGAAATGGCAAGGGATTTCTTGCTGGTTTTGAAAAAATCGCGTACAGATTTAATATCTGGTTGAACGAAAATTCCAACCACATTCATCCTGAAATGGGCGGGCTGAGATAGAATAGATATATTTTTTGTTCTATTTTATTTTTTAGTTTTTTTTTTTACAAAATATATATTATGTGTAGAATATCTACTATTTTAACTACCGTTTCAGCTGAACTACCTTCCTTCGCAGCAAGCTGCCAGTGGAGAAGAGGTAACCTGAAATCCGTCCCTGCACCGGCTCTGCCATCGCTACGGTGACCTCCTGGCAGGCTCGGTGCCCTTGACCCCACGGAGCACTGGTGCCCCATGGAGCACTGGTGTTCTCTGGAGCACGGCTCCTGCCACCACGCCCTTTCTCCAGCTGGGAAGACAGAGTGAAGGTAAACGATCGGATCTGGAGAGACGGGCGGCTGCCCAGGACCGGCTCTGCCCGGGGTGCTGTGGGGTGAAGCCGCTCTCGGGGGACCCCGGCTTCCAAAGGTCAGGGGATTGAGGACCAAACCCTGCCCGCCCTACTCACTGGTGCCATGACATGGGAGCTTGGGCCTGGAGCCCCAAACCAGCTCAGTTTGGTGCAGGATAAAGCCCACGGGTGCCGGTGGCAGCAGCGGTGCTGACTCCCTGGCCTGGTGGGAGCGGCACATCCTGCGGCTCCTATTCAGGGTTTGCAAGGGATGTGGAAAGGGGAGAGTCCCAGACGGCCCTGGGAAGCCTGGGCTTGCTGCAGAGACATCTCTCCTTGCCATGGGTGGCTCGTCCCACACGACTTTCTCTAAGACAGAGCCACAGGTCACACACAGACACTCCATGACATGTCTGGGGAATGTGGCAGCTTCTTGGCTGCCATGGTGTGTTTCTCAGGGACTATTCAGGGGCTAAGGAATCTGGAAAATGGACCAAAAAGAAAAAAGCAGCAGCGAGCTGAGGGCTTACAGCAAAGCAAGGAGCAAAACTTTTCTTATTTCAAGCTTCCAGGACCTCGGGGTGAGACCATGTGCCCAAAACATGACAAAGCTCCCACAGGAGCGTGTCTGAGAACACCATGCTTCCCTGCTTTCCCATGGTGGGAAGATCTACTCAATAGACTATGCCAAGGAAATGCGACTTTCTATTTTCATTTCTTTCTTGTTTTTTGGCTTTCGTCAATAGGAGGGAATTAAATCACCACAGTTCATTTCTCTTCACTGTGCAAGACCTTGGGACGCCTGGATCCTGCCTTGTACATCACTGCATCAGCGGCTCCATCCCAGCTCTTCCTCCTCCTCCTCTCCCTCCACTGCAGTGGCCCAGCATGGATGGGGGGAGGCTTCCTCTGATAAAGTGCAAGTGCTGTTGGTCCTTATAAATAAGGGAAGATTGTGCATCTACTTTTGTTCCCTGGTTCACCACTTGGCTCGGGGGAGACCAGGACATGTCCAGCTGCAGACTAGGGGGGAAGCTCATGCAAGTCCTGCCCTCTGAAACCTGTGCCTGTCCTTGGGATCACTGTGATTCACCTACCTTCTCTCTCTCTCACACGCACACAAACACACACATACACACATGCTTTCCCCTCCTCTTCCCCAGCTCCACAGGGAATTTCCTGCGAGCCAGGTGCCTCTCCATCACCACTGCCATCATCACTGCCTGCACCAGTGCTGCCCCAGCATCTCCCAGCTCTGACAACTTCCCCGTGGGCAGCAGGTTCCATCCATGCAGAAACAACAGAATGCTGCTTCAGATGCCCTGCAATGAGGGAGCTGAAATATATTTCTTGTCATACTGCTACTGCGATTACACTGAATACCTGTGGGAATGAAATAAATAGGAAGATTAAGGGGAGAAGCACGAGGAACATGGCTCAAAGCTGGCACGGATGGATTCCCATGAAGTCACAAAGGAAGGAGAGCCTGTGGGCAGGGGCTGCACCACTGATACCAGCATCACACAGGAAAGCCCCAGGACACTGCAATGACCCTGAAGCAATTTCTCAGACCCCACACTTCCCAAGGACAGACACTCCCCATGTTTCCCAGGGACGGCTAAAGCTTTGGGGACCACTGCTCTAGCAAGACACTGTCTCCTCTCCTCCCTGGAGGCATCCAGTGCTCTGGAGAGCCGGACATGAGCCACCCAGGAGACACTGCTCTGCCCAGGGGATGGTTGGCTCCAGTCCGCAGGTAATTTTCAGGGCTGGCAAGGAAGACTTCTGTCTGAGGCAGCGTCCAAAAATTCAGGACAAATAATCCAGACTGCAATTCCATGGGAAAAGGACAGAAAAGGACACGGGAACAAGAGACCGCACGCGTGGCTATGCGCAACACCACAGGGTTCTACTTTTTTTTTGTTTGTTTTCAAACTGCACATTCATTATCATAAAGAAAAGGAGCTGAGTAATCAGTGGGGGAGTAGAAACGTGGATCTGGACAATTCTAAAAAACCACTAGTATTTACCAAGGGCAGTTTACAAAAAGAACTGGAGGACTTTGGTCTGATCTCTGCTGTCGTTTCCACCCATTTGACATTGAAGGGACCCGAGCGAGACCCATCCCAGTGTCTGATGTGCAGCACGGCATGGCAGCACCTGACTCCATGGAAAGACTTGGACAGAGGGTTTAGGGTCAGCACCCACGAACACCACACACCCAGCAGGAGCTGGACAGGATGGACGTGTTTCTAGAGCAACACACCAAACCAGAGCTTGCAGAATCGTGCTTCCCCGGCAAAAATTCCCTTTAAACACTATTAAGAGATCTCCAGGATTGTGGACAGCTGGCTGAGTCTTCTGCTGCAGCAGAGCCAGCCGAGACCAGGAGAACAAAGGAAGAGGCTCTCTCAATCCCACAGCCCCAGGCTGGGGCAGGAGGCAATGAGCTCCTTCCTCTTGTTTCTCACACAGGGCTGAGTAAGCTTTGGTGCTGTGGCCAGTTTGGAAGCCATTTTCCAAAAACCTTCTCACACTCCACTCCTAAAATTTTTTCTTCTGTGCCAAGAGAGGCCCATCTTTTGGAAGTCCACCCCTAAAATCTGCCCTGTCCAGCCCTGAGGTGTCACGCCTAACACGGCGGAGATCACAGCTCTGTGGACACAGGGCAGGCCCAGGCATTCCAGCTTCTTCCATCGACCTTGATGATGTGTCGGGATACAGAAGCCTGGAAATACCTTCAGCACCACCTTGAGCTGTGCTCTGGATGGTTTTGGGAAGCTTTTCCTCTGCTTCCTGACGGCAGCACAGCCCCAGCCATCTCCTATCACGGTCATGTCGCAACGCTGGAAAAGCATTTCCAAAAAGAACCAAAATTATATATATATATATGTATACATACATATATATGTCTATACATACACACACACACGTATATATATGTATATATGTCTACCTATATATACACATATAGGTTGACAGGCAAGCTGCCAAAGTAGAAAACATCAGATCACCCAGTTTGCATGATGCGTGTTAAAGAAATGAGACTTTTAGCCCATGACATCTTCTTTAAAAATGAGTATTTAAGATCTTCAAAAATTGCTACAGTACAAAAAGTGTTTGTGTGTGTATATATATATATATATTTTCTCTCTACATATACCGTATGTATGTACGCGTATGGACCGGAATGGATGACCCCAGCAGAAGAGATGCCCCACTTGTCCTCCACAACATTTCCAGGCGTTATTGACTCGGCTCTTTGCGAAGTCTTTGCATCAGTTCATGGCACATAATGGTATTATTGGCACAGGTTCAGAGTCACCGTCCATGGCCGGGCTCCAGGCGCTCATCCTTCCCTTTCCATCCCTTGCTGGTTCCTTCTCCTCCTCCTCCTCCACGGGATTCTTTGCTCTCTCACTTTCCTTTCTCTCCTCCCAAAAACGTGCTCCTTGACAACGCAGTTACCTATAGGCGTGTTCATTTTTATAAAAATATATTTGGCCCATAGAACGCTGCTCTTTGAGTCTCCTACTGGTAAACAGAAATGGTAGGTACAGGTAACCCATTATTTTTTTATATTTTTTACAGGTTCACCAATGGAATCCTGTTGAGGACGAGAAGAAAAAGAAAGATTAAGTCATGACAGGGAAATTTGCACCATGTCTTGCGTCCCTGCTTGGATGACCCCCCACAGCCTGGAGGTTTCCTCCTCCTTCCCCGTGGAGCTGCAGGATTCCCATGGGAGCAGAGCATGGAGGGAGCAGCATATCAGTGACCTCCTCCTCCTTCTCTGCAGCTGCTGGTCTGTGCTGGGGATTTGGGACCACTACTCCTCTCTCCTCAGGGCCTTTTCCAGAGTGGGATTTACTGCTGAACATCCCTGTGTTCTGCAGCTTCTCACACTCAGGCCTCAAGCAGTGAATGCTCTGGCAGATGAGCAGATGATGACAAGCACTAACAAGATTTTCTGAAGTTAAATCTAAAGAATCAATAGGGAATTGGTTAAGCACCAAACCAGAGATCCTATCAAAGTCCTTAAGCTATTTATTTAACATCTACTGGAAGATGTCTTCCTATGCAATCTTGGACCCTCAATGTGAAGACAATCACTCCCCATCACTGGCGTGTGGCCACTTGCTCTACATGTCCGTGACATTTCATGAGCTGTAGCACAGCTGGCTGTGCCAAAGACAGCTGCCAGCAGGTACCTACATCCTGTACAGATGTGCTCAGGATACACATTCCTAATCCACACATCCCTAACCTGCGCCCTCTGCCTGGCTGGGACCAGCATCCAGAACGTGGTGTGCTTTTAGTCCCAGGGTTCTTTCTCTACAAAACCGCTATTTTTAAGCAAGATACCCAATACATCATCTCAAGAACAACCCTGAAGTCTTAATTAGCGAGACAGATTTTCCAGAGTCCTTAATCTCCTGTGCTGGGGCTGTGCTGGGACTGCTGCTACTCCTCCGAAGACAAGCCGGGATCTTTTATGATGACTCATTATTTGTTAATGTTAACACAAACCATTTGCTGTTGTTAGGCAGAACGGGACCGGCACAGCAGCTGCTGCCGTGTTCGAGCGCGGCGTCACCACACAACGCTGTCAGCTCTCACCGCCCTGTGCCAGGGCAGGGTCAGGCCAGTGTCACCGAACCAACACAGCTGCTGGCCCCCAAAGTGGCTGCCAGCAGTGCTGAGCACCCCGTGGCTCCGGGTGGGCACTGGTTAATGCACGATGGCAGGATGTACAATCGGTATTGTATCCCAAATAGCCTCTTTGTGCAAAGTAGGTCAGAGCTTGATCAACCTTACAGATTTTTGTATAATCTCATTCCATGGGGTTTTTCAGTCAAAGAGAGTGGGATTAAGGACAAGAATAATGCGGAATCTCAAACTTCATTTTAGAAAGCCCCAAAGCCAGGATGAAATCAAGCCAAACCAGCCACCCCGTGCAGTGGTGCCTGGACAAAGCCACTCAAGTCTTTGGCACACGTCCTGGGCTGGTCTGCAAAGTGGCAATGCTCCAGCCTCTGTCTGGGTACTCCTCCAGCACCACTGACACCAGTAAAGAGAAGTTTTCCTTTTCATCCCTCCCATCAGGTAACTCCTGAGGACTTCCACTGACTGCTCCACTCCCCACCTTCCACAGCCCAGGGATGTGGTGAGGCTGCACTGCTACACCAGGCTGCTGCAGACAGACTGACTCCTCTGCCTGCAGGAGTAGCTGCTGGCAGCTGCTGCCGAGGTGTGGCATCCACTGAGGTGTGACATCTACCAAGGAGCTGGTGCTCCAGTGGGGCTGGCCGCCGGCACAGGCAATCTGCTGGAAAGCTGCACCAGCTGCTTGCCACAGGCAGCATCGCCTGCTGTGGGGAGAGACAGTGTCCTGGCGGGGACAGCACAGGGCAGCACAGGAACCCTCCACCCTCCCCGTAGCTCCTGCTGGCACAGGAGGAATCTGACCCCAGGAAATAGCTTCAACATCTGCTCCCTGTGTGGATGAGTTTCACCAGGTTTCCTGACAAAAGTGCAGTGCTGCCTGCAGCTCTCCGGGCTGGAGATGCTCTGCGGTGCTGTCCCTTGTATCTGCTGCCTCAACTGCTCAGCCCAGCCTGATGATGCTGTCATCACCCAAGGCCAGGGTGCCAGCTGGGCAGTACTATGGTCAATCCTCACACCAGGCTGATGCACTGTCAGATGTGAAGCTCACATGAAATCCCAACTTGGCTCCCAGTGATCATCTTGACAAAACATCTGCAGCACCTCTGTCCTGCCATCCCTGTCCCGGGATGTGCCACCTGCCTTGTGCCTCCAGCTCTGGCCCCACACCATCAGGAAAACTAATGTGCCAACAAGACAGCTCAGAGCTGTGAAGTGCTGTCAATTAAAATTTGTAAAACACTAGGAGGAAGGGGCTGTGAGGAGAAAGCTGCATGTAGCCCCACCAGCCAAAAAGCTGCATGTGCTCCACAGCATCCTCTTCCTCTGCTGTGGTGCAGTGGGTCAACAGCAACTGTCCCCTTCAGGTGACCTTGCTGCGGCTGTGGATGCCAGCCAGGAAACACTCATTCCCCCGGAAGCGGTGCAGCCCAAGCAGCTGCATCTCCTTTTCCACCAGCCTCTCCCCTAGAAACAAGAGCTGAAGAGGCATCCTCCATGCCTCCACTCCTCTGCTTCCCTCCATCCCACTGCTCCTCTGGCACTTGGCAGCTGGTGACAGCACAAGGCAACCACGGTGGCAGGGACAGCCTAGCAGGGAGCTCATCTTAATGCCATCTGCACCTTACACAGTGACACATGAAACTTGGAATGCTCACTTCACCTGAGGGATTTCCCACCAGCACCTGGTTTCGACTGGGACATACCACTTATGCAAGTGTGTCCCAGAAACATCCTGGTGCAAACACACCTATGCAGAGTAAACATGCAGAGAACAGGTAGAACAGGTTTGAGATCAATCTCATTTTGTTATCGTTAATGAAACCAAACAGCAGCTTCCAGAATTGCATCTATAATTGAAGTGCCATTACAGAGCTAATGCTCCAGGTACGAGCCAGATAGATTTTTCCAGAGCACGTCAATGTGCGTTTTATGGATTCCATGAAAACGGGTCAATGAGAATTTCAAGGATTTAATAAGGCGTAATGGAACGGCTTCAGGCTATTTAAAGAAATCTATGGAGGTGACCAGGGCACAGACTTGGCCCGGGGTTTCACAGGACCTGGGGCAGGAGAAGTGGGATCCACACAGGATTCCCTTCAGTGCTCCAAGCTGCTTCTCCCTTCCCTCTACCTGAGGCATGGAGAGCTGTAGATGGTGTTGAGTGTAGCTGGCTTACTTTATGTGTTATTTCTTTTTAATTCACTTTAAGCCAATGGAAAGACGTCCCAAACTACAAAACTGAGGAAACTTGGAAAAGGCCAAGTGTGTTATTGCTGAGGCTGGTGTTCCCTGCAGATCCTCCATGCTCATTCTCTTGCTGCCCTCACTCCTGGCACCAGCTCCTGCCTGGGTTCCTCTTCCCTCTGTCCCCTGAGACAGTGGCCACCACAACAGAGTCAGAGAAAAAACATGAGCACATCAGTGGATGGGGAGTGAGAGCCTTCCACTTTCACCAGTGAAGCTGCTGCAGCCAGAAGAGGCTCTGGGGGGGGGCAGTGGGGCCGTGCCAGATGAATCCCTGCTCTCTGCCCCACTGCACTGGCACACACCTCACCTGCCTTGTCTAGACACCGCCAGCCCCAGCATGGCCGAGACCATTAACTTTTTATTCCCTTCCATTCTAATCTAATTATTTTTCTGTGTTCAATAGCTGTGCATAATGTTAAACAGGCTATTCAAGTGAGCTGCAGCCGGGGAAGGCTGGAAATTTCATTTACACTGAATATATGATTCATTACAGCAGGGACTTGGGACAGAGCAATTAATTCACCTGAGCACGTGGCTCAAGCGGGCACCACTGCCCAGGGCAAGCTGGCACACACAGACTTTTCCTGCCATTGCTATCAGCCGTGCCACCTTCAAAAGTGACACAAGGAGGTGGAAACAGCTCAGGCCAACTCAACAAAAGAGAAGAAAATTCCCAAAGATTGTACTCTTGCAACCAGAACAACAGCACTGCACTCCTTCAGTCACAGCAACACTCCAGGTGTGACTGGCTGCTGGGGACTGTGCTTGAAGGGTTGGCTTTGCAGTGCAGCAGGAGGAGAAGGAGAAGGAGGAGGAGGACCCCAGCACGCTTGCAGTGAGCATGGAAGTGCCCATGACAGCAAACATCACCAAATGAACTTTCAGTGGAGTGTGGAGTGTGCATGCCGGACGTGTGGTGCTCCAACGAGGCGGGCTGTCCATCATGCCACCAGAGGTTAATTACAGATCAGGCCATTTCCCAGCACGGAAATTACTGTGGCTTGTTGAGGTTTTAGAGGTGGGCTGGAATCATGGGATCAAGCTGAAGTTCAAAGCTGCCCCAGGGACCCTTTGCTTTTGAGTCCTTGCCCATCCCAGTCCCTGCCTGTTAGTGTGGGCCTGTCTGCAATTAACCTCCCTGGAAAAGCCATTTGGCTCCCAATGCCCCATCCACGGCATGAAATACATCCAGTCACGCTGAAGGAAGTGCAGATGGGAGGATGGCACCAGGCAGGGTACGATGGGCACAGCAGGGGCACAGGATGGATGCGGGATGGACGCAGGGAGCGCGGTACGTACCAGGAAACAGCCCGCTGGCGTCTGCCCTGCCCCCAGAAGTCAAACAGGCTTCGGCCAGTCAGCAGGAGATTTCAAACCATTTCTCAGACACAAAGGCCACGGGAATAAGATGCCGGTCAGAGGAAGAGGGTCTGCAGTGAGCAGAGAGAGGGGCTTGTAGACGCTGGTACGTAACACACGTTGTGCAAGCCAGGGTGGCCTGCTGCACAATCAGCTTTTTTACATCTCTCTAGAGTGATGCTTTGGGTGGGCCTGGGTTCACCAGGCTGCCTGGAAGTGCTCTGGGATAGAGGGTCCCAGAAAGCATCCCTGGATGGCAGAAAAGCCATGATCTCTGCCAGCCAGAATACAGGCAACTCTCTGTCACCTGTCTGGAGTTCATATCAAACCAAGGCTTCTAGACACCCAACAAAATGCTGTGACAATTCCTGCCAGCTCTCTACCTTCCAAGACGTG
The DNA here is from genome assembly GCA_013397245.1 of Thryothorus ludovicianus. NCBI lineage: Eukaryota > Metazoa > Chordata > Aves > Passeriformes > Certhiidae > Thryothorus > Thryothorus ludovicianus. The sequence continues at coordinate 111,974 of VZTB01008390.1, forward strand.
AAGAGACCCTGGAAAATGCAGATGAGCAGAACCCCTCACACATGCAAGAGACACTGATTGAAAAGGCATCAATGAAGTTGTTGGCCCCAGGCCTGTCCTTGGGGCAGCCAGACATGGCTGTGGCCACCACACATGTGGTTCCTCGAGGCTGCCTGGAGCATCCCCTGCTCATTTTCTCCCTCAAAACTCTCTGCCTGTCCCCCTCTATCTTTGATGGGGAAACGCATTTACCATATGGTGAAACCACACCAGCACCCAGTGAAAGCTCTTTGGAGGCAGCCTGTGGCGTGGGAAGCATCACTTCCAACCCCATCGCTCCTGATCCCCTCCCTGTGGGCAGGCAAGGGGCTGGCGGAGCACGGCCACATCCCTCGGCTGCCAATGATGCTCCTTGTTAGCGCTCTGCCGTTTTTTCACAGCAGCCAAACGGTTCATTTGGCTCTCGCCTCCTGCTCCTCCATTAATCACCCGCTTGTTTGCAGCCCGGCAGCTTTGCCGATGCCACTGAGGAGACAGCACGGGCGCTGGAAAAACGGATCCAGTGGCATTTTATGTGCTGGCAGGAGCAGCAGCAGCAGCTGGGAACTGAACACCGTGTGGTGCTGAGCTCACCCAGCCCTGCAGGGCCAGGGACTGCTGAGGCACCCATCCAGCCTCACTGGATGTCAAGGAGCCAGTCCCACACTGAACTGTGAGTGGGTGAGCACCCAAGAGGTAGGTGGCTATGCCAAATTCTCCCAGAATATCACCCCTGACCACCAAGGCGCCATCACCACAGCGGGATAGGGTTCCCCACCCACCAGGAAACCACGGCACCCACCTCACCTGTTTCCATTGAAGGTTGTTTTGTAATCCCCGGGCGAGTGCAACGTGTCCTCCGCGTAGACAGGCACAGGGGTCCGGACGCACTCGTGGGAGCACTGCAGCGTCTCGTTGTAGGCGGTGAAGATGTCGAGGGCGCTGGGCACGCGGGCGGGGGCGAAGTCAGTCAGGTTCTGGCAACTCTCCTCCTGCTGGTCCAGCTTGCGTTGGTGGCTGTTGCGCCGCGGGCGCCCGCTCTGCGCGCAGCTGGGCGGGAGGGAGAGAGAATCAGACAATCATGGGATGGTCTGGGTTGGAAGGGACATTAAAAACTCTCCAGTTCCATCCCCCTGCCATGAGCAGAGATGCCCTTCACTAGATCAGGTTGTTCCAAGCCCTGTCCAACCTGGCCTTGGACACTTCCAGAGATGGGGTAGCCACAGCTTCTCTGGGCAGCCTGTGCTAGGGCCTCACCATCCTCATAGGGAAGAAATTTCCCCTAAGATCTAATCTAAGTCTTCTCTTTAGTTGAAAACCATTCCCATTATCCCATCCCACTGTCTGTCTGTATAAAAAGTTGCCCTCCATCATTTTTATGTCTGTTACAGCCTGAAAGGCCAAAGCAGAAGGGATGGGTGGCACAGGGTATCCTTAAAACTTGGCAAGGGAACTCACCTGATTGACTAGTCATTATAGATTGCTCAGTACTAGATAAGAATTCAGAAATTCCAATTCCAATTCAGAATTGGAAAGATCAGCCACAAGCAGTCATTTGGCTCAGTGTTTTTTTTTAAGAATCAAATTTACATTTTAGACACAAGCTTTTTCCCATCAGAGGAATGACTTAATGAGTCACACATTTGTACCTGCAGAAAGCAAAAGCCTTTTCTTAAGTGAAAATATGTAGGTGAGAACAATGAAGCAAAACCCTTTCCATTTGGGAGACAACCAACAGGTTGGAGCTTCTCAAGATAAATGAGCTCAGGACCTGGTGTGACACAGCAGAGGGATGGCTGGCAGGGCAGCCCTGTTCTCCGGGGGCTCCACCAGCTCCGGAGGCTTCATCAGGATCTCGTGGCTGCACAACACTTCTGGCTCAGTACGTCAGAGATGAGGAGAACCCCAGCTCACAAGAGCCGCCCTCAATCAGCCTGGTCCTATTTCAGGGTCTAGACACTGATTTAATTAAGATGCCACTTTTTCCAGATGGGATTGACAGCGCCTTGCAGAATGCTGGAGTTTTGGGAGGTGGCAGCTCTGAGGGCGGTGGGAGCTGGGGATGCCAGCACTGTCTGTGGAGGGGCACCCCTGGGGACAGGAGCGTGGGGCTCTGCTGGGAGCCGTGCTGGCTGGGGTGGCAGCATCTGCCAGCAGAGGGGCACAGCCAGCTCTGCTCTGGCTGATGCAACTGAAAGAGACAGCCCTAAACCAACTGCTGTCTCCCCACGGCATGTGTGCAGGAGGAGCAGTGACAAGAAGGATGCTGGCTTGGCAAGCAGCCATCACTCACCCATCCTGCCTGAGGGGGACAAATGCCAGCCAAAGGACGGAGACAGCAACTGCGTCCCCCCTGGGGACAGGGTCAGAGCATGTCATGTGGGTCAGCCCTGCCATGGAGCACCCACACACGGCCTGGGGTGATGCCAATGAACCAAGGCAGTTTGATTAGAGTTGAGCAAACTCCCAGGTACTGTTTCTTCACCTAGGACACCTGGGTGCTGGCCACATTCCGCTGCCAAGGATTTTCTCTGGTGATTTCTCAATTTCACTTACTGTAAAGCATTTCTATTCTACACTGATCACAGGATTTATTTTTTCCCCCTTTTTGGCTTCAGCAGCAGTTACTGAGCTGTTCTGCCAAGCTGTGGTCAGCCGGATCAATGACTCGTACCACTCACTGCTGCGACTGGAGACAAATCCCACAAGTGTTTTATAAACTTATTTTCCCTGCTCCTTCACTGAAACACTGCAGTAACCAGGGAAGTTCAGTGAATTAAATCCCACTCGAGGTACAGGAGGGGGCATCACAGGCTGCTCCCCAAAGCAAGTTCAGCTATGGGACCAGAACCTCAGTGCTTTCAGTCGGCCGCTCCTCCGCATTACAGCTTTGTCAAGATGAAGATGCCTCCATTGCCTTGCAAAGGGCTACTCCTCTCATCCCAGTTAGCCAGCAGGCTCCTCATCACCCCGGTGTTGTAATTGCCTCCTGGCTGCAGGAATCGATTTGCTGCAGCACCCACGCAGAGCTCGGCCAGGCCAGAGGGGAGAGCCACGGGCCGCTCTCCCCCCGGCCCCGTGCTGCAGCCGTGTCGCTACGCCAGCAACGCTGACCTCAAAGTAGGCCAGTTTCCCTGGGAAAATAGGTAAAGTGAGGAGTGCCTGGAGCTAAAGCTAACCTATTTTGCCATACGCCCAGCCACACTGAGAGAATAAACGGGAGCAAATGAAGCTGGAGGAGCACAGAAGCGCCCTGGGGGTTGGGGCATGCTTCAAACCATGGCACCTAAGGCGCTTCGAAGGTGTCCTTCCTTCCCGAGGGTCCCAGGGAAGGGCAGGAGATGTAGCTACTTCTTGCCAAGCCAGGCTGGGGATTTCAGGAGCAGCATGAAAGCTCCTTAGGGAAGGCGGCGGAGGAGCTGCTGCCGGCATCGAGCAGATCCTGGGAACACCCGCTGTGGCCCAACACACGGCTCTGAGCCTCTCCAACACGGCTCTGACCATTGTGCTGAGGCACAAAGCCCTGGAGCAGCAATGTGCACGTGTCCCACGAGACTTGTCCACCCTACCCCAGCCACATGCTGGTCCCCAAAGCCACCAGCCAGGTGGAGTGAGGTGGGGAAGCTGCAGGAGTGGAATCAAACCCTGATGGGCCAACGTCCTTTGGAGATTTTGGTGTAAACTCCCCATTTTTCTCCTGCATTACCTTTCCAAAACTATCCTGGCAGGTGCCATAGGCTTTGGCACCTGCACCGGAATGGGCACCTCCATCCCCACCCTGACCCCCTCCCACACCACCCCCCAAGGCAAACAGAGCAGGAGGGACCTTACCAATTTTTTAAGACAAGAGTTGTTATCAGCGCAGCTATGACCATGATGAGGGACACAGTAATAGTGATTATCTGATGAACTGCCAGACCTGCAGACAGAATAAAAGAGACAGTGGGGATGGGAACTGAGGGGACCCTGGAAAAGTCTCCCTCCCCACACAGCCCCCCCACCACCCCTCCCAGCCGTTCCCAGCACGGGGCCACACACAGCCCCCGGCAGCGGTGCCGCAATCCTCTCTCCTGCCTTACACAAAATAATCTGTAAGCCAGGCTCCTCATTTCCTATCCTCTCAAGTATGTTCCTTGTCAGCCTGAATTAGGCACGAAGAACGGAAGAGAAGTGAAGACGTCTCCCCTCTGGGACGGAAAGGGAGACGAGCGCAGCCTTGCACCGGGTGCGGGATTCACCAGGGATAATAATTACAGCACTGACGGCTGCTCGCTTTGCAGGTCGGGTGGGCTCACTTCCCCCTCTTCACCTTCCATGGGGTATCATTTTGGCTCGTGGATCATTCCTAATGAGCAGTTTGGAAACAAAAGCAGCTCGCTGTACACTATGTTTGTGATTTTGTGCTGCCTTACAGTTGCAATTTCATAATGAAATGATTTTTCCTGGCTGCAGCCCAAGGATGTGCTATTTTTCACAAACAGATGTTGCGGCTCCTGATGGATGGTAGTTTTAATAAATAAATAAGTCTTAGAATGACAGGAAAATAAGCAGTTTTATATATATATGTGTATGAGTCTGTGGCAAGGACGGCATCAGTGCCAGGGCCACAGCTCAGCTGGAGCTGGGGGTGCCTGGGGGCCACTGAGCAGCACTGGGGCAGCCACTGCTTGTGGGGAAGGATTCACTGGTGGCCCCCGTGCTGGCAGGGTGGGCAGCTGCCAATTCCAGCCACAGCCAGAGCTCACTCAGCTGCTCCACCTCTGGGTTTCATCTCCCAGGGGAATTCACAGGGAAAATGCCACAGTGGGAAGCTCCCCACCTCCCACTGGCACCCCACCTCCTGCAGGTGAGGCCCAGAGAAAGACTTCTGGCCCCATGCTATGGGTTCCTAGAGGGTGGTGACAATGGGAGCGTGTCCCGACAGGCTTGAGGAGCGCGGTGGCAGCTCGTGCCCACGCGTGCCAGGTCAGGAGTGACGCCCACCCCGGCAGCAGCCAGCCCGGCCCCATCCTGCACAGCAGTCTTGGAGCAGCTCCCAGTGGGACGCTGCTGAAAAAGATAAAAGGAAACGCACTAAAAATAAAATCAAACCAGCCCAGTGCCCGATTCCTTTGAAAACAGAAGCAGAGTCAGGGACGAGACCTCCGCAGCACTGGGAGCTGAGGCAGCGGTGGCAAGGCCACGGGAGAACCTAACGATGCAATTAATCCTTGCATTTACGTAATGGGAAAGGCACAGGCACAGAACAGATTGCAGGTGGCTGAGCACTGGGAAGGATGGCAGCTCCTCGGAGCAGGACACATGGATTTAAAGAAAGGCTGGATAATTTTAGACTCCATCACACACATAAGTTGCCATATGTACCGGCACTGTAAAGTTCCTTTGCATCATGTATTAATTCTGCATCAGAAGTCAGGGGAATTTCAAGGGGACAGGAGATGTTTGTCTAAATGGTGGTGATGGACAGAGGGAAGGGACACAACAAGGCCCATGATGGTTCCCTGGGAAGCCCTATAGCAATATCTGCTGCAATGAACACTACCAGGTCTTTATTCTTAATTTACAAATATATCAAATCCTTTCCTCTAGTCCCTCAAAGAATGTAAGGCCATACAGAACAAGATCAAGCAAAAAGCCAGTCTGTGAGGGATGGGGTTAGTGGGTGGGGAATGAGAGGGGAATGTCCTGTAAGGGACATAAAGCACCCTGGGGAGGGGTAAGGTGAGATGGAAAGAGAAGTTGCCAAGGGCAAAGGACTATTTTAGACACAGCCCTCAAAGCCCAGTTGGATGGAGAAAGGGCACTTGGAAAATAAAATCAACACCTCATAGAGCAAAATCCTCTTCCTCCAGTGGGACATTGCCTAGCACAGGTATAACACCCCACGAGAGCCTGTGCCCCCAGAGAGAGACCCTGGGAGCAGGGATTACAGTGCCTGGGTTTTGTTTGCTCATCTCCATGGCTAAAGCTCTGATCCCAGCGGGTCACGGAACCCGGCGGCCACGTAATTACACGTTATTAGCCGTGGAAACGGGGAGCTGCAGGGAGGCCAGCGGGAGCTCGGGGAGGGACACCCGGCACTGACCCCGCACCTGCGAACGCCTCAGCCCCGCCAGGGCCCGGCGAGGGCTCCCCCTGCCAAGGCTTTTACCAGGCAATTTGACGCAGTGACCATTTAACTGGAGGGTAATTACAGGAGAAGTATTTAATGGAACCGAAAGTGTGTCCAAGCCTCTGCGCTTCTGCTAGTGCAGCAGAATTCTGCGCGCTGCCTGCCAGGAGGGAAAGCTCTTCAAAGGCGCTCTCTGAACCCTCGGAAATGCTGAAATATCTCTGGGTTTTTCCACTCTCGTGCCGTCCGTGTGCACTCGGCTCTCAATGGGGCCTCTAATCTCCCCAGTGGGGGGAGAGGGGCCACAGAATCCCAGCAGGCAGCACAACCCAGCTCCCGATTCCCCACATCCCGGGCAAAACCCCAATCTTCTCAGAGCAAGCCAATGCCAGGGCGTTTTATTTTTTTTTTTATCTGTTATTTTAAAGACCATATATTTGCTGCTGAGATGAAAGTGCTGAGGTTTGGCCTTTCTGGCCACCTTTTGAAACGGCTCCCGGACAGCTCTGCATCAATGGAATTAATTCCATGAGAAAATCCATTTGAGACTAATGTCTTGCTACTGCAGGAGCGCACAGTGGCAGCGAACAGGAGATATAAGCTCTTAATTAAAAACAAAGAGAACCTCTATCCCCCAAGGCCTTTATTTCAACAGCTCTGGTTAGGGAGCCTGTATTTTTCATTTTCCCAATAAAAACAGCTACAAGCTGCAACTCTTTGAAGACCCTCGTCAAGGCCTTGAAGCTGCATAAAATTAGAAAAAGGAGAAAACAGCTCTATTTCGTTTGAAAGGGAGAAAACTGGAGTTACTCTTAAGGGCTGGATATGGCTACCCCCAGTCTCTTCCCATATATACTTGTGTGGATCTCCCTCTCCTCAGCATCCCATCCTCATCCCTGCCATGAGTCTCCTTCCTCTGTTCTCACATGCCCTGAACACCAGGATGCCAATGCCTCCTCCTGAGCATTGTGGAGAAGCTGAGGCAAAGCAGCTGGACTCAAGAGGCTTTACGGCTTCCCCAGCCATCAGAAATCACATCTGAGCCCCAAAAACCTCATCCCCTGATAAAGCTGCTTGTGGACAGAACAATTCAATCAGGAGCGTGGTGTGGCCTCCCTGCTGCCACCGCTGGCCTTTCCCAGGGGGGATCAGCCAGATTTGGCCGTAACATGAACCTACTGCTGGTTAATAGCTTCCTTTATAGGAAAATAATTTACAAAAGCCACAAGGGTCTGATACAGGGGAGGAGACACAGCAGAAGCCTTCTGGAAAAGCCTTGCTACAGTATACAGCCAGTTCTGCTGCTGCCCAATCCACCGCATCACACACTGCCTCGGGTCTGCTCTTCCAAACACCTTATTGCTGGCAAAGCTGGGGTGAGTAAAGCTGCTTGATTTTCCACCTGGTAAATCAGAGATCTCTCTGAAACCCATCCCTGGGAGTGTTAGTCATCCTGAGGTGAAAATGTAGCTTTTCAGCAAAAAACCCACCAAGATTCCTGGTAACTTCCTGGTATTTTGAGCTGGACTGATGAAAGAAGGCAAACATCCTCCCGGCTGCTGCTGCTGCGAAATGTTCTTGCCAAGAAGGAAGATCCTGGAGGCTTATGTTAAAGACACTGGGACTTATCTTCTCAGGTGTTACAGCAAATATCAGCGAGCAATAAATACTGAGAGAGCAGCAGAGGAGAGTTTCTGGCTCACTGAGACACACGTGGGAGGATGTGCACGGGCACGTTCGCCATCCGCGCATCCCAGGGAGTGTCCTGTCTCCCTCGCAGGCAGAGCTCAGCTGATGGCCACGCTCCTTCCTTGCTTCCACCATCATCCTCCACCCTTCAGGAGAACTGCAGCTGATGCACGGCCCTGCAAGGGATCCTTTGTGCAGCTCCCAGGAAGGGTAACCGGTGGTCCCAGCCCCAGGAGACACCATCCAGCTCCTTCACCTCCTCTCTGACCCCCAGCTGCCGCATCTCTCCACGCCTCGGCACAGCAGATCAAAGAGGCAGCTCCATCCTCACTGCTCAGGGTTTTCTTTTTAAACACATTTTATCTTTAATTAATTCCTTTGAAGCCTTTTGCATCTACTATCTCCTCGCCTCCATCACCCCCCTACTGCACCCTCTTTCTGGAGGCAGGGTCATCACCAGTGGGAAGCAACGCCTCTATTATTATTATTTATTCCTGACACACTGCCAGCTGGAGGTGGGGAGGGGGCGGTGAGTGGCTTGGGGCCACCACCAGCTCAGATCCAGCTGCCAACACCCACATGGCCCCCACCTGCTCCCAGGAGAACCCCAGCCCTGGTGAAGGAGTGTCCCAGAGCACCAGGTCTGACGCAAGCTCACAGAGCGCTGTGCCAAATGTGCCGCAGCCGGCCATCAAATACCACTAAGGGCAGCAGACAGCACATGGAGTTTTCTGCCTTATAAAGCACTTAAAGGTTTAATTAAAGACGGCTTTATCCTAAAGCTCCTGAAAGGAGCCTCGGACAAACCAGCGAGTGCAATTCCTGCCTCGCTCTGACAGCTCTGATTCATTCCACTCTTCCCTGCTTTGGCTTCGGCTGCAGGACTCGGGGATGCTCTGTCTTGGTGGAGGAGCTTAGCCCACGTGGAGAGTGCCCGGTGAAAGCTCCTCACAGCCCGTCCCACTTGCAGCATGCTGGAATTTTAATTATTCCTCCCTTTCCCTGCTCCAGAGTAAAATGATTGTGACAGCCCTGAAGAAGGAAGCACATTTTTGAAAAGCACAAGCATAAACTACGCCTGGGTGAACATCTTGCATGCCCAGTTGATGCCAGCAGTGCTGTGCTGTGTGGCAGGGGTGGTACAGGGACAAGAACACCTGAGCCACAGGTCACCTGAACCCCCACAGCAGCACCCACCGGGCCGGGGCACGCGCCAGCCTCTGCTCTCATCCCAAGCATTACCTGCCATCACTCCTCTGCTGCCTCTCCTGCCTATGAGCCGAGTAATTCCTATTCCAGAGGATTTTTTTTAAGCTTGTTTTTGCTGTCAGCAACTCACGGAGGCATTGTTTCTGGCTTTTTTCTCTCGCTTCTCTGCGAGGAGGAAGGGGGGCGAGAGGAAGATCTGACAGAGCAGAGCTGCTCCCATTGCTCATCTCAGTGAGCACTGCTGCCTCTGCTGAAGTGGTTCTTTTTACCATCCTGTGTGCACCCCAAGGGCCCCATGGTCCCACAGAATCACCAGGGACCCAGAGGCAAAGCACGGAGGGACACAAGGACACAGCACAGGAGGGGACATGGGAGCAGCAGCACAATGGCAGCCACCTGCTCTGGTGGAAACGAGTGCAGGAGATCTGTGTGGGTCCAGGAGCCCTGGGACAGCTCTGCCAGCTCCCAGAGTGGCCCCAGTTCCTGTGGGTGTCACACACAGGTGGTTCCCCCCTGGATCCCCCCCAGGCAGGTGCTGGGGGCAGCTGAGGGACCACAGGCAGCGAGAGCAGCACTGTGCCCACCGCGGGCTCCCATCAAGGTGCCTCACCGGACAAGGATTGGCAATGCTCGTTGAGGCAAATAAACCATACAGGCGAGTTACCTCATCCTCATTTGTAGCCATATGTTTTTCCCAGCAGAGAACAAACACTTCCAGCCGCTACAGCTTATATAACAGAGTGGAGCAGGGCTGGGAAGCTGCACGGCTTCGCACAGGCGCCGCACCAGCAAAACTGGCACGGGCACGGGCCTTGCTTTGAGATAGTGTCAGATGCTCACTCCCAAAATGCTGTCCCAAGGCACAGCAGGGGCATGGTGCTCCCACTGGGAGCATCCTGAGAGGTCTCTTGGGTGCTCAGCCCCAGCACTGGAAGGAAAAGCAGATCTGGAGCTCAGGAGCTTTTCAATTGAGGGTGGAAGAGCTGGGATCAAACAGGGCCTTTAGACTCGGGAAGGAGTTTATCACATTCACTGCTTGAAGAGAAGTTAATTAGCAAAAACTCCGATCCTGGAGAAAGCCCCTAATGAGAGCTAAAGCCTGCAGATTAAAGCACTTGGCCCCCTGGGAGCTTCCAGGGCTGCAGCTCCGGCTCTTTTGTGGCCACGCAGGACAGCAGTGGTGGCACTGGTGAGTGGGAGGCATCGCCGTCAGCTCAACTTCACCTAAACAAGGCAGCCCACTCCTATAAACCCCAGAGTCCCAGCATATGCCAGGAGCCATCCTCCCACAGTTGGTGTAGGCAGAGAGGCTCCTGCAGGTGGCTGATGGCAGCAGTCCACTGGACCCCTGTTTCCTGGACCAGATGATGCCACTGATGCCAAAGGTACTGACCATGGCAAGTCTGGGAAGACCAGGCTGATGCTCTCATCATGCAGAGAGCAGCAAAAACCACGGCTCTTATCGATACTCCCTTGCTGATCTATCCAGCCAATTCCAGTGTTTCGTAAAAGGTGTGTAGGCTAGGAGTTATTTTCTGGCTATAAATAACTCCTTTAAGTCAGGAACAACATCCTGGTTGCATTGTCTCTTTCTGCCAAGCAGGGCAGGCTGGATAAATTAACTGGGATTAAGATTAGGCCATAAAATTCCTTTTCATTTTGACTAGAAAATCGCAGTGGGCTCAAAGCAGTCGATGCACAGTGAGTAAATTCTGTAAACTATCCACCGGTATCCCACGGTTTAATATCAGCAATAACAAATATAATTTGCAATAAATGGGAAGCAGCTTTCCCAACCATGTCCACGCAGCAGCCAGCGCCGGGGGAAGGCATTGCTGCGCCGAGCGTGGCGCTCAGCGCGATTACGGGAGATGGGCTGTGGATGGAGACTGTAATGGGAAAACACAGCAAGTGGCTGGAAAACGCCTCAGATAAAAGCGATAATCAGCACTGCCGTTCTCCTCCGAGCGCCTGTTTAATGTCACACTAACTCCTGTCCCAGGCAGCGCTGCCACCGGGACACTCGTACCGCGGCGAACGCTCTGCTCCAGGCCCCCGCCCGCCCTTCCCGATGTCCCCGCCACCTCCCCGGCCCCCGGCACACCCTACCTGTGCTGTCTCCCAGCCCACGGGGCGGTCGAGCATCCTTGCCTCCGCTGCTGTGGCCGGCGGCCGGCTCGGCGGTGCTGGTGCGGCCGGGGCTGCTGCGGGGCACGTCCCCGGCGGGCGCGGGTGCCGCGGTGCTGGGGGGCACCCGGGGCG
>VZTB01008390.1:123319-139625 GCA_013397245.1 Thryothorus ludovicianus
CGCAGGGGGCGGCCAGCGGGCAGTGGGGCAGCGGGGGGCGGCCGGCGGGAGCGAGGTCTCTGCAGAGGGGGCGCGGGGGCGCAGGTCCAGGGAGGGCCGGGGCGTTGCAGCTCCTCCTCCCCGCTCCCCGTGCCCCACAGCGAGCCACGGGACAGTCTGTGCCGGAGCGCCGGCCGTGGCGAGAGCCTCCCCCCAGTGCCGGTGGCTGGGGGCTGGCAGCTGGCAAGGTCCATGGCTAGGTGGAACATGGCTATTAAAATCCAAGCATGGCTTCCGAGCGGGCAACCTGACCTGTGGACAGACAGGGACCGTGTTAGAAGGGCAGTGGGGCAACGCTGCTCTCCCTCTCAGTATGGTACACGCTAGATCTCCGAGCCCAGCCACCCAAAATATCCCCCAGCTCCACAGGTATGATTGTCCTCCCTGGTTCTCCAGCCAGAGTCCCCCAAAACAGCACCGTAGGGCACACGGCACCCCCTCCCTCTGAAAACTACCACCAGCAGCATGGCAGGCTGAGGATCCCCATTCGCATCCGTGACTTTTCAGCTGGTCTGGGAATGCTGGGAATGACCTGAGCATGGGTTTTAACAGGAAACACCTTGGAGGAATGGCCAGTGTCTGCTTTGCCCAAACTCAATCTTCTTGGTGAATTATCCAAAGCAGACAGCCCAGGGGAGCTCCAGCAGCACAAGCTTTCACTCCAGGGACACTGAGATGCAGGGGTATCAGAGCCCATCCCTTGCTTCCCAAGCCCACAGGCAGTATGATGAATCCCTCCAAGGGCAGGAGCAGAGTCCGTGGGCTCTTGTGTTCACATGTGTAGCCCTACTCTCCCACTATGGCAGTCACCCATGCTGCAGCAGGAGCATCCTCCCACGGAGCACAGCACATCCCCTCCCACGGCGTGGGGCACCCAAGCTGAACACGACCCTGCAGCATAGGGAGGGCAGGAGGAGCAGCCTCTTTAGCTCCCCTTTGTGCCACAGAGCAGCTGGAACACCCCTGAGCTGCTGGCAGCTTCAGCAATTACAATTTTGCTTTCACGTAACTGTCACGTCACATCACGTCACAGCCCTCTCCCTTCCCCAGTGGCACTGCACTGACGTTCTGCACCCCTCCTGTCTCCTCTACGATGCTGCCCCATGTAAAGGGGCAGGACAATCTCTGATAGGCAAATTTTTGTTGCCTTTCTTTCCCCACCATGGCAAAAAAAAAAAAAAAAATCATTAGGCCAAGGCCCAAAAATCATTACTCCATTTTACTCAGCTTTTACACGAGAAAGACTTTTGTCGAACTCAGCAGGAGTTAATGAGAGCTTTACATGGCTAAACGGGCTAATCCTCTGCAGCGACGCCCGCACAGTCCTTGGGAGCACGACAGAATGTGCATCTGGTTGACAGAAGCATTTGTACACTCCCTCTGTGCGTGAGCAAGTGAAGCTAAAGGAGCTGACCTGGATACTCCCAGGCACAGGCTTTTTCTGCTCAGAGGATCTCTGCTTTTTTCCTAATTGGGTATTTTTTAAAAGCGTAACAACATTTATTTTGGGGAGGGAGAAGGCAACGCAAGGAAACAGCGCAGAAGGAGAAAGGGAAGAGCCAGAAACAGACAACAGAAACCAAAATAGTTCAGGATGGGGGAGGAAGGATTTCAAGGCTTCAAAAAAACCACAAATCACCCAAATCGTGGTGGTGGTGGTGGGTTTTTTTGGAGGCCGACAGAGTGGTGGCAGCACGAAGAGTGTCCCCCACGTGCTGTAGGCAATGCTGGGCTTCCACTGGTGAGGAGCCACAAGCTCATGCTCCAGCCAGGTCAGCAAGCACAGACTCACCTTTGCAATGCTCAGGATCACTCCTGTAGCATGTCAGACTTGATTTCAGCCTCTGCCCAACTCCCCAACATCACGTGAAATGTCTCCTTGCAAGGAAGGAAAGGTGCTGGGCACCTCTTGACCCAGGTGCCACCTCTTGCAGCATCTGTGCCCATCCCCAGACCTCATCCCCTTCCCAGCTCTCTGTGCTGCTCACACAGAACTTTTATGAACAGCTGCTGAACAGAGCAAGACGTGCCCAGCCCAAACCTGGTGTTCACTGCATCCCAGCCACTGCCAGGAAACTTCTGAAAGACAAAATGCTGGTCCTTAGGATTGGCAGCTCACAGGAAAAACAGATATTCCCCCTGCTTGCATCTCCTCTCATCTCCTTGTGACATTCAGGCTGCAGTGATGGCAGCACGAACTTGAAGGGGCTTGCTCCTGCAGAACCTGCCCCACATGGCTGCATCATTCATAGCAGCATCAGGAGGATGTGTGGGCAGAGGCAACATCCAACCCTTGTCTTCCCCTTGGTCATGCTGGAAACTTGTGTCCCAGCATGGCCAGGCAGTGCCAGTGACACCCAGCACCAGAGTGTCCCTCACTCCTGCCACTGCTCGCCAGGCCAGAGGCTCTGGGATGGGGATGGACACAGCAAGGGACACCCGAGGACAGCTTGGGTCACCCTCACACCAACGTCCCGTCAAGAGATGCCACCCAAGGGGCTGTCACCCCAGGAGTGTCCTCCTAGCCGCCATGCCGGCTGGCGTGTCCCCAGGAGATGGCTTCAGGGACAGAAGCAGCGAGTCCGGTTACCTCGGAGGAATTTTGCGTGGCATGCGATCTTCTGAGGGCTTTGCAACAACAGATAAGAGCAAGTGTCCTTCAGAATAAATAGCAGCGTGTAGGAGTTGCCGTTGTCCTGGCAACGCAGCGTGATGTGCCCGGCGCGGCGGCGGGGATGGATGCGGCAGCGCGTGGCGCGGCCAGAGGCAGGACCACCCTGCCCTCCCCTCCCCTGCCACCCCCTCCCCACACCAGCACCCTGCCAAGGCTGGCAGCGGGAGCGACACGTCCCGAAGGACACCCAGGGAGCGGGCATACATCCCGCCTGGATCTTCCTGCCGCCTTGTCCTTGCCCCAGAAAAACCTGGGCTGTCCCAGGAGAGCCCGCTGCGGCTGGCACAGCACGGCCCGGCTCGGCCCAGCTCCCCGGGAGTCCCCGCGCCTCCGCCTCCCTGTCACCCGAACAGGCAGGAGAGAGCACTGCGCGCCTCTCGGGAGCGCCGGCACAAAGTCACCGCTGCTCGGAGGCCGGGAGGGCGTTCCTGCTTTGCCGAGATATCAAACAGCTCAAACACCTCTCCAATGGCACGAGCTGCTCCTCAGGGACAGCAGAGCACAGGCAGAGGACCCTGTGCTGCTCCCAGGGCATGGGATAACCCCCTAAGTGCACCCGAAGAGGGGCTCAGGCATAGGGAAGGGAACACATCACCCAGACCCACACAGAGCATCCTTTTGCACGGAGCCAGCCCTGGCTGGAGGTGGGCCCAGAGGGATGCACCAGGCAAGGCTATGGTTACACTCCTCACTCGAGAATCAGGGCTTTGGTTATTCCTCATCCCCCTAGAAGAACACACAACCTATTTTGCAAAGAAATTTGAGGAGCGTGGGCAATTTTCACATTACTTCTTTTCCTATCTTGGAGGTGAATGGGAATGTTATCCCAAAATACTGTTCAAACTCCAGGAAAAACTCAATAAAACTCTGAAACTGGGTTAGATAAAGAAACACAGAGTGGATATATTTGAGAAAATGAAATCCTGCCCTTGATCTCCTCATCCAAGGCCTCGGCTCCCACCAGCCACCAATCCACTCCCTTGGCTCCATGGATGGTGAGGCAGCCATGCTCGCACACAGGAAATGGAATTCCTACAAATATTTACCTTCAGGAAGCATGAGAGCAGATTTCAAGGAAACTGCTGGGCTAATGGACACGGATCAGGCACACCAGGATGATTTCCTGAGGTGGGTGTTGCACTGGAGCCACCACACCCTCCTCACCCAACACACATTTCAGAGTCCTCCCCTGTATGAAACCCCTTCCTGAGTCTTTCCAGGCGCAGCCATGTGCTTTGAAGAGGAGGACAGTTGGCACTTGAGAGAGAGATTGATTTCAAGGATGCTGGAGGACATGAGCTCACCGTGGTCCTTGGCAGTGGGGAAAAGGCTGCTGTGGATCTTGGCTGCTCCCACTGGTACCAACCTCCACGAGCAGGGAGGGAAAGCATCCAGCATGGAGTGGGACAGAGAAACCCCTGCTCCAGTCCTGGGAACCCTCAGGGGCGGCAGCACCTCAGGCAACTCTGATACTGCAGACAGGACATGGATTAATCCAGTGCACCTGCTGTGCTCCCAGAACCCCCTGGCTCTGGTAATGTGTCTGAAAATTAACTGGGATCACGGCTCTGACAAACATCAAAACACCACCCGTCAGCACTAACCCACTTCCCCAAAGCCTCAAAGGCTCACTCGAGTGCAGTCCCTTTCACAAGGTCCTTTTTTGCTCTCCAGCATCAGCCCCTTTCTCCTGTGCCTGTGGAGACACTTCACAGGAGCATTAACTGTAGAATAGGCTGATTTTTAATGCAGAATTATACAAATGGAGCCATTCTTCCATTTCATACCTCCTGTTAGGTAATCTATTGGTATTGCACAGGGAATCAAGGTTATGTCCTTGTTGGGGTGATTTACGAACTCTGAGCATTTCATATCTCTGAACACCAAGTGAGGCAGGGACAGAAATCTTCCTGTGAATGCCTGGAGCAGGAGTCGTGGTCAGAGAGTTGGGGTGATGTTTCCTTGACCCAGGCAAGACAAGGCAGGAAAGCAGGCACCACGCTCGAGGAAAAGCATCCTTGGCAGTGCGGCTGCGTGTCCTACAAAGGCATTTGGAGTGGGGCAGGTTGTGAGAGTACGTGCAGGAACTCACTGGCTCCATACAGAACAGAACGAGGCCGCTGCATCCCAGTGGGTGACTTTCACACTGGAGCAGGAAGAAGAGGGGAAAACTTCAGTGGCAGATACTTGGCCCGTGACTGCGTGTCCTCGTCGAGGTGGGGACTGCAGCCGCTGCCGCAGCCGCTCTCCTCTCCATCCTGCTGTCCTGTGTGATGATCCCTGCAGTGCAGCGACTGTCCTTTGTTGTCACACTACCAACCATCACCATGGTAATGGAGCACTGCCATTCTGCGCTCTGGGCTGGACTGGGACCCTCCCCAGGGCTGGGAGGAGGGGAAATGCAACATCCCATGTGAGGGTAGCATGGATAAGTGCCAAAAGGCAGGTGACAAGTAATGACATAGGATCAGCAGGTGACCTTGTGGACGACTCCCACATGGTGTCTGCCATGTCCCACCTCACACCCCCAGCATCAGCAGCACCATGGAGACCTCTCTCCTGAGCCATGTTCTGCTACAGGATGAGTTTTCCTGATCTCAGACCCAATGGGAACTGGGAACATACAACCCACTGCGCCATCTGTAGCCCCAACTTCTTCCCAGATAATTATAAATTTGTGAAAATATGGCTGCCAAGCTCTTTAAAGCCAGGACTGGGACTTAAGGCACAAAGGCTGACACATAGTAGCACCTAAGTAAATTAAATGTGCCACATCACTACCTATCTATATTACAGTCCTGAGCTTCAGGATTACCTGCTAATAAAAGTGATATTTAAAACAAGTCCTAAGTTCCTCCGCTGCCCCCTTCTCCCCACAAGTAATTAAACTCATGCTGCTTTCTGCAGCAGAGGGGATGGGATTTATCATGGAAGGAAATCAGCAGAGGGTGAAATAGGCTGAATCCTCCCCGCCACGCTGCTGCGGCCAGGCAGACAGCAAACACCCACTTTCCAGAGAAAACGGGGCCGAAAGGGGTTGGGTGGGGCTGGGAAGCCACGGGTCCCCCCTGGGATGGAAATGCCAAGATGAAGGCAGCTCTATCCATTCCTGTCTGTGCTTGGGGAGTCGTGAGAGGGGCGCAGGAGGGCGGCCGTGGCAGGGGGGAGCCACTCGCTCTTCTGCCTCTGCCTTGAGCTCACCCAGCTGCAAATAAACAATTTTACCATTTGAATAGCCGCGAGTGCGGAAGGCATAATTAATACCCAGCGGTACCATCAGCCAATGTGCTGATGTGGGAGGTGCAGCCCCTGCCAACGCCGTCAGCGCAGCTTTGGCTCCGCAGCGTGCGGCCCTGGCTGCTCTCGCCTCCAGGCCCGTCCTCTGCTAGAGGCAGAGGAAGGGCAAAGCCCCAGTGCAGGCACCTGGGGCTGGTGCTGGAGCCCACAAGCGCAGGACATCTCTGGTGCATCCCAAATCCACCATAAGAAGAGTCAGGATCTGGCAGGGCAATGTGGGGAAGAGTAAAAAGGAGCGGGCAGAGAGCAGGCGCGAGTGGCATCGCTGCGAAGGCAAGAGCTGTGTCCATTCTGCCAAAGTTGAGCCAACCTTTAACCCTGAGTTTAAAGTTCAGGTCCCATTTTCAAATATTTTAAAAGACACTGACAGGACAGAAGGCCCAGTGCCTCCAGCCAGCCTGAGGATGAGTGTGAGAGCTAACATAGGAAGCTGGCCGACGCTGTCCATTATGGTCAGCCCGGCTTAGCTCGTTCTAGAGAGGGCAGGACATCTGCTTGAGAGAGTTTTCCCTGGTCTTCAGGGATTATTTCAGACCAGACTTGAAAAGTGCTATGGTGGGAAGCCCAGAAGTCTGCATGCATCTTCAGATGTCCCTTGCAAATTTCTGTGCAAGACAAGCACTCAGCAATTTACCTGCCACCACTCTGGCAGCAGGAGCTCTGAGCCCAGTCTGGCTCCCCTGGGAAGACTCAGAGCACTGCAGGTTCATCTGCCAGTGTGGCGAGACAGGTCCCAGTCAAGCCAGGGGTTGAACTCCCTTGAGTGCTCCCCATGGGGGTCAACACAGTGGCAAGCTCAGGCCCTGCATCCCAGGGTACTGCTGGAGCATCCCTCCTGGCAAGGCAGAGTGTGGGTGCTCCTGAAGCATCCCTCCCAGTGGGCATGGGGCAAGTACCACTGGAATATCTTCCCCCTCAGAAGCACAGAAGCATCGAGGCACAGCCTGGGTACTGCTTGAACACCCCCCACAGTGGGCATAGCTTGGATACCACTAGAGCATCCCCTGTAATAGGCACAGCCTGGGTACACTTGACCACCCCCCACAGCAGGCATAGCTTGGATACCACTGGAACATCCCCTGTAATAGGCACAGTCTGGGTACCACAAGAGCACTCCTCCCAGCAAACACAGTGTGAGTACCACTGGATCATCCCTCCCAGCACACACAGCGTGGGTACCACTGGATCATCCCTCCCAGCAAACACAGNCATCCCTCCCAGCACACACAGCGTGGGTTCCACTGGATCATCCCTCCCAGCACACACAGCGTGGGTTCCACTGGATCATCCCTCCCAGCACACACAGCGTGGGTTCCACTGGATCATCCCTCCCAGCACACACAGCGTGGGTTCCACTGGATCATCCCTCCCAGCACACACAGCGTGGGTTCCACTGGATCATCCCTCCCAGCACACACAGCGTGGGTTCCACTGGATCATCCCTCCCAGCACACACAGCGTGGGTTCCACTGGATCATCCCTCCCAGCACACACAGTGATGGAGCATCCCCCTCAGCACGGCCGTCGCTTCCCCCACCGCCGCCCGGCCACCCCAGGCAGAAAACACTGCGTGCATTTAGCGTGGCAGGGTTGGACAGTGGGGTGTTTCATCAACCCGGCAGCGATAACACTCGGCTTTTGTCCCTCCCGGATAAAGGAGGTTTGTGAGCACTGGCTTTCCAGCCCAAACTGGCACCTGTCGCCAACTTACCCCACTCGTCCCCCCCTCGAGTTCCGCACCAGCGCTGGGGACCAGGCAGCAGCAAGAGCTCCAGCTCAGACACAACTTGCTGGGAAGTTTCGGATTTCCAGATCCACCAAAATCTTGTCGAAGAGCCACAGTCTCACGCTCTGCTCTTGCTGATATTAAAAACAATCCATAAACCTAAGGAAATCAGGGCTTTCCCCTCCTCATTTTAGCTTCTACCTAAACTTCCTCGTGTGTTCCACCTCCTCATGCACACCACAGAATCGCTGCTCAGGCTTTACATGCTGACAGCGACCAAGGAGGTCCTGGCACACGAGACGGTGCTGCCTTCTCCCATCCCCATCACAGCAGCAAAAAACACTCCCCCATGTACGAAAATCAGTCTGCTGAGGGAACAGGACTGCGACATACATAGGAGCACGTTAAAACTAGAGCTTAGAGATCATCCCTGGTGTTAGTTAATGCTGCCCACAATAAATAAGGCCAGCAGCTGAGCTGAGCGGCTCCCTGCTGTGGACACAAGTGCAGGCAGGACAGCACGCTTCCCCACAGCCACCATCCCAGGAATTTCTGCTTTCCCTGCTTTGCTCGTGAATTTTCTTCCATTGCCACACATCTGCCTACTGTACAAGCAACTGCAGGATGATCAGGCCTCCCCCTTGGATAAAAGGACTGCATTGGTGTGTCCAAGCAGGATGCAATGCCCAGCGCTGTGGGATGGGATGGGATGGGATGGGATGGGATGGGATGGGATGGGATGGGATGGGNTTCTCCCCACTGGAATGGCAATAGCCCTGTCAGATCCCAGACTGCAGCTGGAGTCTTATGAGGGGTTATTCTCCTCTGAATACATATTCACAAAGTGATTTCAAAATATAGCAACTAAGTCAACCCAGACCTCAGCTCTGAAGGACCTACAGAGAGGAAAACTGTGGCACAAAGCTACGGCTTATGCTGCCCTTTAACCCCACTGCTTTCCAGATAAATAACCCAGCACTGATCGTATTTTCTAAATGAATGTGCTCAAGCGTGTCATTACAATGAATGCAGGAAACACTTTGATCTGAAAAAAATAAGTTGGCTCAGTACATCTAAAGTAGCAGCTTAACAAGCTTTAAAACAAAACAATTAAAAGAGGTCTGTGGTGTCTTTGTAACACAATGCCTTGTCGCAGGAGCCACGCATCAGAGCCTGCTGTGGTATCTGTATCAATGGGAAACACCTCCAACCATGGAACACATCCAAGGAGAAAATACCTCATAATGGGATTTTTAATTATTACCTCCCAAAGTGCTCCACTTTCCCAGGAGCAAAGACAAGCATTGACCAGCTGCAAGCATCTGGATGACCAGCACAGGGCACAGCCAACCCTTCCCCATGGCAAAAGCTGGATGTCTACACAGGGAAGTCCAACTAATTCAGGTCTTCACTCCAGCACCACGGTCTCTGGGTGGAGCTGCTCTCAATTTGCCCTGCAGTGACTGAGATCCAAACCTGTCTTTCTCCTGGGAAGTCCCCGGCAGCCCAGAGATGCACAGCCTGCCTGGAAACCTCAGCAGCCATCCTCAGGAATGAACACAGGGAACACGTCAATAATTTCAAAAGCTCCATAAACTCTAACAGAAATGGAGAAGATGAGAGGAATGAAGTCTCTGAAAGCAGAAAGAGGAACAGATGGCTTTTATGGAGCAAGAAATACAATAGGAAAAAATGGAGCAGCAGAGCTTTCTTTGAAGGTGTGAAACGTCAGTAGGGAAGCCTGGAGAAAGCCAAGGCTGAGAGCTCAGTGCAGGGCACTGCATTGCCCAGCCGAGGCTCTGGCTGGTGGTCCTGGGGAGCTCCAGGGCTCCCTGGCCCCTGAGACAGCACCAGCTCTGCCTAGCCCCACCACAGAGATATTCCGCTGCCAGAGAAGGGTCAGCTTGACACACAGCATGGAGAAAGAACAGCCCAAAAAGATGATGAAAAAGCCAAGCTAAAATAGAAAGCAAAGGCAGCAGGAATGAACTCCGGGGCAAAGACTCTTGATCCTGTCACAGAGAGTTTTAAATCCCTTTTAGCACCAAGCAATTCCTTTTCCATGGAGAAGAGTCATTCTCCCTGCCATGGCCATCTCACTGCGCATACAGCAACCAGGCAGCTCACAGCCTCTCCCACTGCAGCCATAGCAAAATCCTAATGGATCAAAGTGACGATCAGGATTTGCCTCCAGGACCTCAAAAACATTGTGCACAGCCCCTTGGAGCCCAATTGCCAATGTGTCAGGGATCACTGTGCTCTGCATTTCATTAAAGAAAACAATAATCCCCTTTGCGGAAGAGATTAAACTTTTGCAGCATTATCTCCAATGGGGTGGCAGCAGGGGATGACCTCCGGCATCCCTCAGTATCTCAACTTCCTTCAAAGGCACCTGTGCCAGCAGCCTTACTTCCATCCTCATCCATCAAAATTAGCAAAATTGATTCTGCCAGAGAATATGTCACTTTGACAGGAATTCAGAGTAAGTCCTGAGTGTGTCATGTCAGATGATGCTAAAGCAGAGCCTCTTGCAAAGACAAGAAACAACAAGATGAATAACTCATCCTTTCCATGAAAAACTTTGCGAGAAAACCCATGAATGACAGATTCTTGTAGAAAAAAGGTTGATTCATTTTGGGAGTTCTTTCTAAAATAACACTTGCCGGCATCTGGAACGGTCACACTTTCCCTACATAAACGCCCCGCCGCTGCAGACTCAGCCAAGCTTTGGCTCTGGCCGGGAAGAGGCAGAGCCAACCACGCTCCCGGCGGGATGCACAGCTTCATCTCCTGGCATTCATCACCCACGTTCCGGTGGGTCCTTAAGTGGATGTCCTCGTCCATGTCAATTAACTGATGCTTCATTACTCGAGCCCTGCAAAGGGAGCAGAGATACCATCGCAGGCTCCAGGAGAAGGGCTGGGGTCATGCACGGGACTCAGGCAATTACGGAGCGCGTCCCTGAGGAAGCCGCGTGTGTTTGTGCTTGCTAGGCAGGCAATTCCCAGGGGGGACAACCTGGGCTGCCCCCGACCTTGTCACATCTTCAACCTGAATGGCGTGCAGTCAAGTGGCAACATCAATTAGCGGCGTTTGCTCTCACCGGCGCCTTGAACGCTGCTGCTGAGCAGCGAGTCCCCAGCCTTCCTATGCTGAGCACAGCAGCTCTGCACAGCTCCTCAGCTGGCATCACACAGACACATTCCCCATCTACAGGGCTAGAAAACATAGCTGGAGTTTCTCCTGGCCGTCCCAGGATGCTGCAGAAGAGGCATGGCCAATACCCTCATGGACAGGAGCCATCAGTTCTCACCAAGCTGTAGCTGAAAACCACAGATCCACTCTTCATGTGTCACAGCGTGGTCCCTCACGTGGCATGTGCCGTGCTGCCGGTGTCCTGTGGCAAGTGGTCACCTGTGCACCAGCATATCCCCATCTCCACGTGCCCTCTGCTGAGCTCCAGTTTTTCCACCTCAAGCATCCAGACTTGCCTTTTGAAGGAAGCACCTCGCCGCTCCCAGCCTGTGTGTAGTTTTTGAAGCAGCTTCTGCTCAGCCTTTATTTGGAAGTCAGTGGAGTTGGCAGCGCTGGCACTGCAGCCAGGCCAGCAAAGCTTCACTGCTCCTGCCTTGCCACAGCTAAGCCTCATCCCATGGATGCTTCAGCCAGGGTCCAGAGCAGCTCTGCAGCCAAGATCCTGCTTCTCCTCCCTGCCAGCTTCTGCAGCAGGAGCTGAAGAGTCCTTTCCATACCCACAGAAATGCTGTGCCAGGGAACAGCTTCTGCTCCCAATGGTTCTGGCTTGTGGGGACACAGCAGCCATTTGCAGCGGGGACACAGTGCCCCTGGGATGCTCCAGCACTGCCAGGAAAGCAGAGCTGCCAAGAAAGACCTTCAGAGCAAACTTAACAAAAATCGTCGCATGTCAAAGCGTATCTCCTGCCTACGCATCATTTCCAAGTCACAAGGAGACATTTTGCAGATCGGAGTTGGAAATGAGCACTTTGTGAATGACTGGCTTTATTTATTCTTGTAAGTCCTCAGGCGAGTCCCAGAGGGTGCTTTGGCCTCCTGTCCCAGGCACCCAGCGCCCGCTGACCCCACCCCTGCTCATCTCCATGGAGCTGCTCATCCACCTGCAGCCAAGTTATGTTGTTCCTCCTTTTCTCAGTGTTGCTTGGGACCATAAATGCCAAATCTCTCAGCAGTGATGGGAGGACACTCCCACACAGCTGCACTTGGGGCAGCTCCCAGAGCATCACACCCAGCATCCCTGGCCCCGTGTGAGCACCCAGCCCTGCCACCGTGCCACAGGCAGTGTGGGCGCCTTGCCTCCAGCTTGGGCAGAGTTTAAGGAGCACTGGGGGGGTGATGGAGCCAAAATGCTCATCGGTCCCCAATGTGTCCCCAGTGAAGGAGCTCAGCATTGCACTGAACGGAGGCTTTAGCACAGCTTCGCCTTGCAGAGCCGCCGAGGCCAGAGAAAGCAACTGATAAACTCAGAAAGCAGGAGAGATTCAGCAGCAGACAAAACCTCATTTCACAAGGAATCCTCATAAAACCAAATTAATGTTGAAGGATGAAGGCAGGTAAACCTCCCACGGTTAAGTTCAGGCCACTGAGACTCAGTTTAAATCTCTCAGCAGTTCTGATTTAATCAATGCATTTCCAAGTGAAATTAGATGAAGTACATCTCCATCACAGGAAATTATATAAGCTATCAAAGTCTGTAGGTGCAAGTCCCAGTAAGAAGAGCCACAGGAAATATTCATATCAACTCAAATTCCATTTTTAAGGAGTCACTTCAGGTCCAGAGTTTAACATTCTTTTAGTGAAAAAAATTACTCTGATGAAAACAGTGAGTCAAAGCAAAGAAGAGCCAAGCAGCAGGTTCAGGAACAACCCCACATAACTGACAGTGACTGCTAGCCTTGGCCAGGAACCCCCTCCCAGCAGCATCACCCAACGTGGGAGGGAGGGAAGATGGAAGAGAGGAGGGATGGAAGGAAAAACAGGAGTAAGACCCCTTTGTTTTAAAGGAGGGGGTGAAAACACCAACAATGTCACACCGTCCACGGATCCCACCGAACACACTCGGCCTCCAGGAATTATCCTGTTAGAGAGTGTTGCTGTCAAACCCAAACTCTGTTGGCCTTGAACTGGTGTTGCCCACTTGGTCACCACCAACCCTCAAGGAGAATAACAAGCAACACAACCCAGAGCAGTTCCTGCTCCTCCTGCTCAGCACATTGAGGTTCCAGTATCCTGGTAATCCTTCCCCCCAGTCCTTCTCCCATTAGCTATATTTAAAGGCTTAGGCATGCATACATTTTCATAATGAACCTCAGACCTGCTGGAAGTCCCATGGCTTATTCACACTCTGTGAAACCGCCCTTGGGAGCTGCCTGCAGCGCTCACCACTGCCCTGTATCCATACATACCTACAGGCACTGAGGTAAATAAGGCATGCTGGGGGAGCCTGAGGATCAGATTGGGTGAGGGAAGATCAGTACAAGCTTGGAGAGCTGTCCTCTGCCTGGCTGCCTTTCCCTGTTACAGGCTGGCTCTGAAGGAACATTAGCAACTCCTTTTCCAGCAGATGACCATTACGTATGGCAGAGCCAAGCCGTGGTGCTCTGGCCCCGGGAGCAGCTGGGCTAGCAGCTCGCCCATCCTGTGTCCCATCTGCCGAAGGCTGGCACAGCAGCTGCCACACAGGGCAGCCCCCAAGCATCCCAGACAAGTGGCAGCACCAATGCAGCTCCCACCTGCCACCCCACTGGAGACACCACAACGACAAGGCGGTGGCTCCTGCATTATTGCAACAATTATTCATGCTCTGGGAAGTGGCTGCCGAAGTCCTGCGCCGCTCCCCTCGCCTCATCTGGGAAATTGCTGCCAGCACGGAGCTACGAACTGCTGCATAAAAGTGCAGTTTATTCAAGCATTATTGTGGCTGTTAAGTATCATAGCCAGTGACACCAGATGAATTTCTGTGGCAATCAATCCACCCGGGAGCAGCCAGCTCAGCCCCTGTGTGGATGCAGGATGAGTAAGGACTCCTCAGTGGAGGCCATTAACTCCCACTGCTTACTGCTCTCATTACTTCCCAGACTGCAAGGCTTGCATCTTTGACGAGCGGCTGAATCTACATTTGACAGTGTGAACCTGATGAGTGAAATTCATGGAAAATGTTTGCTTTGGCAGTAACTACAAGGCCCATAAAGTTTCCACGGAGCCGATGTGCAGGGATGTATGCTTTTAATGAGTTGTTTTATACAATCGCCGAGAAATTGCAAACGGTGGTTTTACTCCTACTGCAAATCACTCCAGAGCTCAATGCTGTAAAAACCGTGGCATATTGTTTAAAACATTATATTCATAGCTATGGAGGGGAAGTCCTCGGCAGCGCTGGAAGCCTGGCACGCTGCACAAAAGCCGCCGTGCCCTCGCAGGCGGGCGCAGGCATTGACGCAGGCGTGTGCACGCACACGTATGTCTGTGCACACTCAGGGAGTGACAGAGCCACTGCCACCTCCCCAAAGAACAGATTTTGCCCCGCAGCACCCACACCTGCCAAAAGCAGAGCGGGGCTGGAGCATCCCCGAGACCTCGAAGGGGCTTTCAGGGCAGCGCTGATTTCTCAGCCCCGCTCCGACCCATGGAGCGGCAGCTCCCCTTCACAGGAACCGAATAATTCTGAACAATGCAGTTGCACAGGTCCTGCCCTCCCCGGCGGAGGAGCACAGCTCACCGTGAGGTCAGGCAGTGCCACCGCCCCGGGCAAAAGGGATCCGACTTGAAAGGAGCAGCACGGTACCATCTCCCCGCCGCAGGCAGCCGCTCCAGGCAGAGGCTGCGCGGGGTGAAACGGGCGCTGCAAAGCTCCACTGCTTCTCCTGGAGCTATTTTTCTAGTAGTCTTCGAGAAAATGAGGAGAAATGACATGGGAAATGTCAGAAATAAAGTCAGAAGCAATTTAGAGTAAGAGAAAAGGGAGAGCAGCAGGCAAGGTTAGCAGTAAAGTTATCTCTTATTAAAAATAAAACACGGAGGGACTGGAAGCTGATGAGGTGGCAGAAAGGACAGCCTGGTGCTGGGGATCCAGGATGCACAGCACAGAAATTCGCGAATGAATCGAGTAGGGAAGCAAGCAGAGGGTTCCTGTTTCCATTGCTAAACTCTCCTCAAAAATAACAAAGCAGAGGGCGTCCTCTGTTCCCAGGATTACAGCCTTCTGCCGCGCCAGCCTTGGGAAACGGCCCTCCAGCTCCTCTGGGCTTTTCACCTGACACCAAATAAATCCAAACGCGTGGCACCCTGAGAAAACCCTCGGGTGCTTTCGCCAGGAGGAATTCCTAAGGTCACTACATCACCACAGACTCTGTCCTTCCCACACACAGCGGTGCCTCCTCGGCTGACGGATGGACGGACAGACATCTCCGGCGGCAGCGCGAAGGTGCTCGTGTGCCCCTGGCTGTCGGGGTGCAGCAGCCAGAGGCACGGGACAAAGACGGGGGGCATTGGAAGCCACGTGCCTCTGGAATATGCAGCGCGGCACGGGAGTGTTTAACAGAGAGGCCAAGGGCCT
Organism: Thryothorus ludovicianus; assembly: GCA_013397245.1. NCBI lineage: Eukaryota > Metazoa > Chordata > Aves > Passeriformes > Certhiidae > Thryothorus > Thryothorus ludovicianus. Next base: position 138,647 of record VZTB01008390.1, read on the forward strand.
CCCCCAGCTGCTCAGCACAGACAAAACCTCAGTTCAGGTTTCACCCTCCAGGACTCCATCCACAGCCCGGGCAGAGGGACAAAGCCTCCAGCGATTCCCACGGGCGGCGGACAAAGGCTTCTCGCATCGCCACTCGCTGTCCGTGGATTCGGGGGGCCCTGCCCGCCTCCCTCCGTGCCCCCAAGCTGCAGCCATGTTCTGCCAGAGCGCAGGGGCGCGGGGGGCGGCGCGGGCTCCCCGCGGTGCTGCGTGGGGTAGGGCTGGCGGTGGGGGCTACACCCACCCATCCGCTCACCCCGCAGCTCCCCTGCCCATCCAATCCTGCTCCCCGAGGAGCGGCCACAGGGCCCGCGGCGAGCTGCGGGAGTGGGGTGGCCGCTCGGGACTCCTCGCCTTGGGACCCTTCTCCCCAGCAGCAGGTGATGTGCCGGAGCCACCGTCCCGCTCGGTGGAGGGACGTTAAGGGTTTGACCCCTACCCAACACAACCGCTCAAACCCAGGACTTTCCAAATACAAAACTGGGTTGCGGAGAACGAAACAGATCGCGGATTTCACTTTTCCTTAGGGTCCCACTTGTTTAACCCGCTGCTGCTTTCACTCGATTCCACCGAGATGGGCTCAAACCACCAAAACCCAGGTACTACTGGGGCTCCGGGGCCGCACACAGGCAGGGGCCGGGGCCAGGGCTCTCCAGCCACAGCACCATGGAAATAACAAGATTTCGGCTCAGATGACTTCGCAGCGGTAATGAAAATGTGTTACGTAACACTTTGCCTCCGTCTCCTCTGCTTTGCAATTCTCGATTAATCTCCCAAACACATCCATCCGTCTATCCGTCCATCCATTCATTCATCCATCCATCCGTCTATCCATCCATCTGCCCGCGCCCCGGACGCCCCCCCAGCCCCTTCCCCCGAGTGGCCCTCGCTGGGGCGACAAGGGGGAAGCGAGCAGCCGGCGAGGGGACGCTGACCACAG